>OFHU01001092.1:0-243642 GCA_900245905.1 Lacerta viridis | reverse complement strand
GATAGGTTTGATCTTCTTGCAGCCCATGGGACTCTCAAGAGTCTCCTCCAGCACCGTAATTCCAGCGATCAGCCTTCTTTATATGAAAAACTATAAAAGACATTTCCCAAAATACAATGCATTTTTTTGTATTTTAGATTCACTAACGTATGCATTCTTATGGACAGGAGAGGTATTTTTTGCACACATGGAGTACTGCAATGAACACTTCAGAAAGTCAAAACAAAATTAAAAAATCCTTCCAGTAGCACCTTAGAGACCAACTAAGTTTGTTCTTGGTATGAGCTTTCGTGTGCATGCACACTTCTTCAGATACACTGAAACAGAACTCACCAGACTCTTATATATAGTGAAAGAGTGAGGAGGGGTATTACTCAGAAGGCATTGCCCTCACTCTCCGACTATATATAAGGGTCTGGTGAGTTCTGTTTCAGTGTATCTAAGTGAACACCCCCCCCCCAGGTGACCACATTGACTTGGGCCCGGAAATGAATTGGCCAAGGCAGTGGCTTCACCAGGGTGGTGGTGGTGGGGTAGGGATTCAATGGGGAGAGGGAGACCCATGGCTGCCATCATGAGATCCTTGGAGGAAAAAAGTGGTGCCTAAATGCAACTAAGAATCAGGGGGGCTTTTAGCCCTATACCGTTGCTCTCACAAACTTGCAAAAGAGTTTCCAATGCAAGGGAAGCTGGCATCAGCCAGAAGCTCTCTGGCACTAAAACTTTTCTGCTATACCGTTTTTCGACCCCATTGTAAAGCGCTTCCTTGCCAGGGTAGCTGGAGTGGGTGGGGCACTCACAGGGACACCTTTTAATTTTCCAAATAACTTTTGGACTTTCACATTGACATTGTATCCATGTTTGGGCCCATAGATGTTTCTGCTGGTTTCACTGTTTCAATTTTAATGTTGCTGTTTAATTCAAATGCTTTAAATTGTTTTATCATTTCTAGCAGGCCGCTTACAGGTTTTATTGCCATCAAGTGGCAAATACATTTTCTGAAGAAGAAATAAATAAATCCTATCCCACATGTGGGTTCTTTAAAATAAAGAAACTTCTTTTTTGAGGAACGCATGCCATAAGGACTCCTTGCTCAGCCAAAGTGTGAAATAAATGACTGCTTCTTTTGGCTGTGTGTGCCTAAAGAAGATAGATGAGACTGAAATAAAGCAGGAATTGAGATGAATTGGCAGAACTTTTGGGCACTGGGTGTGCACGCCATAGTTTTGAGAGACGTTGATTTCTTGGCCAAAGGAAAAGAACCCTGTTGCATTTCTCATCCGCATATTAATTGAAGCCTCCTAAAATTAAAATTGTACTCAGCCATGAGAAGGTTTCCCCTCGCACACTGTTTTAATTCTACCAGTGCCCAGGCCTTTTGCAATGTAGGCTTCAGAGCTGTTGGGCAAGCAGAAGGAGAGAGTTGCTCTTGCGCTCCAATCTTTATTATTTTATTAATTAAATTTATATGCCGATGTTCATCATAAGATCACAGGGTCGTTCACTGAAAGGGCTTTCCAGAAGGGGCACCCCCTTAGCCCTGGTGAGAACAGGAGGCTGGACTAACTAGAGGGCTTTTGGCCGGATTCTGTGGGATTCCTCTTACATTCGGATACCCAAATGCAAGCCAACCCTCCATTGTCCTGGTAGAACTAAAACTTTCGCCACCAGCACCCACCGGGTAGTATGTTCACCGGACAGAAGTGTTATGTAGATTCTTAGGGGACATGTTGCTCTGTTGATGAAGGATTGTTGTTGTTCAGTCGTTCAGTCATGTCCAACTCTTTGTGACCCCATGGACCAGAGCACGCCTATCTTTCACTGCCTCCCACAGTTTGCCAAACTCATGCTAGTCAGTTTTTCCAAGAACATGCTAGTCTTCAACCATCTCACTCCTCTGTCCATCCATCCTTCTCCTTGTGCCCTCCATCTTTCCCAACATCAGGGTCTTTTCTAGGGAGTCTTCTCTTCTCATGAGGTGGCCAAAGTACTGGAGCCTCAACTTCAGGATCTGTCCTTCCAGTGAGCACTCAGGGCTGATTTCTTTAAGGATGGATAAGTTTGATCTTTTTGCAGTCCATGGGACTCTCAAGAGTCTCCTCCAGCACCAAAAGCATCAATTCTTCGGCGATCAGTGGTAACTCTGGTTACAAACTAAATTTGTTCCAGAGGTCAGTTCTTAACCTGAAAGGTACCACTTTAGCTAATGGGGCCTCCTGCTGCTGCCACACCACCGGCGCGCAATTTCTTTTCTCATCCTGAGGCAAAGTTCTTAACCCGAGGTACTACTTCCGGGGTTAACAGAGTCTGTAACCCGGACTGTTTGTAACCCAAGGTGTTTGTAACTTGAGGTACCACTGTATATTTGAATGTAGATCAACCAGATGGAGCCAAGTCAGCATGTCCATGTGTGGTGTCCAGAAGCTCCCCCCACTTCATGGTGCTACAATGTGTGTATGGTATGGTGCTACAATGTGTGTATGGTTAGTTATGCCAAAACCTCGGGGTGGGGGTTGGGCTGCAAAATCCAACATGTGATATGTATACCTTGATCCTCAATTATTTTCCCATGCTTTAGGCTTTATTTTATTGCTCTTCTGGTTGTTATTCATAATACTCTTATTTCTACTATTCCATTTATTAACAATCATTTAATTCATGTGTAGGCAAACTAAGGCCCAGGGGCTGGATCCAGCCCAGTCGACTTCTAAATCTGGCCTGCAGATGGTCCGGGAATCGGCGTGTTTTTACATGAGTAGAATGTGTCCTTTTGAAAAATAAATAAATGCATCTTTGGGTTATTTGTGGGGCCTGCCTGGTGTTTTTACATGAGTAGAATGTGTGCTGCTTTTATTTAAAATGCATCTCTGGGTTATTTGTGGGGCCTGCCTGGTGTTTTTACATGAGTAGAATGTGTGCTTTTATTTAAAATGCATCTCTGGGTTATTTGTGGGGCATAGGAATTCGTTAATTCCCCCCTTCAAAATATAATCCCCCCCCCCCCCCCCCAGCCCCCTGAAACAGCCCCCTGCTGAAAAAGTTTGCTGACCCCTGATTTAATTCAGCATTAAAGAAAGTTTAAGCAAATTACAGTCCCAAGAATCAGGTGGGTCTGAGGTGTCAGAGGGCCTTGGTACAGAGGTAAAGGTGCCCCACGCCTCTGTAGGGAGGAATTCTCCCAACCCACCACCCAAAACTCTGAATGAATGTTTTTCTCAAGGTGTGTTGTGGGAATGAAATGAGAACTGTGTGGTAAACCTGTTGATGACTGTTAACGACTGCAGAAAGCAAGGGGTCAGTTGGCTAAAAATCATGTTATATCATGTTACCTCATTATACATGAATTCTTATCTCATTATACATGACAAAGCTATCTTTAGCCATCACATCTTTGCTTTTTCCTGTAAGACCAATTGCAGTTGTTAACAGTCGACAACAGGTTTACCACGCCCATTAGCCAATCACCCATTCCCACCACCCTTCTGAGTAATACCCCTCCCCACTCCTCTCACTATATATAAGGGTCTGGTGACTTCTGTTTCAGTGTATCTGAAGAAGTGTGCATGCACACGAAAGCTCATACCAAGAACAAACTTAGTTGGTCTCTAAGGTGCTACTGGAAGGATTTTTTATTATTATTTTGTTTCATCAGAAAGTTCTTCCTGGTATTGAGTCAGAATATCTTTTCTTATATCTTGAAACCATCTGTTTGCGACCCACCCTCCAGAGTAGGATAAAACAAGGAACATCATCAACATGCAGCCTGGATGCTCTGAAAGTGAAAGGACACAAATTGCTCAGCATTGACAGTGACTTCATCAGCGTTGCCCAACAGCTCTTGACGCTCTGCTCAGATGTGATGTCAAGAAGTTATTCCAACACCTTAGCACCTCACAGATCTTGGAACATTGTATGAAGAACTGTTGGGCAATGGGTGTGCATTTCATGGTCTTGAAAGACAAGTTGGACTCATTTGCTGGGTTACCGGAGCAAAACAACAATGTTGCAATCTTTACCCACATACTAATTAAAGTTTTGCTCATCCATCCTTGCTCTCAGGAAGCCAACAAGAGATCTGAGGGAATCCCTTGGTCTTTTGCCAAGTGCCTTAGATGTGCCAGAAAATCCTACAAAGGAAATCTGTCCTAATGAGATGTGCCAGAAAATCCTACAAAGGAAATACATTGTTCTGTTATAACAATAACGAAGGGGATATAACACCATTATTGTTTATTTTAGTTGTAGATACCTTGGCTAGAAGTATAAGATCAGATGAAGAAATAAAAGGGATAACTGCAGGTTACAAAGCGTATACACTTGGCATTTGCAGATGACTTTGTGGCAACTTTAGAAGACCATATGGCTAGTATACCAAGGGTCTTGCAACAGATTCTCAAGTTTGGAGAAATTTCAGGTTTTCAATTAAAAGTAAAACAAAAGTATTGGTGAAAAATGTGACTGAGCAATATAAGAAAGACTTAACAGAATTGACAATTGAAAAGAAAACTTAGGAGTTTGATAACAGCTAAGAATATGAATATTTTTAAGTATAACTATACAAAAGCCTAGAGACAAATAAAGAAAAACTTAGAGTTGTGGGGAAGAGTGAATCTATCATTATTGGGAAGGATATCATTAATTAAAATGAATGGCAAAAAGATATTACTAGACTTGTCTGGCAGGAGAAGCCATGAATGAATAAAGATTCAAATATAGAGGCGATAAGACCAGGCCCGTTTTTTCCAGGCCATTGGTGTTTTAGACCTTGAAGACCAGATGAAGGATAATATAAGGAACATAGAGCTTGCTTAAATATAATTGATACAATAGATTATGGGGAAAATATAAAAATGGACTAGAACAAGTAAAACACCATGGTGGCTCTCAGAAATGATAAGCAAAAAAAACCTTTAAAAAAACCTGAATATGAGAAATGAGCATTATAAAGATGTTTATAACACCAATCAAAATTGAAGCTCTGAGAAGGATATAAGAGAATTATTAACTGACTGGTTACAATACCATCAATTAAATGATATCATTTAAGATGGACAAATGTTTCATGGAAGACTTTTATGAAGAAGAACTTTGGAGAGTCATTCCTTAGAGGAAGTGACACAATTTATTCCAACCAACAGACTATGCTGATAGTAAATATTGGAATAACAGAAATATGCAAAATAACGAAGGGGATGAGACAGGGATGCCCCCTGTCACCATTATTGTTTATTTTAGTTGTAGATACCTTGGCTAGAAGTTAGCTAGAGATATATGATCAGAAATGAAAAGAATAACTGCAGGTTAAAAGGTATATATGTGGCAGGTTACAAAGCGTATACACTTGGCATTTGCAGATGACCATTTGTGGCAAGTAAAATAGAAACAGACCAATGGCTAGTATAAAGGGTCTTAAAAGCAAAACAATTCTCAAGTTTGGAGAAATTAGGTTTTCAAGCAAAAGTAAAAGAAAAGTATTGGTGAAAAATGTGACTGAGCAATATTGAAGAAAGACTATAACAGAATTGACAATTGAAAAGAAAAATATTTAGGAGTATTGATAACAGCTAAGAATATGACATATTTTTAAGTATAACTATACAAAAGCCTAGAGGGACAATCTATCATTATGGGAAGGATATCATTAATTAAAATGAATGAGTTGTGGGGAAGAGTGAATCTATCATTATTGGGAATTGATATCATTAATTAAAATGAATTGGCATAATAAGATATTACTAGACTTGTCTGGCTTGGACCTAGCCAAGAATTATGACGCATATGTCTTGCTGCTAAGTAGATGGATATTATTAAGGCGGATTACCTACCAGATCTTAGACCTTGTAAGATATGCTACGCATACATATGGTTTGCATGCATATTTGTGGTATGAGAAGGTTAAAGTACATAGAGCTTGCTTAAATCATGTAGTAAGAAAATCAGTGTTTTACGAAGTATGGGGAATGCTAATATAAAAATGGTTTGCAGAACAATATTTGTGGTAAACACTCAGGTGGTGGCACTCCCCACTAGAGCTTGATAAATCATGTAGTAAGAAAATCAGTTTATAAGTATGGGGAAAATATAAAAATGTACTAGAACAAAAAACACCATGGTGGCTCTCCCCACTAGAGGCGATAACTTTAAAAAAACCTTTAAAAAACCTGAATATGAGAAATGATTATTATAAAGAGCTGTTAATGGAAGTAGAACACCAATCAAAATTGAAGAGGTTTGAATAAGAGAATTATTAACTGACTGGTTACAATACCATCAATTAAATGATATATTTAAGATGGACAAAAAGAATGGTGTTTTTTTTAATGAAACCTCTAAATTTGAAAAAGAGCTGTTAGAGAACAAAACATAATTACTCTGAAAAATGTATAAACTTTTTTTAAAAAAATAAATAAAATTTATTGAGATAATTCAACATTAATACATTTATACATACATATTGCAAACAATTTCACACATACTTCCTTTTCCCACCACCATCCCTCACCTCTCACCCCACCCTGTGCTGTGCTGTGCTAGACTTCCAATCTACTCAGTTGTATAAACTAATGCTAGAATGGCAAACCAAAGATGAACAGGTCAAATCAGTAATGACACACTAGGCAAGAGAATTTGGGTATAGTTTACTACTTACAGCATGGGAGAAGTTATGGAATTGGGATTTGAAATTTACAGCATGTTACACTTTGCAAGAAAACTATATGAAAATGATGTACCATTGGTATTTAACTCACATTAAATTAGCAAAAATGTATAAAACAGGGTCAAATAAAGGTTGGAAATGTAAGGGAAAAGAACACATCTTTTATCATATGTGGTGGACATGTAGCAAAAGAATTTTGGGAAATGATATATAATGAATTGGAAAAAAATGTTTAAGGTAACATAACATTAAAAAAAAAAAAATAATACCTGAAGCTTTTCTTTTAGGAAATCTAGGTGCCGAAATCCTAATGGAGCAGAAATGACTATGTATGCGACCACAGCTGCTCGGATGTTAATGGCGCAGAGATGATAGATAGATAGATAGATACATTGTCCGTAATACACAGTATACACAATGGAAAGAATACAAAGTCCCTATCAGAGAAGAATGGCAGATTAAGTTGACGGATTATACCAAAATGGCAAAAATAACTGGAAGAATCAGAAACCAGGAAGACCAAATTTTTAATAAGGAATGGGGAAAATTTATAATTTATCTTAAAAACCATTGTAAACAGCTAAAATCATTAGTAGGATTGGAATGACACCTGTAGTTTAAGGTTGAATTTTGGATATAATGGAGATGTAAAGGATTTGGATTATTATAAAATATGCAGGAGGAAATGCTTAACCGAAGGACCCACAAATGGGAGGTGAGAAGTTCAGGAGATTCTTGGGAATCTTGCTTTTATGTTGGTTGCTGGATAGCTGATTGTGAAACTTTAAACTGAAAAACTAATTGTATTATTTATTTTTAAAAAGGATATATGGAAATAAATGGTTCCTTAAAAAATGAAAAATGTAATGTTCCCTCTGAACAGATCAGCTGGAGAAGCTATTATGAATGATTCCCATGGAGAGAAGGGAGTACTACCCATAGACCCTTCTTCCTTTACAGCAGATCACTCAACATGCAAAGTGCATGGAAGCACACCACCAAAGGAGAACTAGGAGGTGAAGTACACCATGCATCCATCCTCCATGTGCACAAGCTTCAGCATGGAGAGCCCATGTGAAGCAGCATTAAAAAGGTAACGGTAAAGGACCCCTGATGGTTAAGTCCAGTCGCGAACGACTCTGGGGTTGCGGCGCTCATCTCGCTTTACTGGCTGAGGGAGCCGACATTTGTCCGCAGACAGCTTCTGGGTCATGTGGCCAGCGCACAGAAACGCCATTTACCTTCCCACCAGAGCGGTACCTATTTATCTACTTGCACATTGATGTGCTTTCGAACTGCTAGGTGGCAGGAGCTGGGACCGAGCAACGGGAGCTCACCCCATCATGGGGATTCGAACCGCCGACCTTCCGATTGGCAAACCCTAGGCTCAGTGGTTTAGACCACAGCACCACCCACGTCCCATGAAGCAGCATTAAAGGTAAAGGGACCCCTGACCATTAGGTCCAGTCATGTCCGACTCTGGGGTTGCGGCGCTCATCTTGCATTACTGGCCGAGGGAGCCGGCGTACAGCTTCCGGGTCATGTGGCCAGCATGACTAAGCCGCTTCTGGCGAAACCAGAGCAGCGCACGGAAATGCCATTTACCTTCCCGCCGGAGCGGTACCTATTTATCTACTTGCACTTTGACATGCTTTCGAACTGCTAGGTTGGCAGGAGCTGGGACCGAGCAACAGGGAGCTCACCCCATCATGGGGATTCGAACCGCCGACCTTCCGATCGGCAAGCCCTAGGCTCAGTGGTTTAGACCCCAGCGCCACCCGTGTCCCCTGAAGCAGCATTAAATCAGCTTAAATCCCAGTGCTTTGGCTTAACAAAGGTTCAGCCCAGGTGAACTCGTGTCTGACTCAGCATGTCACAACAGAGCTGATTAAATGCAAATCTAAGAGCTCCCACAGAGCGAACTTCATTCACTTCAAGGGCTCTGCCGCAATCCATTCTGCACATCCCTATTTTCAGCTAGAGCAGACTTCAAAACTTCAATGTGAATGTGGATTTCTCCACAAGTGAAAATTCCTGAGAAATCTAGAGGGAAGCCACCCACCCCTGATTAAGTGATTCACACAAACATGCCTACATTTATGACTTCATTGCCCTTAAAGCATAGTTCAAAGGAAAGTTGAAGATTTCTCTAGATGTTCCCTAGAACATCTGACAAATGGAAAGTTAAAACAGCAGAATATCTCAGGAAAGGGAAGTCTACATGTCCGTAGAAGCTTTGGCTCGGTTCCCCTTCTCTGCACGGCACAAATCTAAAAAGTTCTGTGCGTGGTGAATAGGGATGGGCAAATCTGTCAATTTCCCTAATGGACACCAATCTCTTGAATCTAGAAAAAAAATGGAGCCAGATGGGACAACACAGAAAGTGAACAATAAAATGTAATGACCTAGTCCACTTTGGTCTTGGGGTGAACTGTGTTAATATGTCTTATTTTTGCAACTAATGGCACTAAGAAGCAGTTAGCTCAATATTTTTTAAAGTTTGTCTTTGTCCTGTTATCATAGAATGCTCCATCCAAGTAATGCATGTATTTGGGGAAAGTGTGCATAAAAACGAGTATATTTGTGAAAGTAGCATTCTATTGGGGAAAATGATTTGTAAAAATGTGTTTATTAGGGGAAATTACATACAAAAAAATGCACATAAGGAGAAATTAGCTGAATAATTTTCATTAAATTCACAACTGATGTGTAAATGGGGAGAACTGAACTATATTAGAAAAATGAGAAGTTGAAATAAACCAAAACTGACTATATGGAGATGCAGCTGGAACAGAATAGGGATGGAACAATCTGTCATTTTTTCCAATCTTAAATTTGGTTCTCCACCTTTTTGCAGCAATTTGCAAATTTTCTTTTTTAATCCCCATGGAAATACTGCAACAGTTTAGTGTGACTATTAGTGCCAATTTCTCCTAATAAAGACTTTTTTGTATGTAGTTTTGACCAAAGCATAGATGTTTACAAACAATTGGGATATATGCATTTTTTGTAAACATTTGTGAGATGGAGAATTGCATTGCAAAATTCAGATAAGTGTGGGTATTGTATTCTGGTTATCTTATTGTTTTAGAAAGTGTGAATTTAATGAATTCAGCTTTTAATATGAACAGAATCCATATTCTACCCTGTCTTGGCTTAACGAGGCACGTAGAAAAAACACCTGCTTCTCCCGGGCCGACAGCCACAGCCATAAATTGTCCGGTACGCTTCCCGTGCAGATATGCGCAGCTAAAAGTTCGAAGTGAAACGTTGTGTCTCAAATTAAGGCTTCTTGAGACAGATGCTTTTAATCAGGGGCGGAGCAAGGGGGCGGGGGGGCGGGCCGCCCCGGGTTCCAGGGGAGGGGGGTGAAACTTTGGCTGCCTCCTCCCTACCCCGCCCTGCCCGGCAGGCTCCCGAATGGGAACATGCTGCCTTTTCCTCCTCCCAGCGGCTTTTGTTCTGCGTGAGGGGTGGGCCAGCAAGGAGGGGGAGTCACGCTTGTCGCTGGCATGACACCTCCTCCTCACTGGCCTACCCCTCGCTCCGAAAAAAGCCGCTGGGAGGGGGGAAGGGAAGCAGAGCAGGTGCGTTCAAGCGCCGAAAGAAGCAGCCGAAAGGGAAAAGGGGGGAAGCAAAACAGGCGCTTGAACGTGCCTGCTTTGCTTCCTGTTTTCTCCCCCTTTCGGCTGCTTCTTTCGGCGCTGGCTGGGCTGCGGAGCAGCAGCCCAACCAGCGCCGAAAGGGGAGAACTGCTTCTTTCGGGGGCTGCTTCTTTCAGTGCCCACTATGCTTTCCTCTTTTTTCCCCCTGTGGAGGCAGGAGCCGCCGCCCGGCATCCCTGGGGGCGGGACGTCGCACTGTGCACGTGCGTCATGACGTCATGACGCATGCACACGCCACGATG
Source organism: Lacerta viridis (assembly GCA_900245905.1). Lineage (NCBI taxonomy): Eukaryota > Metazoa > Chordata > Lepidosauria > Squamata > Lacertidae > Lacerta > Lacerta viridis. The sequence goes on along the minus strand of OFHU01001092.1, from coordinate 233,077 downwards.
CCCCACCCCCAGGGGTGCCCCTTGGCTTACCGCCCCGGGCAGCCAAGGGGCTACAAACGCCCCTGCTTTTAATCAAAGCATTTTATTGCACAAACTTAAGAAATAAACATTCAGCCGGGAGAGCACTCCATGTCGTGCTTCTTTCCGTGCTGCGAAAACCAAGGGTAATAATACATACAGAAAGGAACACCCTATATGTGGGTGGAGCATCCCGTGGCAGAACGTACTTCCTGTGGACTGTTAACCCTGTGTTAACCAGAAACCACATCACTAGTGCAGAATGAGACAGCTAGTCTGTTAAGTGGTGTGTCTTAAGGGATGTACAGTAACTCCTAATTATACAAGACAAATTAATGCATAGGTTAATTGCAGATAAAGCTATCGAGGTAGTCAGAGCCCACAATGAATCCAAAAAGCAAATGCAAGTAACATACAGGTATCAGGTGATACACACCATAAAACAGGGCAGGGCTTTAGCCACAGAAGCACAAAATGTAAGATGCATACATTACAACATACAAGAAACATTGAATGTCCGGCACTAGAGTTGATATGCAGGAAGTGTCAGAAAGAAAATACCTGCTCAAGAGCATGCTGTTTATTTACCTTTACCTTACTCAAAGAGAAAGTAAAGCAAAGGGCATGCAATGCATACAGTAATGCATTTCCAAGATGACGTCAGTGACTCAGCTGCAACACTATGCCAATTTACAACACGTAAGCGGGAATTTAGAATGGGGAAATATTTGTTACAATTCACAGAGAACACAAGGAAGTGACGATGATGTTTAAGACAGGTACTGTACAAAAAGCAAACTCGCCAATAAGAGAGAATACACGAGAAAAGCCACAAACATGGAATCTTGTCTCTATCTGTTAAACTAATAGGAATTATGGTGCTGGAGGAGACTCTTGAGAGTCCCATGGACTGCAAAAAGATCAAACTTATCCATCCTTAAAGAAATCAGCCCTGAGTGCTCACTGGAAGGACAGATCCTGAAGCTTGAGGCTCCAGTACTTTGGCCACCTCATGAGAAGAGAAGACTCCCTGGAAAAGACCCTGATGTTGGGAAAGATGGAGGGCACAAGGAGAAGGGGACGACAGAGGATGAGATGGTTGGACAGTGTTCTCGAAGCGACTAGCATGAGTTTGGCCAAACTGCGGAGGCAGTGAAAGATAGGCGTGCCTGGCGTGCTCTGGCCCATGGGGTCACGAAGAGTCGGACACGATTGAACAACAATAGGAAGCAGCACCAAACATACCGTTCATGACATAGTGTTTCAGGAAAATGGCCCTTTAGGTTGCCCTGCACATAGGGATCTTCCAAAGAAAAGTGCACAAAATCTTAGAAAAGACTGGATGATATCACTGACTTCCTACTACACATAAATTCCAGCAAGAAAAGTCTCACTAACAAGATAAACAGAGAACAATGTTAAGTCGAATGCCAATAAAATAGAAGCTTCTGTGGAACAGGTGATATACTTTGATCATTCTAGAACTGGAATCACTATGGCAGACACAAAGTAGAAGTAGGTTTTTGTTTTGTTTTTTAAAGGCACGCTAAAGGCACTGTCCACCCAGCTGGAACTTATCCTAGGGATTATGACCTATTTGCCAAGAGTCACACCCAGATTGGCAGCCCTCACAGCACTTCCACAAGACTTGGGGCGGAAAGGATACGGAATAACAGCAGGCCTGTCCAGTTACCGGTACTCAGTAGAAGTCTTAAATCTGTTAAATAAGTAAAGCAAACACTTCTGCCCCCAAAAGTCACAGATCATGAAAATTTGAAGCAGAGCAAAAGAAAAGAGAGATGAAAAACACAAAATACCTGTAGCAAGATCACCTATAAATCTTGGAAGACACTTCGAAGGGAGATCCAAAGTCCCTAATGGACTGCGGAACTACACCTTAATAATAGAAGCTGCATAACACCTCAAGTCATAAATAGTATACAGAATGTAACAATGTGAAAGCACCATCAACTACAGGGGTAGGCAACCTAAGGCCCGTGGGCCGGATGTGGCGCAATTGCCTTCTCAATCCGGCCCGCGGATGGTCCGGGAATCAGCGTGTTTTTACATGAGTAGAATGTGTCCTTTTATTTAAAATGCATCTCTGGGTTATTTGTGGGGCATAGGAATTCGTTCACCCCCCCCCCCAAAAAAATAGCCCAGCCCACCACGTGGTCTGATGGATGGTGGACCGGCCCATGGCTAAAAAAGGTTGCTGACCCCTGATCTAATACATCACACTTATATGTCAGAGAACAGAGGTGACTCTGGTGCCTCAGAACCAGAAGACTTTCACAATGGTCATGAACCCGTATTGGAACTATACAAGGAGCAAAGGTACACTTAATAAGCACAGGTAATATCTTTTTTAGACAACACAGCAATTAAGTAGAAGCCCTAAAAGGTAAAGGTACCCTAGTTGTGGACAACTCTGGGGTTGCATGCTCATCTCGCTCTGGCCGAGGGAGCCGGTGTTTGTTTGCAGACAGCTTCCAGGTCATGTGGCCAGCATGATTAAGCCGCTTCTGGCGAAACCACTTACCTTCCCGCCGGAGCGGTACCTATTTATCTACTTGCACTTTGACGTGCTTTCGAACTGCTAGGTGGGCAGGAGCAGGGACCGAGCAATGGGAGCTCACCCCATCGCGGGGATTTGAACCGCCGACTTTCCGATCGGCAAGCCCTAGGCTCAGTGGTTTGGACCACAGCACCACCCGCATCCCTAGTAGAAGCCCTATACATTCCGAATAAGGGAGATATTTCAAGCCCCAAAATTGAAGGACTAGGATACAAGTGGGTAATGTAAACAGAGACGCCATCAGAAACATACTGCCCTTTTCCTGTTAATAAGAGACATGTATGCAGCGCAGCGCATTAACAGTGCCCTATCTCCTCGAGTGCCATCCAGACTCTCCATTCTTCCATTGGCTATCTGTGGGGATAGCCAGCAGATGGGACGACCAGTAATCCCGGAGTTCCTGCTCCCACTGCGTCGTGAAAGGGTCCGCTGGCTATGATCTGAAGGTAGTTGTCGTGAGTTCTGAAGGTTACTGAAGGTTTCCGAAGGTTTTCTGCAGGTATCTGAAGGTTCCGGAGATTCCGGAGGTCTCCGGATAGAAAGATAGGCTAAGCTAGGTAGCGGCCAAAACTTAGAAGGCCAAATAAAAGCTTTTTAAATAAAAGAAATAAAAACTAAGAGACTGCAGTCAATGGTGAAGAAGCTCTCAACTGCTCTGTGCGGCTGGTTTTGCTTTTGGTTTCTCTCTGGCTTGCCACGCACTGATGTTCTCTCTGGCTTGTCTCGCGCGTTCTCCACACACGCTACAGAGAGCGGAGGCTATTTATTAAGGAATCAAACATCGTCATAACATTTACATGAACCAATCACAACCTTGTCTCCATGCTAGTTTCTGGGCGGGAAACTATCAAGTGACCGTTACATTGGCTAAATTGGCGCGCTTTTCCCAAACGCGGAGGGATCCATGCAGCAAACTCCCTACTGGATCCTTTGCCCTTCCTTCCTAACGCGGAGGGATACCTTAAAGTAAACACAAACAAACAGGTGCAGTAGCACCTTTAAAACATATTCCCACAGCTATCTGTGATAAAGAGCTGCATTCCACTTTTAATAAAACCAGTTGCCATTACAGACACACAGGTAGAAGTCTGGCAATGAAGACCCCTTGGAGGAATTACTTAACAGCGTCTCGGCAATTGCTGCCGCCGTGTCTCTGGGTCCTTGCTGGCATCAGTTTAGCGACCACGGGATCTCGCTGCTGCTGGATGCCATATGCAGTTCTTGAAGTGATGCAAAAGGTGGGTCACCCAGATACCTTCACAACCCACTCCTTCACTAAGTAGAACAAGGGAGGAAACTTTTGTGCCACTCTAGCTTGTTCCTTAACTGTGGGGAGGTAGGGACAGGAAGGCACCCCCTTCCTGTTTTAATTCTCTGTAGGGACTGGACATAATGCATGAGAAGTTATGCAAACCCAAGCCAATTGAGATGAATTAGAGGCACGCTCCCAAGCCGATCCCGATTATTTTAGTGGGACTTGCTCAAGAAAACTTCCCAGTAGATGGATGGGAAGGTGAGACTGTTGTTTGGATTTTCCTGCCCAGGCACCAATATTTTTAAAATCAAACCCAATGAAAGTGTGTGTGTGTGTGTGTGTGAGAGAGAGAGAGAGAGAAACACACACACACATACACACATACACACACACACACACACACACAGAGAGAGAAACACACACACATACACACATACACACACACAGAGAGAGAGAGAGAGAGAGAGAGAGAGAGAGAGACAGACAGACAGACAGACAGACAGACAGACAGACAGACAGACAGACAGACAAAGGATATAAGGGTCTGGTGACTTCCGTTTCAGTGTATCTGAAGAAGTGTGCATGCACACGAAAGCTCATACCAAGAACAAACTTAGTTGGTCTCCAAGGTGCTACTGGAAGGATTTTTTTTATTTTTTATTTTGTTTAGACAAGACAGACAGACAGACAGACAGGGGGTAGGCTTTGTAATACTAAACCAGGCATGGCCAAACTTGGCCCTCCAGCTGTTTTAGAACTACAATTCCCATCATCCCTGACCACTGGTCCTGTTAGCTAGGGATTATGGGAGTTGTAGTCCGAAAACATCTGGAGGGCCACGTTTGGCCATGCCTGTACTAAACAGACATCTATGAGCATCTCTCCTTCATCGTTCCTATTTAGGGAGAAGCAGCCTGCTTCATTTTTGCTTGATGCTACTTTGTCAAGCGCTGCGTGCATTGATGGCACTAAACTGACCAATAATAACAACCCGGAAATCTCTTACAAAGAGGCACCTCCTGGACTCCTCCCTGCAAAGTATTGGTGTGTTTCAGTTTCCACTCAACTGAGATATAGAGAAGTCACTGATCTCTGACTTGCCTCCCAAGCCTCTATCAGGCTGCTTTTCTTTGTGCTCCGTCCCCCTCCCTCCTCTCCCCACCTGGTTTAGGAGTCTCTGTTTCCTTACTAGACTCTGTACTCTGAAGCAGACCAATCAGCTTGTGGCTTTCCTGACTTCCTGTCTCTCCCAGCTCAGGAAGGTGTGCTCATTTGTACTCACCTGAAAGAGTTAGACACAGACAAAAATACCTCCAGCCTCGGGGAAACCAGGAGGGGGAAAAAAAAACTTTAACCTGGACCCAGAAGCAGCAGTGAGAATCCACACCAGCTCTACGGGGAAAGACCCTTTTAAAGTTCAAGATGTGACACCGGTCAGGTAAGGGAATTTGATCTTGTCTCTAACTTACGATACAAGGAGGGAAACTCTGTTGCAACATTCCTGGGAGAAGAATGGGAGAGAAAGAGAAAGAGGGAGAGAGGCGCTCCCGTGGGGCCTTGTATGGGAATTCCAGCTGAGCTGTGTCGCATTTAATCAAGACTGTAATGCGGTCTGACAGGCAGTTTCGGGAGAAGAAAGAAAAGGACCCACCATTTTAAAATGTAGAGTGAAGTTCATTACTATTTTTTTATATATATCATGCAATGTGAGTAATAACTCAAGACTTGGTTTGATCTTTGTTGTTGCGGATATATCCTATAAAGGACTTACGAGAGTGCTGGATTTGTTTCTTAGCGTTCCCCTCTGCCCGGGGTCAACAGGTGGGTCCTCGTCTCATCTACTTTGAAGAAAACTGGTAGTAGGGAATAAGTCACACAACCTTTGTCTTTCCTTGTAGTAGCTACGCTGCTTGAGCTCAGCCTCCTGTCGGTAGAGATTTGTACAAGAAAGGAGTCGGATGTGGTGCTGTAATGATAAACAAGCTTCCTGGGAGTAATGCAGTGTTTGAAAGTTTGCGTCCGGTAGTTGCTAAGTAGATCTCCTGCCCGTAGCAAGGACCTGAAGTTGAGGCCTGCCGGATCCCCACATCAAAGTGGATTTCTTCCCACCGGGCAGCAGCTTCTGGCCCCTAACTGAAGGGGCTGCTGAGGACAGCGGCCTCAGGTCAAATGGAGTGCTTGAACTCTGGACTTCTTCCCTTGCTTCATTTGTGAACGTCTTATGACTTTTATGGTATGCAAAGGTGATTATTGCAGTGACAAAGAGGCAAGGGGGTTCCTCCCACCCCATATACTCACAACCACCATGGGATAAACATAAAATGCAGTTTGTGGTTTCTAGGGTATTCTGGTTCCCAAAGCCACCATGGAAGAGAGAGATCCATGTGCTTGACCTTTGTTGTGTAGAGATACAAACATTTGATAGGTGGCATCTGAAGGAGCCATGGGAAAGAACAGCTTCGGGGGGAAACCCAGGATGTTCGGCAGCTGAATTGCACCAAGATGTTGCAGGGCCATTCCAGAAATTTAGCCTGATCCAGTTAAGAGAGAATTGAGTGTGCAGCATAGCTGTCGACTTTTCCCTTTTCTTGTGAGGAATCCTATTCGGAATAAGGGGATTTCCCTTTAAAAAAGGGAAAAGTCGACAGCTATGGTGTGCAGGCGTTGTGCATCTGTATTTTGAAGCTCATCGAGCGTCTCTTAAATTGAAAAATGCATCTGGCGATGCAGGCAGATACGTTTTCCTCCAGTCTATGGCCAGTAGCTGTAACCAACACACACAACTGGTGATTAATTGCAACCAATGCATATTATTTTTGGCACTAAATATGCACTTGTCATTCACTTCCCCTGAAGAAATCATGCCATCGTGGCTGATGAGCAATACAAGGCATCACTTTGTGCCTGTCATTTTGTGAATTTTAGAAAACATTATATATATATATATATATATATATATATATATATATATATATATGTATATATGTATATATGTATATATATATATGTGTGTGTGTGTGCGCACACACACACACACACACACACACATATATATATATATATATAACACTAGTGGTTTAAACCCGTTAAAATAACGGGCGCTAGAACATTTCTGACACAAAACCCAAGGTCCTGAAGTGCAGGGAGCAGGGCAAACCATGCGCTCCCTACACGGCGTTAAGATTCCTGAGGGAGAAATGACGGCGTGTTTCCTTTTATTGTTCCTGTCCTAAACATACTTACTGCACGAAGCATGGCTTGCTGCCTCCTCCCCTCACTTTCCGCACGCGCGATGCTCTCCACATGCCTGTCACTCGCCCAGAAATAACACGCTGCCGCAGACACCCACGGCCGACGCCGAGCTCGAGCTCAGCAGAACCCTGCCTTAATCCTGCCCCTCCGGTCTGGGCTGCCTGGCGGGCTAGGCCTGCGCTTGCTGCTGAGGGAATGGAGTTAAGGGCTGGGAGCAGCCATGATGGTAGGTTCCTGTGGAGCTCCCACCGCCGTTGTGGTGAGGTCTTCTGGCCGGGGGAAGGGGCGGCCGAGGGAGCTTTTTTCCCTGGAGTGGTGTGGGGCTGGGGGACGTGTGTGTGTGTGTGTGTGTGTGTGTGTGTGTGTGTGTGTGTGTTATATATATATATATATATATATATATATATATATATTAGTGGAGGAGGAGTTTGGATTTGATATCCTGCTTTATCACTACCCGAAGGAGTCTCAAAGCGGCTAACATTCTCCTTTCCCTTCCTCCCCCACAACAAACACTCTGTGAGGTGAGTGGGGCTGAGAGACTTCAAAGAAGTGTGACTAGCCCAAGCAGCATGTGGGGCTGAGAGACTTCAAAGAAGTGTGACTAGCCCAGCAGCTGCATGTGGAGGAGCGGAGACGCGAACCCGGTTCACCAGATTACGAGTCTACCGCTCTTAACCACTACACCACACTGGCTCCACCAGAACTGGATACACACACACACACACACACACACACACAATAGTGAGTTGCTGCATGTGCAGTGCTTGACATTAAGAAGAGCCAGTGTGGTGTAGTGGTTAAGAGCGGTGAACTCGTTATCTGGGGAACCGGGTTCGCGTCTCCGCTCCTCCACATGCAGCTGCTGGGTGACCTTGGGCTAGTCACACTTCTCTGAAGTCTCTCAGCCCCACTCACCTCACAGAGTGTTTGTTGTGGGGGAGGAAGGGAAAGGAGAATGTGAGCTGCTTTGAGACTCCTTCGGGTAGTGATAAAGGGGGATATCAAATCCAAACTCTTCTTCTTCTTCTTGTGCATGTGTCGGTCCTACATATCTGTTAGAGGGAGACCCAATCTAGTCACCTTCAGTGAACACCTCTCCTGGTAGAAAGAAAAGAAATAGCAAACTTAAGTCCAGTTGTCCACCACAGCCTAAATAGTCCTCCATCCATCATATGTAGATGGGATATGATGCTTTGGGACTCAGTTGACTGGACATAATTTACTGGTCAGCCCTTTGTCAAAACTAAATGGGTAACCCAGTTACAGATAACATGGTTCATCCTTCAGTAATGAGTAAAAATGATGGCCTTGGTGGGAACTAAAAACACTGAGATAACCCAAAAGTTGCAGATGTTTGCACCAGTTGTTTCTCAAATTATGTAAGGCGTTATTCAATTTAAAATGTTTTAGTGTTGTTACCACGCACAAATGCATTACTGATCCAATTTGGTCATGTTATCTTAAATGGCAAAATGTGTTAATTGATAGATGTGTATTTAGCAAATTACGTCATTCTCTGTAACATGTTGTAGCGCCTCCTCTGTTTAAGCATCACAGTGTCCTGCATTTCTCCTTTCCTACATGGTGTCATTAGCTGTTGCGGGCAGAATAGCACACAGTATTCTGAGAGGGGAGAGGGGATATCTTGATGCAGGTCTCTGTTTACAGGAAACACGGACTGCCCCTGAAATGCGTAGTTCCAGCCTGAGTAAATTTACTTATATTTGTCACAGGCCTTGGCGATAAATCATACCATTTCTTTCAGCTTTATGTCCCCCATAATAAAATGCATTTTTGCTCATATTCAGGTTCAGTCCATTGCTGTGCTTCATTCCATATTTAGTGCAATGGGAAATAATTTTCCCTCCATCATGTCTAGTAAAGGTAAAGGTAAAGGGACCCCTGACCATTCGGTCCAGTCATGTCCGACTCTGGGGTTTGCAACACTCATCTCGTGTTACTGGCTGAGGGAGCCAGTACAGCTTCTGGGTCATGTGGCCAGCATGACTAAGCCACTTCTGGCGAACCAGAGCAGCACACGGAAACACCGTTTACCTTCCCGCCGGAGCGGTACCTATTTATCTACTTGCACTTTGACGTGCTTTCAAACTGCTAGGTGGGCAGGAGCAGGGACCGAGCAACGGGAGCTCACCCCATCACGGGGATTCGAACTACTGACCTTCTGATCGGCAAGGCCTAGGCTCAGTGGTTTAGACCATAGCGCCACCCGTGTCCCTTTAATTGGTGGCTACTGTCCTCCAAACTGAATGAGCCAAACTTACCAGACACACATACACAAGACATGAATCCCTTTGCTCCAAAAGGGATGCCTGTCTTGGGCTGAAGATATTGCTATGAATAATTTGAGGTCTATAAGCAAGAATACAATTAATATAAAGTCTTAAACTGCAAAAGAAGTGTATTTTTAACTTTGCAACAAAACTGAATATGGTTGCATTTCACTGAAAATTGTGTTCCCTTTGGCTAGTCTATTTAAACAGATGGCTGAAGTCCTCAGTGATTTCAGTCCTCTGCGCTCTTAATTTGAGAGTAAGTCCTATTGAACTTAGAGATTCTTATTTCCAAGTAGAAAAACTGTACTTCATTTTGCTTCCATTCACTACTTAGGAAAATTAGAGCAAGGAATGAATCCTGGTACACATTTGTCTTTGCAGAGAAATACTGGTTCATTTTCTGCTTTTTCATTTTCTTCTTTTTTTTAATCCTTTAGGAGCCCTTGAATGCATGGACAGGATAGGAATGAAACAGGGTGTCTCCAGATTGTCACTATTTTGCGGGAGGGAGTTAAACACATCCTGTAAGTTTGGGTCAGCACATCTGACTCAAGGGCTCTGTCATCCAAGTACAACACCCACTTTTTAAAAAGAACCTGAATTTTCGAAGTTTGGATGCAAAGTGATCAGGAAAATGCATTGAAAAGTGTGGGATAAAGGAATGATTAATAGGAAGACATATAAACACCTTGCAAGCAGATTACGATTAATACAGGATGAATGCTTATAGTTTGCATAACCTCACAAACAAATCGGTATCTGAAGAAGTGTGCATGCACACGAAAGCTCATACCAAGAACAAACTTAGTTGGTCTCTAAGGTGCTACTGGAAGGAATTTTTTATTTTTTATTTTGTTTTGACTATGGCAGACCGACACAGCTACCTACCTGAAATCGGAATGAGTGCTCAATATATGGATTGTTAGGGGGAGTCCATAGTTGCTAATCAATAGCCCTTACTACATTGCCCAAAGGTGAAGGCAGACCGGTAGAGCAGTGGGTATACCTGAGAAGTGCCCTCACTGGGTTCAGTGAAAACGTAATGTTTTCTCCTCTGGCGCATGGTTTGAAGAACTCCACTGTGCAGCTTTCAGTTTGTCTCAATGGCAGAAAGCTGTCTATGGATGTTGCTCGTTGGTTGCTAGTGTTTTTCATGACAACAGAGCCAACCTCCAGTACTTTAAAGTTTAAAAATTAAATATAATTACCATTCAAAACACAACCCAGTTGGATGGACGGGGTACAAATAATAAATTATTATTATTGTTATATTATAACCCAAGTCCAAAATGTTTGGTTCAGCAAGTATGACCCTCAAAGGCTCTTGAGGACATGTTTCAATGCTTGCCTGAGTGGATTGTCATAGCCTAGGCTTCCTCAACCTCGGCCCTCCAGATGCTTTTGGCCTACAACTCCCATGATCCCTAGCTAGCAGGACCAGTGGTCAGGGATGATGGGAATTGTAGCATCAAAAGATCTGGAGGGCTAAGGTTGAGGAATCTTGCCATTCTACTTAAGGCTACCATCTGCCTGGGGGAAACTAACCTGACCTAAATTTTAAGGGTTCATTTATGTAAATATATGTCTTTGAGAAACTATCACTCAGTCTGTAATTTGCCATTATTAAGGAAGGCGCTGGAGTGGGTGGTGTTTTGTTAACTCGTGAGGGATACTTTGAATCTGGCTTCCATCATGGTTTTGGGACAGAAACCGCCTTGGCAGATGATTTACACTGGGGAGTGGATGGGAGGAATGTTCTCCTTGACTTCTCAATGGTTTCCAGTACCACTGTGTTCTCCTTCCAGAATATCTCTCTGGGATGAGGCTTGAGGGGACCGTATTGGAGTAGATCTAATTCAGTATGGATGATGGTTCTCAAGGACCTCTCTTTCCTTTCTTTGGCGTACCTCAAGACTCAACTGGCCCCCCCATGAAACCAGGGGGCAGTCACCAGGAGGTATGACCTGAGATATCATAAATATGCAGATAACTATCTTCCTCTCTTTTTCACCATGGTGGAAATCTTAATCTGGGCAAGATGCATGTACTGTAGACCAATCTGGATGTGGCTGCCGGTCCCTAAAGAGCCAAGGATGGGGTTTGGGAGAACTCAGCATTATCTTTGGTGGGGTCAGGTGGTATCAAAGGCCAGGAGCACTTTTTATCAACCCTAGTTGTTTTGCTAGCTGCAGCCTTATTTTGAGAAGGCAAATCTTACCTCAGTGATTCATCTGCAATGTGTTTAGCTTGGGACTCCCTTTTTAAATGATTTGGGAACTTCGGTTGGTGCAGAATGTGGCCGCTATAATGCTTGTAGAAACTAGACATTATATTTCACCCAGTCTGCGCATGGCTGCCTGTTTGATTCTGGCCCAGTTTAAGGTCATGGTTTTATGCTTGTGGTTTAAACCATCTGAAGGATCACTTGCACCCATATGAACCTCCTGTTATTTTAAGGTTGGCTAACTATGTTACAATGCTAATGATTGTATTAAACAACTGGTATATTATTTTTATATGATGACGTAGTGAACCACCTTGTGAGTGAAGATTCCCAGAAAAGCGAGTTTTTTTTAAAAAATGGAACGAATGAATGAAGTTGTAAAAATGTGATGCTTAAAATAGTTAATAAAGGGGTGATTCCAACCAGCAAAGCCAGTTTAAAACTAGTCTAACAACCTGGGGTAAGTACACGGAATAAGGGTGTAGTCATACATGCACCCGAATGTTCTTTAGACAGACAGATTAATCTCTTCCAATTCAACTATGTAAGGTCATGCTATATGACGTCATAGTGCATAGACCTTGGGGACAGTTCTGGAGGACTCATCTCTATGGCTGGCACTCACAGGATCGTAGAGGTGCATATTCAGATGTATAAAATATTGTGGCAAAAGAAAGAAGTCGTGTGTTTTCTGGATGTGGTCTCCTCTTCCACTTGTCAGTAGCATTGCAAAATCGTAATTCATGAGTTAGCACCTTTTTGTGGTTGCACATACAACCACCTTCTCTAATTTTCCAGTGGGAACGCTAAGGGTTTCTACCAGCTAGAGTTGAAAGGGGCTTGCTGTCAGAATTCTCACTTGCAGATTCCAGTGTAAACTATCAACTGGTTTTTCTCCAAATATTTCCTTAATATTAGATACCTGCATTTGCAACTGATGTTATATTTGTTTCATATTATGGAAGAATGCTGCCACCTCTCCATAGAGCCTCCCCTATATTCCTCACTAACCACAGTTCCAAGGGCAACCCCTTCTAGGCAGCAACCTTCCTACTTTATTTCTTGACTCCAAGCAGGTTGCCTTTTATACACCTGTTCCCCTCTCTCTTGCATCTTCCTTTCTGCGTGCCTTTAAGAGATTCCGCCCTCCCAGGATGCCTAACTCGCTCGAGAAGGTGGACCCTGCAGCTGGCAGATGTGCCGTTTGCTGAGAGCGCCATCCACCCTTTCCTCCTCTGCTCTGGTACTCCTCTCTATGGAGGATAAACCAGTTTGGCTGTCAGGATGTGCGTGCGAAGAGAGATGTGTGTGACCAATGTATCAAAAGCCCTCGTGTGGACAGTGGAGGAGTGCGTCTTCAGGGGCGAAGTCAAGCCATTGGAGAATTACAGCGCCTGCTGTGGCTGTAGATTCCGATATGGGAGAGCAGGAATAGGCAAACTCGGCCCTCCAGATGTTTTGGGACTACAACTCCCATCATCGCTGACCACTGGTCCTGTTAGCTAGGATGATGGGAGTTGTAGTCCCAAAACATCTGGAGGGCTGAGTTTGCCTATGCCTGTGAGAGAGACATGTTCTGTTGCTGCTGGGGCAGAGGAAGGTGTTCAGTAGTGCTGCTACAGGCACCCCATGGCATTTCTTCTCTCTGCGCTCCTTCCACAGTCCTAGCTCTGGGCCTTCTGCCTCCCTTCCCCTCAAGGGACTTGAAATTGTCCATAGTTACCACAGGGTGGCAGAGTAAATATGAACAGTGGTTACGTAATTTTGTTGTGGCAAAGAATACTATGCCAATAAATATTTTGCTTAAGTTTTTGAATATCTTACGCCATGGAACATTAAAGCTGCATCTAATAATGAAATGGGAATAAAGCACATCCATGGACCTGCAATCCTGAAGGCCTCTTTCTAATGTAGACGGTAAAGGTAAAGGACCCCTGACGATTAGGTCCGGTCGTGTCCGACTCTGGGGTTGCGGTGCTCATTTCGCGTTACTGGCCGAGGGAGCCGGTGTACAGCTTCCGGGTCATGTGGCCACCATGACAAAGCTGCTTCTGGCGAACCAGAGCAGCGCACAAAAACACTGTTTACCTTCCCGCCGGAGTGGTACCTATTTATCTACTTGCACTTTGATGTGCTTTCGAACTGCTAGGTGGCAGGAGCTGGGACCGAGCAACGGGAGCTCACCCCATTGCGGGGATTCAAACTGCTGACCTTCTGATCAGCAAGCCCTAGACTCTGTGGTCTAACCCACAGCGCCACCCGCATCCCCTATAGACTGCAGACTGACGCTGGAGTAATTGTCTTTTTGAGTAAATATGGCTGAATTTTTAAAAGGCAAATAAATAAATAAAAATAACTTGATGCAAATGAATAAAATCTAGCCAATAAGCAAAACAGTAAGCAGATGGTAACTATATACCCAAAAAATCTGAATAATATTTCAGCTGGACTGGGATAAGCATCTCATTGATCATTACTTAAAAGTCCATCCCAAGTCATTCTGCTGAATACTGTTTTGGGACAACTTAATAGCTGAATAACGTTTCAGTAGTTCGAAGGGAGAGATCCCCACAAAATACTTCAGACTTAGGGAACTTCTGGAGAGCAGGGAAGTAACAAATGAGGGGTGAGGCCAAAAACACACTCCTACTTTTGACTAGCAAATACAATTTCATACCTTATGCAAAATAAGGTGGAAATATGCAAGTACCTGTATAATTGATACAAGATGCAAACTCCAACTTTTCGTAGCACAGGATCTGAGTAATCTTGTTGCATTTTTGTTATATTTAATATTTTCCTTTTTATTTAACAAACTGTAAATACAAAATACCTCTGAACAGGACACACACAGTTCTGCCATGTGCACTGATGGACACACAAATTTAAAAATATTAACAATGCAAGTCTCTCACAAGCATTGTTTCTAAAGTTTTGCATCTTGCATTGGAGGGGCAAACAATTCTAACCTGGAAAGCTCTTCTTGAGTTAGCAATAGTCAGTAGTTGTGTCTGAAAAGGCACATGCTCTTAAAATCCTGCGCCTAACTTTTGTGGCTAACTGAGCACAAGCGTAATCTGCTTGCTTCAGTGTCTGAATAAACTGTGTACTTTTTTTTCTTTAGACGACCTTAGCCTACCACCCAGAGCTGTCCGACTTGTTTACAAAGGCCAATGGAAATTTATGAGGTCTTGACTTAATCAGCAGGCATGGTGTAAGAACCTCAGCTGTATAGAAACACAACACTGATGGTTACTAAAAATGCAACCACTCCACACACTTGCAGAGTTGCAAAGGAATAAAGCAGTAATTAAATCTGAGCAATTACACAGCATTTCATTTTATTTGAGCACATTCTTGCAACTTCGCAAGGAACAGCAGATGTCCCTCTCCCCATTAATGAAGTAGAAGAAGAAGAAGAAGAGTTTGGATTTGATATCCCGCTTTTCACTACCCGAAGGAGTCTCAAAGCAGCTAACATTCTCCTTTCCCTTCCTCCCCCACAACAAACACTCTGTGAGGTGAGTGGGGCTGAGAGACTTCAGAGAAGTGTGACTAGCCCAAGGTCACCCAGCAGCTGCATGTGGAGGAGAGAGACGCGAACCCAGTTCCCCAGATTACGAGACTACCGCTCTTAACCACTACACCACACTGGCTGACCTTTTCATACCTCCCTCAGTCAAACGATAAATCGGGTCCTCCCTTAAAGAGCGCACATATTGCGGCGAGACCTGGCAACCAAATCCCCGTGTTGTGGGTGGGTTGATTGACAGCCACACCACCCAACCGTGAGGTCCCTTGAAGCTGGGTTCAATCTGGCCAGTGGGAAGCAAGCTAAACAGTTCAAGGGACCTATAAATACCCATACACGTGACCCAGAGTGTCCTCTTTTCGCGCGTGCATCGGAACACCCGCCCACCTCTCCCTACTGTTAGGGCTTGTGCGCTTGACCTTGCTATGCCGTCGTCTGTTGTCTGTCGTTGGGAC
This sequence comes from Lacerta viridis, assembly GCA_900245905.1. NCBI lineage: Eukaryota > Metazoa > Chordata > Lepidosauria > Squamata > Lacertidae > Lacerta > Lacerta viridis. The sequence goes on along the minus strand of OFHU01001092.1, from coordinate 217,466 downwards.
AGGGGCACAGCAGGAATTTTCCCCGCTTGGCGGATTGGCTGGTGCCATTTGGATTTCGCCCGCTGCGTAGCAAACCGTCACAACTTGTAAGGTGGTGGATAGGCTCTGGTTCAGGTGATAGGGATGGAGGAACGCTCTCACCATCCCTATGTGAAAGGTATTCCATTAAAGGAATCCAGGGATTCAATGGTTTGGTCAACCCCTGAGAGGGGGTTGTGCACGTGCCTGAGTCCAGGGGGACATTTGGGTGGCGGAGAGAGCATATTCCCGACTTTGCGCTTATCCAGGTGTTCACCCTTGGCTGACCTATGCTGGATCCCTGGGTCAGCGCTACCTGCAGATGAGGGAGCTAGTCGAACCAGAGCCTATGCAACCAATCACGTGCTGTAATCAATAAAGTTGTGGCCTAAATTCTGCCAAAAACCAAACCAAAATTTGAGTCCTGTCTGAATTTATTTGGGGTGAGGTTAAAAGGTCTGAACACGCAAAATATAGGAGACTCTTAACATACTTCTGTTGCGTCTCCCCCTTCACACTAGGCTTCATTGCCTGAGCCCATTGCCGAAGTCTCTTCTCCACTTGTTGCCAGAACCTATTAAGCAACATTAAACATCAATTTGCTTCTCCCACGATTGCAAAAGATTCCCACTGAGCACATACTCCATGTCATGCACGCTCAGCACTAAGAGCAGAGTGATGTTTAGGCTGATAACTTCCCCATATGGCCTGATGAGGTTCAGCTACTTTGCAGAGGCACTTTTATCTCCAGTCAAGTATCAGTGCCCAGTGACAGACATCTCTTTTATTTTATTTTTTAAAATAATATTTATTCATTTTTTTAACATCACAAAAAAGCACAACATAACACTACAATAACAACAAACATAAAAACACAACAAAAATAACAACTTTAACAAATAAATTGATATTTTCTCACATCTTGGTGGGACTTCCTCCTATCTCCTCCTTCTGCGTCCCTTGTGAATACCCTTTTCGTAACTTCCAAAATCTTATAATTCTATTCTATTTCTAACAACTTATCCATTAATATCTCTTATCTCTTAACTTATATTATATTATTATCTAATTAATTAAATCTATCTCTTATCCTAACCCTTATCAACTTATATCAAAAAACTAACTTCAACTCTACAGCCTATCTTATCCTCAGATTATATCTAACTTTCAATCTTACAATAATCTTTTAAATACAATTTAAATTTTCCCCACTCTTTCTCCACCGCGTCGTCTCTCTGGTCACGGATTTTCCCGGTCATTTCTGCAAACTCCATATAGGATAGACATCTCTTTTAAGCCAGCCAGGCAGTACCTACCTGGTTCCCATGATCTCAAGCACATACACACATAAGCAGACAAGGTAAAGGTGGGTTTATAGGTATGCAATATGGTGGGGTGCTTTTCGCAAATGTGGCTAAGAGATGGTTCAAAGCGCAGTGGTTAAAACCTTGACTCTGCTGTGAGCACACTGGATAGCTGTAGTGGAAACTCGCGGAAGATCTTTGTAATCACGAGGAGTCAGGTTGCATATCCTCCTCCCTTTTCCATCCTCAGTCTTGAAATTAGCAAAGTAAAGTTGCTGGTGAGGAAGATACAATTAGTTGAGAACACCTTCAGCTGCCAATGACCTTAGCCAAGCCACACCCAGGTGCCTGACCAGTCGGGAATGGTACCTGATAGCCAGGTGGAAACAATCAAACCTATTAAGTTAACTATATAAACGAAGGAATGGAGGGGACAGATTGGGCTTCGCCACAGACCAGGTACCGGGTGCTGTGGGTTTCCTGGCGTGAGGGGTCTCTCCCGCTGCTCCCTTGGGGCCCCGGGCGGCAGAAGAGGAGATTGTGCTTGGGCTTTTAGCAGGTATGCTACATTTGTCTGCTGCTGATTGTATCTAGGAATAAAAGCATATTTGTTCTCCTTCCATTGGTGTGTTCATTGGATCCAGATCCCAAAAGAACCCTGCCCCTTGGCAGAACAATAACCTTTAGAGAACCATTGGTCTTTAACCCCATTCCTACAATAGTGCCGTTTGTGAGCTGGGATCAGTGCTGCCAAAAATCAGGTGAAGTCAATACAAAATCGCTCCCAGTCAGGGGTGTAGCAAGGTAAATTGGTACCCGGGGGCAAAATATTTTTTGCCAACCCCCCCCCCCGGCATGGGAAGGTCAGGTGGTACCCGGTGCGGAAAATTTCTTGTCAACCCCCCCATTGATCCCCCCCCAAAAATGGTTTTACGTTATTTCATATTTTCTTACAAAGGAATAATAACAAGTAATAATAAAAAAACTTTTATTTATATCCCGCCCTCCCCGGCCGAAGTCGGGCTCAGGGTGGCTAACATCAGATACATAACATTGGTATAAAATCAAACAATAATTAAATTACCTCCTAAAAACATCTCAAAATCAAATTAAAGTCTAATTAGATGGCTTTCCACAGGGTTAGGGTTGGGAACAGTAAGTGTTCTCTGAACTGAAATTTCAGCCTTCATGACATAGGAAAACAGCCAAGTGAACAGCTATTTTGGTGGAGGAGGGTCAAGATATTAACCGATATGCATGAAATTTCATATATAGCTATATAATCCCTAGTATAGTAAGATAAGACCTTCGGAGCAGGCATTTTCAAAAAAAAAAAAATTCCTTGATAATTTGTCACCCCCTCCATTATGGAACCCAGGTCGGCCCACCCCCCACCCCCTTGCTACGCCCCTGCTCCCAGTACCTCAACGTCAATGAAGCCTCCCCCCACACACAATTTACAGGCCTCTTTATGACACACAGAGGCTTCACCCAGCAAACTATCTTAAGTTACTAGATAACACTAAACTTCGCTGGGCATTTTCCAGGGCTCGTTTTAATGCCCTCCCCTCAGCTCTCTTAGAGGGCAGATATAGTAAGACACCGACCGATCAAAGATTATGCCCCTGTGATTGTAATGAGAGATAGAATCCATAGGGCACGTTCTTTTATACTGCCCATTGTATCGTGACTCAAGGAAAGAACTGATAGAACCGTCGCTGGGGAAATTGCCCGGCTGCTCTGAGGAAGCTTACACCAGCGGATAAAGATTTGGAGACCACTAGGATCGTTGCTGGAGGATACTCTTGAGAGCCACCCCTTGTGCGACTAAGCGATCAAGCTCCTCATCGATCCTGGGTATCAGCACAAACGGGACTCTACGGGCCTTGACCCAGATGGGTTGCACTGTGGGGTTCAGCCATAGGGAAATCGGGGATCCGTTGTACAGGCCCAGGGTTCCATCAAAGACTGATGGAAACTCCTGGCAGATTGATTCGAATTCTGCCCCTGGGGAAATCTGATTAAGCCCTGAAATGCTTAAGCCTAATGGCCCGAACCATGCTAGGCCTAGAAGGCTAGTGAATGGGCCTTTAGTTATGATGAGGTTCAAATTCTTGGTGTACTTCTTAAACTGGACCTTGAAGGTGCCCATACCCTTTAGCTGTATTCTTTTCCTCTGGAAGTCCCGCAGCACTATGGGGGCCGGGCGGAGAGGAGGACCGCCGTCAGGACAAAGCTCTTTCAGAGTCTTAGCAGATATTATGGAGTAGGATGAGCCGGTATCCAACTCCATAGTACACGGGGATCCCTCTATCTTGAGTCGCACCCTAAGCTTATTGGGCCCCGGGGACGGAAGTTGCAGTACCCTGGCTGAAGAGGTGGACTGTAACTCCTCCTCTATGTAGGCCTCATGGACACGTTGCTTGGGTCGTGCTCCGGAGGTCTTGGAGCGGCAGACTCGACCAATGTGCCCAGTTTTCCCACAGCGGCGACATGTGGCATCCCGAAACCTGCATGTCCGCCGCTCGTGGTTTTCTCCGCAGCTGGCGCAGGTCCCTTGAGGTGCGTCAGATGATCGCTGGTTCGACAATGTGCTCGTAGCTTGGGAGCTGTGTTGTCGGTCGGATCTGTCCGAAGCTCGGTGGACATCCTCATTGTGGGAATCTACGGAAGATGACCGGTCTCGCTGTATGCGGTGAGTTCTCACTTTGGCATGAAGGCTGTAGGCCGCCTCATGGGCGTTATCCTTCTCAAAGGCTGTGGCCATATTTATTGCTTCCATCATTGTGATGTCATCTTTTGCCAGCAGCTTGCGGCGGAGACGGCTGTCTCGCACGCCAGTGATGAATCTTTCGAGAAGTCGTTCCTCGATGTCAGTGAATTGGCAATACATCGCAATTGCCCGGAGCGCGGTGATGTATTCACTCGCTGACTCTTGCGCTTGTTGCACTCTGTGCGCCAAGTCGTAGCGGCAGTGGTTCTTAGTTGGCTGAGGCGCGAGGTGTCTTGTCATAGCCTGTGTCAGCTCATCGAAAGTGCAGGCCTCTATGTCCCTGGGTGCCATCAGACCTTCCAGTAGAGTGATGGCGGAACTTCCCAGCACTGTCAATAGCACATCCACCTTGTCTGCCTCCCTAGTGAAGCCTTGTAGTCGGACGTAGCTCCTTATTCGGCGGAGCCACTGTGGCCATTCTGCAGGATGGCTCATATCGAAGTCCGGTGGTGGCCGACTATGACTGGTGGCCATCCTCAGACCTGAAGTAGTCGCTTGTGCGATTATGGGTGGTTGCAAAGACGCGGCAGGCACGGTCTCGTGTCCAGGGCTTCGCAGGCGGTGCAGTCTCAGGCCTCTGGTATCTAGCGGGAGCTCATGAATCCCATCCTCGTTGCCAATATTAAATATTCAGGAAAAGTCAGAAGCCCAATGTAACTTCGTTTATTGGTACCTGGGACACTGTGTACATCCAGAACTATGGGCCCGGACAGGGTTGGGTCCCAGGTACCATTGACCGCTGTACAGGTCCGGTCTCCTACGAGGTAGGGCTGGAGGGGGGTCTGGTTTGGAAGAGACACCTTGACCAGATCAGAACCAGGACACCTCCGAACAGGGAACTTCAAGCGGAACCAGAGGACAGAGAAATGGGTACTTTGGGAGAATCTGTGCCCAGGCCAGGGTGGGAACCAGATGGGTTGCAGGTGACCGAGTTACCCCAGCAAGGTGACTTCAGGCCGGAGTCCTCAATGGTGCCATTGGCCATTACCCCTTCAGAGCTGGCCTCCCCACTTAGACCGCAGGTACCGGAGGAACCTCCTGGGTCACCCATTCGGGCACAGGAACCACGACGGTCCCAGCGGGAGCGGAAAAGGCCAGCACACTTTGATGACTATGTTTGTTCCTTTTGTTAGGAAGTTGGGGGGAGGAGTGTTATGTATTGGGTTTAACACATGTTATGATTCTAACCAATCGTAGAAGCGTAGGTGGACGAAAGTTCTAATGGCAAGTTCTGTCAACTGTCAACTGCCAACTGGCAGTTCTTGTTGGGCTTTCAGAGTGTGTTCTTGTTTAATATGGGAGTGAGCTGTTGAATAAACGAAGTTACATTGGGCTTCTGACTTTTCCTGAATATTTAATAGCGCGACTCTGGCAGTTCCTCTTTCAGCCTCGCGCCGCGGATCTCCCGCCCTCCCACCCTCTTTTAGGTAGGGTCACTGGCCTTTGCTATGGACTTCAGTTGGCCGCCATTGAGGGGCCTGGTAGGACCTTTTCCACTTGGCAAATTGGCACCAGCCACTTGGTTTCCGCCTACCACGTAGCAAACGTCACAACTTTGTAAGGTTTGGTGGTTAGGCATTGGAATAGCGATGTGGGGGGGGGAGGGGAGGTGCGGCCATCACCTGCCCCTCCGTGCTCAAGGGTATTCCGTTAAAGGAATCTGGGGGTGTGGATCTCGTCCGAAGCCTGGGGAGGGGCTAGCATCACTAGGAACAACCTCCCCAGGAGAGGCCCACCTGAAACATTCTTCATCGTCTTATTCGTTCCAGATGAAGAGCATTTCATTTACTGTATATTCTGGCGTATAAAACTACTTTTTAATCCAGGAAAATCTTCTCAAAAGTCGGGGGTCGTCTTATACGCCGGGTGGAGAATCTGCGGTCGAGTATATCTCAAACTCTATATTTTAACTGGAAAAGTTGGGGGTCGTCTTATACGCCCAGTCATCTTATACGCCGGAAAATACGGTACTCAGGCCTTTCAGCTTTGCATTTTAAAACCAACCTTGCGCTGTCACTTTCAAAAATGTGGTTTTAAATAACTCTTTGTGTGGTTTTATGCTGAGTTGCGCGTGGTTTTATTCCGTCTCCACTGGAAGGAAAGCTTTATGCTGTCGCTTTTTTACTGTCTTAATTATTATACTTTGCATTTTGTTTCATATGTATGGTGTTTGTTTTTGCTTTCTAAGCCACCTAGATTATTTTTTGATGATCAGCCAGTTGTGTTTAATAAATCACTATCCTTCCAGCTGTCATGATGTGTAGCATGCCCTGCCCAGATCCCAGCTGAGGGAGGGGGGAGGGGGGAGAGAACACCCTGGTCTCTGGCATGGGTGTTTCAGCCAGAGGGCTGCATTCCATCATGGGCTGCATGCCGCTGGTGGGTGAGGCGAGAGGCCAAGGTGGGCACAGCAAGGGAAACGTCTTTTGCCTTTGTACCACGGGCTGCGTTCCAGTCATGCAGTAGAGGTGTGCTCGCATGTAAACACATACAAACACACACACCTCCACGTGCCTTTCAGCCAAGGAGAAAGCATTGCCGCAGTCCAAGGATACATTCTGCACAGGTAAAAGCACTTGAGCGGGGCCAGAGAGGGGCATGGCCTGAGGAGAGGGGAGCGTGGCTTGGAGAGAGTCGCCAAGCTGGCTAGAGATTTTTGAAGGGCAGTACTCACCCATTCCTCCCTAGAAAAGACCCTGATGTTGGGAAAGATGGAGGGCACAAGGAGAAGGGGACGACAGAGGATGAGATGGTTGGACAGTGTTCTCGAAGCTACTAACATGAGTTTGGCCAAACTGCGAGAGGCAGTGAAGGATAGGCGTGCCTGGCGTGCTCTGGTCCATGGGGTCACGAAGAGTCGGACACGACTGAACGACTGAACAACAACAACTCACCCATTAGATAGGCGGTTCCTCACTCCTGATCTAGGGGATCCCGTTGGTGGAGCAGGGAGAGTGGGTCATCGTGCACAGTCATTTTGCTAAGAAGACTGATTGGTTGTCATGAAGATAATTACTGCTTGAATGCTTCTCCCTAAGCCAGTGCCAACAAAGGTCTGTATAGTTAAAGCTATGGTTTTCCCAGTAGTGATGTATGGAAGTGAGAGCTGGACCATAAAGAAGGCTGATCGCCGAAGAATTGATGCTTTTGAATTATGGTGCTGGAGGAGACTCTTGAGAGTCCCATGGACTGCAAGAAGATCAAACTTATCCATCCTTAAAGAAATCAGCCCTGAGTGCTCACTGGAAGGACAGATCCTGAAGTTGAGGCTCCAGTACTTTGGCCACCTCATGAGAAGAGAAGACTCCCTAGAAAAGACCCTGATGTTGGGAAAGATGGAGGGCACAAGGAGAAGGGGACGACAGAGGATGAGATGGTTGGACAGTGTTCTCGAAGCGACTGGCATGAGTTTGGCCAAACTGTGGGAGGCAGTGGAGGATAGGGGTGCCTGGCGTGCTCTGGTCCATGGGGTCATGACTGAACAACAACAGTGGTTATCGACCAGTGTGCCGCGGCACCCTGGGGTGCCTTGAATGATCGTCAGGGGTACCATGGGCAACACTGGCCTCTGTCCCTCTTTCCTTCCCTCCCTCCTCTGATGCCCTCTTGCGTCTCTGCTTCCCAAAGACTTGCACAGCTGTTTATTGCCACTGCCCTGGCTATAAGCTCCACAGGTAAATCCTCTCTTTGGGATGGGGGCAGCTCAAAGACCAGGGACAGAAGCAGAGGACTCCCAAGGAGAGGGGAGAGGAGGCGGAGGGAACACTCCACATGGAAGGGTGTTTGAAAAAAGGTGAGAGGCTGCCAGTTCTGCAGGTAAGGGGTGACCAAACCGGGCTCCTGAGCCCCACGGGGGTGCCACAGAAAGAAAGTACTTGGTCAAGGGAGCCATGGACTCAAAAGGTTGAAAACCTCTGCCCTAAGTGATGCTTCGTGTTTCAAAGCATCTTGGTGACCTTGGTGTTGGCTGCCTGGAGTTTCACTGTATGTCGCCTCTGCACAATGCAACAGGCAGTGATGGTGAACAAGACTTGCAAGTCAGTGTCAGGCCGCTCAGGGCTGGGTTCAGCAGCAGAAACTGACGAACCTGTCAATTTCAGTTTCCCATTTTTCCACTTCTGCATCAGTTGGCAATTTGTTCCTTAAAGAAAAAAGTCCATATGAAAATTTGCACACTTTTTTTGCATTTTGGCAAGCAGTTTCCCATATATAATGCAATATTGTACATTATTTGCAGTAATGTATGTATTTTTGTACATAGTGTATACAGGTGAAACTCAAAAAATTAGAATATCCTGGAAAGGTTAATTTCTTTTAGTAATTCAACTTAAAAGGTGAAACTAATATATGAGATAGACTCATGACATGCAAAGCGAGATATGTCAAGCCTTTATTTGTTATAATTGTGATGATTATGGCGTACAGCTGATGAGAACCCCAAATTAACAATCTCAACTTTGGGGTTTTCATCAGCTGTGCGCCATAATCATCACAATTATAACAAGCAAAGGCTTGACATATCTCGCTTTGCATGTCATGAGTCTATCTCATATATTAAACTCCAGTAGCTAATGAAAACAATTGCTTACATAAATGGACTTTTCCACGATATTCTGATTTTTCGAGTTTCACCTGTACTTTTTCCACACTTTGGAGAGAGCTGCGCTGCAAAATTGGAAGAAGTTCAGCTTTCAAAGGTTCATTTCAGTTTGTGTCTTTTGATCAGAAACACAGATTAGGTTGGTTCGTATTCAAATGTGAACTGGGTGACTTTCTGCTCATTCCCTGTTCAGTGTGGAAAGTTTCCTATTTACCAACCGATTGTTCTTTTTCCTGTGCTCCCCCCTCCCCCACCGTCTGCTGCAGCCACAAACGTGGAGTGCAGCTCAGTGTGGTGAAATTTCCTGATGCTGATCATGATGTCACAGGAGGAGGGGGGGAGGAAAAAAAATCCTCCAATAATAGAAATGGCATATACTTTTAATGCAACTTACTCATAGCTTGCTGGTGTTTAGACTCGACCTTCGGAGTTGCCCAATGTCCTGGCTTCCGCTCAGGCACAATGAAGGAGTGGCTCAAGAAGAAGCTGTAAGCAAAACAGAGCTGGATTCCTTTATTTCCCTGTTCGGATGTGATGCAGGAAGACGGGGGAAGAGAACTCCACAACGGTGGCTTCTGAACATTCTGCTGGTGACGAGCCCTTTCCCAGGCTCCCTCTTGGTTTATCCTGCAGGATCCCCAGAGCCGCACTCACAAAACTTACAAAAAAACCCGTGTGCTTGCATCAACTACCAAGCCCTCCTTCCTCTGCCAAGCAGTGAAGTAAGACTGTCTCGCTGATGCAGGCCTGGCCACTAAACCCTTGCTTAGGGGCAAGGGGAAGTCCTCTGGAGTTCTCATAGACCTCGTTGTGTGTGTGTGTGGCTTATGTGCATTACTGGATTCGAGCAAATGGGATACAAAGGAACAACAAACAGGATGCATCGCTATCGGAGGCGGCCAAAGAAGGTAACGTGCATTTTGAATTACTCGGCTGGGATCTCAGATTTTGAGTTAATTGCTTTGTACAGGGTGTGAGTTACATACAGAAGAAATCTGTGCTTCTTGTAGGCATGGGGAACCTCCATGTTCAGAAGGAGCATAAGTATTGCCCACTGATGGAAATACGTAAGAAGAGAAGGCCATATCTTTATATCTTGCCTGAGCCTGGTGGTTGTTGCAGACAAACTGTTGAGTTGAGTGGACTTTTGGTCTGATCCGGCAAGGCATTAGGACAACTACTGTAGCACAATGGCTAAGCTATGCTTCATAACACTCAGAAGAAGCCCTGGTGCTCTTTGCTACTTCAATGAAACATTTTGAACCCCTGAATGTGCTATATAAAGTATAATTTATCACTAGAATTAGCATCATAATACTCAGAATGAGTCCTGTTGCTCTCTGGTCCAGCTATGAACCGGAAAACCCATCATTCAAATCCTACTTCTAGCATAAATGTTACTAGATAGGCTCAGATAAGCCTTCCTCGTCTCTATTTCAGTGTTTATGGGGAAAATAATACTGCCAAGCCTTACAGGGTGCTGTTAAGTGTTGCTGAAATAATGTATGTGAAACATTTTGAACAGACACAGCATGTTTTATTATCCATCCGCTTGGTGTTTTTTTAACCTGCATTTTAGTAAGAGAGGTTGCTTTGAGATGGAAAATAAACATTTTCCATCATTTTGCTGAGCATGGGTTAAGAATTTAGTGAGCAAAATCCAGAAGCCCACAGTGCTAGAGGCTAGTGAACAAAGCAGAGCCAGCGTGGTGTAGTGGTTAAGAGCAGTAGACTCATAATCTGGGGAACCGGGTTCGCGTCTCCGCTCCTCCACATGCAGCTGCTGGGTGACCTTGGGCTAGTCACACTTCTCTGAAGTCTCTCAGCCCCACTCACCTCACAGAGTGTTTGTTGTGGGGGAGGAAGGGAAAGGAGAATGTTAGCCGCTTTGAGACTCCTTCGGGTAGTGAAAAGCGGGATATCAAATCCAAACTCTTCTTCTTCTTATTGTATGTTTTAAAGTAGGGCTGTAATTTTTTTTCTTGGTTTTCTTTTTCTTTATCTTTATCTTGAAAGGGTTTTTAAAATAAATTAAAAAAATCAAGCAATGTATAATTTTTACGAAATAAAGAAAGGGAACTTATTCATCTGATGCTACAGATAATCATCAGGTGTGTGAACCAGCCCGTTGCCAGGGTAGAAAGAAAACTCAAGTCGAGTTTGGCCAAATCTGTGTCAGAAAATGGGCAAAGTCACGCCCAAGTCACGTTTTGGTATGTCAAAATGGCAGCCGGCATCCAGATGTTGACAGAGTGCTGTGCCCATCTTGGAAACCCTTGGAAGGTGGTGCACTCTCCTTCATTAGAACTTTTTAAGCAGTTTGATGGCCATCTGTCATGGATGCTTTAGTTGCATTCCTGGGAGTTGACCTAGATGACCCTCCGGGTCCCTTCCAAGTCTACAATTCTATGATTCTATGAATACAGCCTATGGATTCTTCTATGAAGCTTCCATGTCATTGTTGCGACCATGGCCAGAGTTTGCAGAATTGCTGCCAGCTGCATTGTCACCAGTGGCCAGACTTACTCTTGTCGCCCTGTCAGGCTGAAAGGCCAAGTGGTCCAGGTGCGAGGAGATTGTTTCAGGAGGCAGGAAGCAATAGCAGCAGCAAACTGACAGGACCATTGGTGGGAGAGGAGAGGGGTCCTCACCCTGACTCTGTGATGGACAGCAGGCAACAGTGCTTCTGTCAAGAGCACAGCAGAGCAGCTGGGACACTCTCCAGTGCCATCAGGAGATAACCCAATGGTCTTGTGATGACACCCGCACACCCGCGACTAAGCCCTACACTGGTCCTCTGCTGAGCCTCCGGACTGAGAGTAGCCACCAGCCTGATTCGCCACACAAGCATCAAAGCATGATGTGGGTCCCCTGCAAGGTGGGAATGGATCCCACCATTGATATCTGCCATCAGTGCAAGCAGACTTTGAACAGGGGGAAGTAGCAGGGCATTACACCACCAACAATCTGCTCCAGCACTTGAAGAGGCTTCACCAGTCAATCTCACTCAGGCCAGAGGGCAGCCTTGTCCCAGCTATCAAGCAGCAAGGGCAAAACAGTGGTGATTGCAGCAGATCTTCCCCCCAGCTAGCCAGTGTGGTGTAGTGGTTAAGAGTGGTAGACTCGTAATCTGGTGAACCGGGTTCGCGTCTCCGCTCCTCCACATGCAGCTGCTGGGTGACCTTGGGCTAGTCACACTTCTTTGAAGTCTCTCAGCCCCACTCACCTCACAGAGTGTTTGTTGTGGGGGAGGAAGGGAAAGGAGAATGTTAGCCGCTTTGAGACTCCTTCGGGTAGTGAAAAGCGGGATATCAAATCCAAACTCTTCTTCTTCTTCTTCTTCTTCTTCTCTTAGTTTCCCATTCCCAAGAAGCTAAGGTGGCCAACCATGGAGTTTGGGAATCATGAGGTCATGAGATAGGCCTACATGTCTGAAGATTTGCAGGATTCATCCCCCCTTGAGGAGCTACTGTTTCTCCAAATGTCATGTACCAATTGCAAAAACAAGCAGTTCATTGTTGTTTTGATTTTCCCAGTGAAAGTCAATGGGGGGACTAAATATTTGGATTTCCAAATATTGCTCCTATGCAGGGTCTGAGGCAGGGACCCTTTGAAGCAAGGTAGGGCCTGACCCAGAGCTCTGACCATGAGGCGGCTGCTATTATTATTTATTGCATTTATATCTTGCCCTTCCGAAAGGAGCCTAGGGCGGCAAGGTGGGGCCACCTCACACATCCCCCGTTGACATTGTAAGCATACATGTCAGGAAGGAGGTGAATCCTACTGAACTCAGTTACAGGTGGGTAGCCGTGTTGGTCTGCCATAGTCGAAACAAAATAGGAAAATTCTTTCCAGTAGCACCTTAGAGACCAACTGAGTTTGTTCTTGGTATGAGCTTTCGTGTGCATGCACACTTCTTCAGATACACTGAAACAGAAGTCACCAGATCCTTAAATATAGTGAGGGAGTGGGGAGGGGTATTACTCAGAAGGGTGGTGGGAATGGGTGATCAGCTGATAGGTGTGGAAAACCTGTTGACGACTCTTAACGGCTGCAATTAGTCTTGCAGGGAAAGGCAAGGGGTGAGATGGCTAAAGATAGCTTTGTCATGTATAATGAGATAAGAATCCAATGTCTTTGTTCAGACCAGGTTTCTCCATGGTTTTAAGTTTGGTGATTAGTTGCAATTCAGCCACTTCTCTTTCCAGTCTATTTCTGAAATTTCTTTGTATTAAGACAGCTACTGAACTCAGTGGAACTTGCTTCTCTCTAAACATTGCTAGGATTGGACTGTAAATTTTCTTTTGGCAGTACAAGGCAAGGCTTAGATATCTGTACAATTACTGTGATTGTGCATGTAGTGTTTTGAACGCTCTAAAATGTTGCACAAATGCACCAAGTATTATTATCCTCTTTATTCCCTATCAAGCCCTTCATCTTCCGAGGCAACACAGTGCGAGCAGAATGGATGACAGCTGAGCTGTATTAAGTTTGGTTTTACTCAGTGCTATTTTCCGAGGGGGGGAAAAGGTGCACCGAATTCACCTTGAACACCTCCCTCCTTCTCTTATAATGGCAATGGTGCCCACCTGAGAGATGCCGGAACTCACTTCTGGCAAGTTCTAGCTGGGGGGGGGGAATCCCGGTTTTACTGGCCTTCTGGCTGTCAGGTTCGTTTTCAGTTCACCATATTTCACTTGCACGAGTGTGAGACTTTTGAACAGGGTCAAATGTTGTCCGATACAGAAATGAAGCTACATGGCAACTAGCCTGCTTTGAAAACATTTGAATGCAGGTTACCTTTCTCAAAAAAAAAAAAAAAAAAAAACACACACACAAGGGGAATTGCAAGGGCGGAGCTTAGGTAGCGGTGTGGAATGTGAAGCAACAAATACAACATGTGAAACCACACCCTTTGGTTAATGAACTCCAAGAACAGGGTTTGGCTTAAACCGAAAGGTGAGTCGAGGGAGGGAGAGAGGGAGAGAAGGAAGGAGCAAGTGAGGTTTCACAGCTCCTTCCTGGCAAACGACTGCATCCTCTGCTTCCATCATCTCTCCCTGAAGAACAAACAGCTAGAACCATCTTCACAGTTTCAGGTTTTAACTGGTTCTGCCCTCATTCACCCATATTTAAGCAGGGCGAGACCTTAGCAACTTGTACACAGCCACACACTCACGTTCACACAAATAGCACTTGAGATTTATAGCAAAACTGCTCTATACCTCCTACCTCAGATCGTGTGTGTCGGTGTCCGGGAGGGGGGGGGAGAATTCATGGTAGTGTACTGACTCGTTGAGAACAATTTCCTGCAATTCAAAAGCAAGCTTCCTGAGATGACTCCTAGGCCAGAATCCGTCTCCCTGTAATTCTAGTTTGGGATGTGAATGCACACATTCTTCCCTACTTGGGACTAAGGCTGCATTCAGCGCCGTCTTAAGGGGATCGTCCGCCCTGGCGCAACGATCCCTCGGCGCCCCCGGTGAGCCGCCTCTCCGCCCACCTCCCTCCCACGCTGGCCGCCCCTCGGGAGGGGCGGTGGGCGAGCGGGGGATGAGGGGCGTGGCGCTGCAAGCTGGCCGCCCTCCGGAGCCCCAGCTGGAGCACTGGGAAGGGCGCGCAAAGCCCCGCGCCGCTCCAGCGCCACGCCCCTCATCCCCCGAGGGGCGGCCAGCGCGGGAGGGAGGTGGGCGAGCGGGGGATGAGGGGCGTGGCGCTGGAGCGGGGCTTTGCGCGCCCTTCCCAGCGCTCCAGCTGGGGCTCCGGAGGCCAGCCGGCTTGCAGCTCGCCCGCCGGCGCGCGAGCCTGCCTGCCCGCCCGTGGGGGGGGCGGGTTGGGGAGGGGGCGCCCGGTATGCCGGCGGGCTCGCGGGGGTGCCCCTGGGGGGCCTGGTGCCCTGGTGCACCGCGCCACCCAGCCCCTATGACAAGACGGCTCTAGCTGCATTCACGTGGCAGATTATTCTGTTTTCCTGGCATTACCTTAACTCAAGGGTCAGCAACCTTTTTTCAGCTGTGGGCCGGTCCACCGTCCCTCAAACCATGTGGTGGGCCGGACTATGTTATTTTGCGGGGGTGGGGATGAACAAATTCCTATGCCCCACAAATAACCCAGAGATGCATTTGAAATAAAAGCACACCTTCTACTCAAGTAAAAACACCAGGAAGGCCCCACAAACAACCCAGAGATGCATTTTAAATAAAAGGACATAGTCTACTCATGTAAAAACACACTGATTCCCGGACCGTCCGCAGGCCGAATTGAGAAGGCAATTGGGCTGCATCCAGCCCACGGGCCTAAGGTTGCCTACACCTTCCTAACTGTTAATTTGTGCAGTATCCTGTTATGAGTTTGAGAGGGTAGGCTTTATTCCTGACCCCCTGTTCTAATTCCGGGATCCAACACTTATTCAATTGCCGGAATGGCCAGGCAGTGATACCACTTCATTTCCAAGCGCTGCAAATCCTCCATCCTGCTGAAATTCTGTAACTTTTCATACCGCGAATGTTCAGAGTTGCTTTCGGTCCCACTGGGGTTGTGCTCTAGTTTCCCTGGGACAGCAATGATGTGGTAGCATTAGGAAACCATGACAGAACAACTAAGACTGTGTCCACACTGAGATGCTCGACTCCAGTGTGGATGAGTCCTAAGAAAGAAAAATAAACCCACCACTAACACACATGTGGTAGAATGCACCCACAATAAACACAATTCTGCGGGCTCATCATTCCGTGTCAATTTGCTGCCCACTCTTCCTCTTTCCTTGCAGCCAGTGAAGACCACTTTGCACAGGGTGCCCGAGGAAGGAGGTGGAGATGCCATTTCTTCCTTTCCAGGAAGTCTAGGGTGAAGTGAAAGCATTGCTTCACTTGCCCTTCTCTGTGTCGTGCATGGGACAGAGGAGGACTATGGTCTCAGTCCTTTAGCTTTGCACAAGGCTCCACAAGAGGAGTACAATGAGTAGAGAGATGTGAAGGCCCGGGAAAAACCCAGAAAAAATAGGAAACCCGTCCCGTCCCGTCCCGTCCCCCCGTTTTTTTTCCCTGAAGCCTTTTTTGTTTTTTTCCGAAAAATTGAAAAAAATAAAAAATAGATTATGGAATGTTTTATTTTAACATGATGAATAAAATATTTTAAGATAAGGGGTTCAAATATTTTATAAATCATTTCTAAAAAATATGTATGGTATATCAGATTATTCTAATTTCTGTGAGGACAAGCAAGTCCTAGGTTGTTTTTCAACACTGTTCCGCGGCAACTGTGTGCCGCGAGATGTTGCCTGGTGTGCCGTGGGAAAATTTGAAAAATTACTTTTATATATAGTCAATATAGGCACAGAGTTAATTTTTTTAACATTTTCTAATGGTGGTGTGCCTCGTGATTTTTTTCATGAAACAAGTGTGCCTTTGCCCAAAAAAGGTTGAAAAACACTTAGGTACAAACTGAACTCTCCAATGAGAACAAGTACATTTCTTCCTTTAGGAGGTGCTGTTGTCACCAGAAAAGAAAAAGGTTTCAGTTTTGTTTTTGCATGCGTGTGGTATGCATTGGTTCTGTTCCTCTTCACTAGGCCTCAAAGCACTGGAAGAAAATATAGAGCAACAAAAAGGGCCTGAAAGTATATACTTAATTACAGCTCAGAAAATGATTCTGATTAAATTTCATGCCCATTCATTGAAACTTAGTCCCACTTCCTTCTTCAGTTCTTTTTATGAGAATGTTTTTTTTAAATTTGTGAAGGAAATTGTTACTTCTGGATTTTTAAAAATTGTTTTGTGGAGTTTTGTTTTTTTGTTCCACATAAACTAGTAAACAGTTCAGGAGATTGTTGCTCCATTTGTTACAAATACAAATAAATATTATTTTAAAAGTAAATTCTGTTTGTAATAATTGTTTGGATACACTATATTTTTAATATGCTAGTTGTGATAATTTTATGCCCATTAAAATTGTCCATAGTTATATTTTATGTTTCTAAAGTAACAGAATGACTTTCAATCTGGAGGTCCCCAAAGAAAACAACTTCACACCAGATATAAGTTTAAGGTTTTTGGCATAATTTGGCCACAACTTTATTGAATACAAATTGAGTTTTTAGGCATTGGTTAAGACATCTGTCCCTCTGGGGACAGAACTGACATCCACCCGCCTGTGGAGTCAGTATAGGGGAAAACGAAGAATGTGCGCCCGTTCTCCCCAAATGCTCCCAGGGGCTCTTGCGTGGGCCCTGTCCCCCGACCGGGGGAAACGGAAACATGGTGAGCCCCTGGATTCCTTTAACGGAATTCCCCTTGCAGCAGCAGCACTTGAAGGGGCAACCACAGCCAACCTGCCCCTTCGCAGCATAGGAGGGGCAACCACAGCCAACTTGCCCCTCCTCAACCAATTTATAACCAATGCCTAACCGCCAACCTTACAAGTTGTGACTAATTGCTACGCAGTAGGCGAAAACCAAATGGCACCAGCCAATCAGAGAAAAATTCTACCAGGCCCCTGCTCAGAGACGACCCCATGACAGGCATGCAAGGTCAGCAGGGCCTATAACAGGGCGGAGGGCGGGCGATCCGAGCCACAGAGGGCTCCGAGCTGAGTGCAGGGTCATTTATAGGCCTGGGCTGTCCAACAAATTGCCATATGAATCTCCCCAGCCAGAGCCCAATGAGGAACAGCCCAGCAGCAGAGGGGTGAGCCCCCACCGCAACACGTAAGCCAGAAAAAAGAAGTGCTAATGTAGCATTTTTTTCCCATTTTTCTGAATTTTCTCCTGGAAAAAAAAAACGGGTTTACATATAAATTTTACCTAACAATGAGAGAGACTGAGATGATGGAGCAGGGATATAGCCACAGACAGAAATCCCAACCCCAGCCACTGAAGAAAAGCCAGACTCAGAATTTTCTCCTTTTACATATCCTAGGTATCCTTGAAAAAAATTTCAAGGCTAATGTGACAGGAGAAGGGGCCAAGGAGCCAAGAGGTTTATTCTGAGTAAGTTTATTCTGTAAGTCTAAAACTTCTCCCTGTTTCCACAGTGCCTAGCAAATGAAAGGTACTTTATGGAAACAGCTCCATATTTCATTTTATTTTATTTTAAGTCATTCCATAGGGCAGAATACTGGTGCTGGACTGGGGCTTGTGAGGGTGTCATGTACAATAACTGAAAAAGGAATTCATAAATACCTGTCAGGAAACCCCCCTCGCACAGGCAGGTAGCGTTCCCGGGACAGTTGCGTTACAGGGAACCACCCTCTCCAGTTCGTAGTTCGTCCTCCTCCTCCTCAAGTGGAGGAAGCGATCGCTCCTCCAGTGGGGAGGGGGAGATGGAAGCAGGAAGTCGGGGCAGGGGCTGTGACAGGATCAGAGAGCCTCAGCACCAAGCAGGAAGCGGGGAACAGGGACCTTTTCCCGCGCCCCGATTTCGCAGGGAGGAAGGACGTGGAAGGGGGAGGCGGGGGTTCAGGATCCCGCGCCTCTTATGTTGGACTAAAAACCGGAAACGGACATTCCCGGACTCTGCAGAGGGATGAGCTGGACGTCTTTACTGTAACTCCACTGTAAATATCTGCACAATAAAGAACTTAGTTTGTAGAAGTTCGGAGTCAGCCTGTTTCCTCAGGAGCAACCACTGAGAGTCCTTACAGCACCCATCTATTTTAAATCAAAAGTGCAAACAAACAGGGAAGAACATAATCAAAGTTACAAAACACAGGGGCAGGATAGAGGTTGTCTTTTTCAAACAAACAGAGAGCAGATAATATTAAACAATTTAAAGTCACATTTCACAATTTGGTGAGGGAAGAGAGTATCTGAATTTGACACATAATAAATTAAACTCTACCAAACAGCATAAAAACGTTTGGTTATGTTCCTTCCTGCTTGTACCTTTAATTTTACATTAATAAAAATATTTAATGAAAAATAAACACTCATTTCTCTCCCTTCCAGTGAAAATAAGCCTGGTCTCTGCCACCAGCCCCATTATCTCCGCTATTGACCCATGTCATCATACCCTCACAGCTGTCTGTGTTGCAAGAGGCTGCAGGAGTAATCCTTGCAGGGTCATTCTCACGCATCATCTTCCTCCAGCTGATTAACCTCATTTTCTTCTTCTTCCAAATTACAGTTCACAGGAAAAGATGGGGGGGGAGGGAGCCAGCCACAGCTTAAAGGAAAAAGTGTGAGCAAAGAAATAGAGGAAAATAACAGAATGGGAAAAACCAGAGATTTATTCAAGAAAATTGGAGATATGAAAGGAACATTTCGTACAAAGATTACCACAATAAAGGACAAAAGTGGAAAGGACCTAACAGAAGCAGAAGACATCAAGAAGAGGTGGCAAGAATACACAGAGGAATTATACCAGAAAGATATGGAGGTCTCATACACCCCAGGTAATGTGGTTGCTGACCTTGAGCCAGACATCCTGGAGAGTGAAGTCAAATGGGCCTTAGAAAGCCTTGCTAACAACAAGGCCAGTGGAAGTGATGATATTCCAGCTGAACTATTTAAAATTTTAAAAGAGGATGCTGTTAAGGTGCTACACTCAATATGCCAGCAAGTTTGGAAAACTCAGCAGTGGCCAGAGGATTGGAGAAGATCAGTCTACATCCCAATCCCAAAGAAGGGCAGTGCCAAAGAATGCTCCAACTACCGCACAATTGCACTCATCTCACACGCTAGCAAGGTTATGCTTAAAATTCTACAAGGCAGGCTTAAGCAGTATGTGGACCGAGAACTCCCAGAAGTGCAAGCTGGATTTCGAAGGGGCAGAGGAACCAGAGACCAAATTGCAAACATGCGCTGGATTATGGAGAAAGCTAGAGAGTTCCAGAAAAACATCTACTTCTGCTTCATTGACTACGCAAAAGCATTTGACTGTGTCGACCACAGCAAACTATGGCAAGTTCTTAAAGAAATGGGAGTGCCGGATCACCTCATTTGTCTCCTGAGAAATCTCTATGTGGGACAAGAAGCTACAGTTAGAACTGGATATGGAACAACTGATTGGTTCAAAATTGGGAAAGGAGTACGACAAGGCTGTATATTGTCTCCCTGCTTATTTAACTTATATGCAGAATTCATCATGCGAAAGGCTGGACTGGATGAATCCCCAACCGGAATTAAGATTGCCGGAAAAAATATCAACAACCTCAGATATGCTGATGATACTACCTTGATGGCAGAAAGTGAGGAAGAATTAAAGAACCTTTTAATGAGGGTGAAAGAAGAGAGCGCAAAATATGGTCTGAAGCTCAACATCAAAAAAACTAAGATCATGGCCACTGGTCCCATCACCTCCTGGCAAATAGAAGGGGAAGAAATGGAGGCAGTGAGAGATTTCACTTTCTTGGGTTCCATGATCACTGCAGATGGTGACAGCAGTCACGAAATTAGAAGACGCCTGCTTCTTGGGAGAAAAGCAATGACAAACCTAGACAGCATCTTAAAAAGCAAGACATCACCTTGCCGACAAAGGTCCGTATAGTTAAAGCTATGGTTTTCCCAGTAGTAATGTACGGAAGTGAGAGCTGGACCATAAAGAAGGCTGATCGCCGAGAATTGATGCTTTTGAATTATGGTGCTGGAGGAGACTCTTGAGAGTCCCATGGACTGCAAGAAGATCAAACCTATCCATTCTCAAAGAAATCAGCCCTGAGTGCTCACTAGAAGGACAGATCCTGAAGTTGAGGCTCCAGTACTTTGGCCACCTCATGAGAAGAGAAGACTCCCTAGAAAAGACCCTGATGTTGGGAAAGATGGAGGGCACAAGGAGAAGGGGACGACAGAGGATGAGATGGTTGGACAGTGTTCTTGAAGCTACTAACATGAGTTTGGCCAAACTGCGAGAGGCAGTGAAGGATAGGCGTGCCTGGCGTGCTCTGGTCCATGGGGTCACGAAGAGTCGGACACGACTGAACGACTGAACAACAACAACATAACATTGTAATTTGCCATTGATTCCCTATTGCGTTTTGTTGTTTTCTAAACTGTGTGCAAAATTAATGAAGAGTATTTTTTTAAAGAAATGAAATAAACAGAAACATTGTACAGTATGTAGATTTTCCTAAGGCTTTAGAACCACAACCGTTTTCTTATTACCAGTTACAGGTAGGTAGCCGTGTTGGTCTGCCATGGTCCAAACAAAATAAAATATATATAAAAATTCCTTCCAGTAGCACCTTAGAGACCAACTAAGTTTGTTCTTGGTATGAGCTTTCGTGTGCATGCACATTCTTCAGATACACTGAAACAGAAGTCACCAGACCCTTATATATAGTGAGAGAGTGGGGAGGGGTATTACTCAAAGGGTGGTGGGAATGGGTGATGGCTGATAGGTGTGGAAAACCTGTTGACGACTGTTAACGACTGCAATTGGTCTTACAGGAAAAGCAAGGGGTGAGATGGCTAAAGATAGCTTTGTCATGTATAATGAGATAAGAATCCAATGTCTTTGTTCAGACCAGGTCTCTCCATGGTTTTAAGTTTGGTAATTAGTTGCAATTCAGCAACTTCTCTTTCCAGTCTATTTCTGAAATTCCTTTGTAGTAAGACAGCTACTTTGAGATCTTGTATAGAATGTCCTGGGAGATTGAAGTGTTCTCCTACTGGTTTCTCTGTCTTGTGATTCCTGATATCAGATTTATGTCCATTTATCCTTTGGCGTAGGGTTCTTATTACCAGTAAGACTTTAAACATGTTTAAAATAGGCAGGTTGTAAACTGCAGCCCCCAACCCTTAGGAGTTCATACTAACTGGCATCTATGCTGTTTTGATTTAATCTCAGCTGTGACATAATAATCCAGTATTAATTCAAAGGCTTACACTTCCTTTCTGCAGAACTCTAGCTTGACTCAGCAGAGGCAGTGACAACTTCACCCACTGGTTATCGCCAGTGCAGAAATGGTTATGTTTACTATCTGTTTTCTATGAAAACAACGATCTCGGTGGACCACTGTGAGGCAATATTGGGCCAGTGTTTTGGACTTGATGGAGTACTAACATCCCGTGATACTTATTTGTTTTACTCCATTTATGAATCATTTCCCATAAAGTATCTCAAATTGATGTCAGAGTTATCCAGTTGTGTGTTTCCATGGGATCTGCTAGACAATTCTCCTTAAATCTTCTGAATGGTTAGGAAATATCTGAAGGGAGGGGGCGTGCCTTGCTATAAGGATGACATAATCTGTGTGAAAAGAACCATGCACTACAGTTTTTGAATGAGAGACAGGGATTATCTTGTCCTACTAGGTTTTATCTGAATTGATGTTTGCTCTGATTTAGCACTGGGACGCAGGCGGCGCTGTGGTCTAAACCACAGACCCTAGGGCTTGCCGATCAGAAGGTCGGCGGTTCGAATCCCCACGATGGGGTGAGCTCCTGTTGTTCGGTCCCAGCTCCTGCCCACCTAGCAGTTTGAAAGCACGTCAAAGTGCAAGTAGATAAATAGGTACCACTCCAGCGGGAAGGTAAACGGCATTTCCGTGCGCTGCTCTGGTTCACCAGAAGCGGCTTAGTCATGCTGGCCACATGACCCGGAAGCTGTCTGCGGACAAACGCCAACTCCCTCGGCCTATAGAGTGAAATGAGCGCCGCAACCGCAGAGTCGTCCACGACTGGACCTAATGGTCAGGGGTACCTTTACCTTTACCTTTACCTGATTTAGCACTAAAGAATGGGTTTTCTCTGTGAAAGGAGTGGGTCAACAGGCAAGACGCAAGCTTTCTAGGCATGCAGACGTGTGGACAGGACCACAGAGAGCTAAGTTTGCATTCTGTAAGCTAACAGCATTTTTGAGTTGCTGGTTGCTTCTGCCTTGAGATCTGATGTGAAGCAGTGGAACTGGGTGTCTTGGAGCGCTTAAACTTTACTTCCACATGTGCTCAAGCTCTTTATTTGTAGACAAATGTTACTAAGCATCATAAACCTCAACCGACCTCTTTCCAAAGGAAACCAAACACAGCAAAGCACTGTGCTTCCTGGAACCTGTCACTGCTCGGAGAAGTTGGGAGAGTCACATAGCAGTATATTGAACAGAGAAGCTAAGGCAAACTTGGACATTTTACAAGTTTTGCCGCCTCGTGTCTCTGACGGTCTTTTCAGACGAAGTTGGTTTCGCCTGAGGAACGCGGATCTGTCCTCCATTTCTGGAGTAGCGCTGAATTGCTGAAATTCTTCTTCTTCTTCAAACCTTTATTAGGCATTTTTACAAATAAAACCGCGAAGAAGAAAAAAGAATCACGTACAAAAACCTTAAAATGTATATAAAAAGGCAAGAGTCGAATACACGGGCTGATTATATGTAATCTGGAATTTCTTCCTGTTAAGCTACTCCTTGGGGGGACTGCTGCCAAAAATTCGGCTACCCCCAAGTAATTAGTGTTGCAGGTCTGTACTTTCCTTACAAATGGCTCTTGGAGTTTTCAATGTCTGGACATTTCCTAAAAACATAAGAGCCACGCAGGGCTGTCTTAGGCAGATCGGCCGCCGTGGCACGGCGATCCCTCCGGCGCCCCCAGCGTGCCGCCTCTCCGCCTCTCGGGCCACCTCCCTCCCGCGCTGGCCGCCCCTCGGGAGGGATGGGGTGGGCAAGCGGGGGATGAGGGGCGTGGCGCTGGAGCGGCACGGGGCTCTGCGCGCCCTTCCAGCGCTCCAGCTGGGGCTTCCCATGCGGGATGGGAGGAAAGGGCGGCTGGCTCGCAGCCCGCCTGGGAGTGGCATGGGCGGCAGCGGCAGCGGCTGTGCCAGCGGCACGTGAGCGCCTGCCCGCCCGCCGTGGGGGTGGGGGCAGGTTGGGGAGGGGGCGCACGGTATGCCGGTGGGCTCGCGGGGGCGCCCCTGGGGGGCCGGCACCCTGGCGCACTGCGCCAGTAGCCCTTATGGATATTTCTACACTAGCCAACCAGAGGAACCACTGGAAGCCAGCCCTGATTCCCAGCAACTGGCATCTGACAGGATGTAGCCTTCTCCATTAGTTTGTCTAGTCGTCTTTTAAAGCAGTCCAAGTTGTGTCTGTTTCTTGTTACCTTGTTGTTGGTGTTGTTATGGCCTCCCCCTGCCTGTGATATATTTCTCCCCTGATCTGCTTTTAAAAAAATAAAAATAAATCTCCCCTCCCAGAAAGAGGAAGGTTGCCAGTCCGACTGTATTCTGAAGGCTGTACTTGCACTCTGCCGAAATTCGGTTGCAATCTAAATTATGAGCTGAGGAAACCTGACTTCTACAACTGACTTCTGAATAATGCGAGTTGTGTGAATTTACATAATTTATCTGGTTTGGGGGAAGGACAGAGAGCTATGCAAGGCTCATGGAAGCACCACCCCGACTACTAGAAACCGTAATTCAGCCATCCTTCTGGCTTCTGAGATTTCAATAAACGCTCATGTAAGTTTAAGATGATTATTTTTCAAACAGGAAACCCGAGACCGCAGAGCAAGAACCTGATCCTGAAAGAGTTCCATGATTCTTTCATCCTTACTGCTTTTAAGCAATAAGACACAGACGTTCCTCTCCAGCTGTTTGCAACTCAAGATTGCCATTGAAGGGGTCGAGATAGGGGATCTCCTTAGCCTCTCTGTATCTTTCCTTCCATGGGTGTAAAATGAAGTTAGAATCATTATTCCAAGTGCGTTTTTAAAGAGTTTGGGACGATGATTCTAAGCTGGGATGTTACCAGAGAGAAAGGAGCTCACCCTTCTTCTGTTCAGACTTGCAGTTTGTTTTGGCTGGGGAGAAAAATATGTCAAGGAAAGAATCATTGAACTCTGCATAATAGGTAGTTTGAGCCTCAGGTAGTTGGAGTCCACATTCTTTGCTCTCTTTTCTTTTCTTTTTACACTCCTGAATGCAGGTTGTCTGCCCGCCTTTCCCCTCCCCCTCCCCTCCTCCTCCTCCTCCTCTTCCTCCTCCTCCTCCTTTCTTCTTCTTCTTCTTCTTCTTCTTCCTCTTCCTCTTGATTAGGTGTGCAGCTGAATGCTTTTAAATGTAACATTTCCTGGTCAGCCCTAGCCTTATAGAAATAATAAAATAAAAAAATTCCTTCCAGTAGCACCTTAAAGACCAACTAAGTTTGTTCTTGGTATGAGCTTTCGTGTGCATGCACACTTCTTCAGATACACTGAAACGGAAGTCACCAGACCCTTAAATATAGTGAGGGAGTGGGGAGGGGTATTACTCAGAAGGGTGGTGGGAATGGGTGATCAGCTGATAGGTCGTCAACAGGTTTTCCACACCAAGAACAAACTTAGTTGGTCTCTAAGGTGCTACTGGAAGGAATTTTTAATTTTATTTTGACTATGGCAGACCAACACGGCTACCTACCTGTAACTTATAGTAATAGTTCTTCTTCTGATTTTCAGGATGTGCCACTGATGGAGTCTGAAAAAATCAAAGGGGAAGATCCTTTCCCCTCAGCAACCCGCAAATTCAATGAATCTTCTAATCCTGCGCCAGCCAGAGGGCCCCATGGTGTCACAGAATTTTTCGCCAGGAGTAATGTTTCTGAAGAGAGGGTGGCAGTGACAGCAGAGGATAAAAAGAGCTCTTTTTCACAAGCCCTGCCACTTCTCTTTGTCATGGAAGAAGAGATATGGGGCCGATTCCCTAACCCTGTGGAAAGAGAGACATCCGTGAGACTAGAAAGAGGCCAGAGAGATCCAGAGGACTGGGGAGGATTTTCCAAGCAAGAAAATCTCCTCAATATACAAGAAGTCACTTTGGAGGATAACAAGGAGGCCCCTTTGGATCCCCATCAGAGAGAACTTGAAGCGGCTCATTCCTTAAGTGATAACGTGTCTTCCTTTTTCAGTACACCAACTCTTGAACAGATCTCAAGTGTTCCCAGTGAGGTCGCGGTGGGAGAGATCAAAGGTGAAACCCTTGTTCTTGGATTTCCCCAAGCTCTGAACCCTCGTGATGCCTTTTCTCAGACACTGTGTGAGGAAACACATTCAATAGGCACTTTTTCTCCTACTGAGGAATCAGCCTATGACTACCCCCCGGTGAGTCATGACGTTTCAGAGCATCACCAAAATGCTGAGCCTTGCAAAGGCAGATCAGATGAAAATCACTCATCGGAACTAGAGTCTCAATATGAACCAGACAAGAGCCATATGCCAAATATGGAAGTCACATGGGAGATGGATGAGAAGATGTCCTCCAAGACCGAAGGAGCTAGCCAGACGCACCTAGATACCTCCATAATGAATGAAGAGGGGAAAGTAAGAGAGTTAAAGGGACAAAGAGAGGGTGTGAAATCATCTGCACTTTTCCAGTCAAGTTTTGAATTTTCTAAGGGTGGGGAAATACATTTAAATGTGCAACAACCAAAGCCTGATGAAATTTTGTCTCTGCCAGACTCCAATAGAGTAGACAATAATTCAGATATAGGAGAGGAAGTGGAAGAATCAGGACAAAATTCATTTATTTGCACTGTCCTCCATCTTGAGGAGGAGGATGGCATAGGAGGAAGCAAGACTCATTCACTAAAGGAGACAGTTAAAACAAAGCATGCTACCGATTGTGGTGAAACAGAATCATCTCAGGTATCAAAATCATTGGAGTCAGGGGCTTCAGAATTGGAGCCGCCAGAGCTGGGAGACACTGAACTAAATGAGGAATGCTTGGAATGGAAGGGAATGGAGAAAAAAGTGGAAACAGAGCAGAATAATCTAGAATTGGGACACAAAGGTCAGGAACAACAAGACTGTTGTGTGCAAATAAGACCAGCATCACAGCAAGGGGGAGAGAGAGAAATAACAGCCCCGCTAGGTTTAAATGCACTGCAGATGAACTTGGATCTTCCTGGTTTAAACAAGAACTGTTCTTTGGTTGAGGCCGAAGCATTTAATTTCACTTTCAAGGAGCTCTCATCTCCAAATCACGGTCCAAAGTCAGTCTGGACACAGGACTCTGGTAATCCACAAATAGCAAAGGCAGGAGCTATGTCGATATCTGAAGGTATCCCGGTGTGTGAGAGCCCAAGGGCACAGGCTCCAACATGCCATGATTCTAGACAATTGGAATCCTCTGGCATCTTTGACCAGGTTGGCCATAATAGCCAAGGCAGTGAGCAACTCCCTGAGGTGGACAGAAGTACTATTGAAAGAGAGGACAGTGAATATGGTGGTGAAGAGATAAGTGTTGTGAGTCTTGATGGTGAAGGAAGACCACCACCCTGTGGAGATTTAGTAGTAACTCCTGATTCACAGATGTATCTGTACGATTCTCAGCCTGTGGATCACCCTGTTGATGGTGAAATCCATATCACTGCCTCAACACTGGGGACCTCAACACAGGCAGATTCTCTGGAGGAAGGTGCTGGCAAGAGAGCCAGAGATGGCACTGTTGTGCCATGTGAAGAATCAGAATCTACACAAGAGCCAGAAAACCAGAATCTACTTAAGCCATGTCAGCTGAACATAATGGATTGTGGAGAAGTACTGAGCAATGATGCAGACGTCTGGGCTTCCAGCAAAAAAGGTATATATGGTAAAGACTTATGTGAAGTTGCTCAGGGTACTGCTTCTGAGATCCTTCAAAGTATACCATCAGGGGAGGGTCTGTCCAATGCAGACAGACAGAGTGTAGAATTCAGCCCTGATCCAGAATCATTCCAGGCACAAGACACTACCGTAAGTTATCTAGAAACCCCAATGAGGAGCCTTGAGGTTCCAGAGAAGGAAGCAGGAGCAGATACACTTTGCATGGAACAACAAACTTTAATCAGGGAATCACCATGTCCATTAGTTCTTGAAGAGGATGGAACAGCATGTGGCAACACGGAGACCCCTTTCCCTCCCAGCGCTTGCTCTGTGATAACCCCAGATATGGCTCAGCCAACAAAGCCTTTGACCCCAACACCTGCCTCGGATCAGGCCATTCCTCCAGCGCCTGCTTCCGGTCACTTAAATCAGCTCACGCCAACTGTGTCAGACTACAGAGAGTCTCCTCAGTTTTTAAGCCCAGCACCTAATGCAGACATCTTTGCTCCTGCTCAGCTCCTAGAACAGCTGCCCTCTCCCAGTCAAGCTTGCCAGTTTTTAGCCCCAAAGTCCACTGCCGCTAAGGCGCCACAGTCTTCAGTCCCGACACCTGACAATGAACTATTTAATCAGCCCCCTGCGACTGAATGCAATTCAAACCAACATCCACTCCATTCTGATTCGGTGTTTCCTGCCCTCAGTGCTGATCAGCCCATTCAACAAGCAAACTCTAGCCAAACCCGGGAATCTGTAGCTCCTGAGTTTAACTCCAACCCCACAGCCTTTGCTGTTAACAGGGACCTTCAGCTTCCACATCCAGCTTCCATCTCCAACGTGCCTCCAGCTCCTGATGGTGATCAGTTTGCCCAACAACCAGTTGAAGCACCAGAGTCTGCTCTACCTATTAACTATATAGATGGGGGTGGTTGTGTGTTTGTTGCCGACTGCATCTCTCGGACCATATCCTATGCCGCTGAAGCAGAAAAGCTCACCCAGGCTCCAAACACAGGCAGCAGAGTTGAAGAATTCCCTGTTGTACAGTTGGCCAGTTCAGAAGGGGCAGGAACTTCACAAGGCCAGAAGGGCAGGGATATAGACGAAGCGTCCAGTCTATTGGCGACACACTCAGATGTTGGCGTTTCAGGAGACAATGAGCCAGTGGTAGACTCCTCTTACAGCATTCCTGATACTATGGATATGTGCGATGGGAAATCATCAAATAAATACAGCCTCTGTCCCTCAGTAAGGAGTCAGAAAATGTCTGAAGCTGCAGAGGCCAGAAGTCCAATGCAGCCTTCACTTATAGCTTTCACCAACCCAATACACTTTTTCCAGCGAGGCCCTCCATCTCCACCAACTATCAGACACCCAAGCAGAGAACAGGCTGTCTGTCAAGCGCCGCAGTGGTGGCAGCAGGCCCAGAGAGGAGACGCTAAGAGAGATGCAGAGGACACAGTCCCACCTGCGGTTCCTAGAAAGGAAGGCGCGGCCAGGCACCTGCCCTTAGAGAAATGTACTAGTTGTCCAGATAAAAGTGTCCTTGGGGTAGACGCAAAAGTACCAACATCCGTTTCAAAGAAACAGGAAGTGCTAAGCAAACACCGAGCGAAAAGCAAAGATTGGCATCGGCAGGGTTTGAGAAAGGTCTCAATACCAACAGACAATGAATTAGGTGAGTGGCTTTTAATCCCTGTTCCTTACCAAAACGACAAGAAAAAATTAAAAAAGAATTAAAAAGAATTAAAAATAAATAAATAAATAAAAACGACAAGAAAAGTGAAAGGAGGTTGGCCCCCTCCGGCCACACCAAAGTTTCAATGGCCTGCAGCCACGGCCCCAGCTGTGCCGATTGGACAGCTGGGGGTGTGACGCGGCCGGGGGTACCCGTGACGCGGGTGGCATCCCTCCGCCCTCCAGCCGGGTCGCTAGGGGGTCCCGGATGCCAGTCCTCAACACCACCCCCCAGGGAAGGAGAGCGGACCTGTTACAGACTAACGCCAGTCTATCTGAAAGCCAGCTCCCAACTTTAAAAGACTGTAAAATGAGTCCTGCTGGACTAGACCAAATATCCGTCAAGTATCCTGTTTACAACAGTTGCCAGCTAGATTCCTGCAGGAAGCCCTCAAGCGCAGCATGTAAGCAACAGACTTCCTCACTGTGTCCCAAGCACCTGAAAATCTGAGGTATACGGTCTTTGAACATGGAGGTTCCATTTAGTTACCGCGGCTACTGACCATTGATATATTTGTCTTTAGATTTCCCTTTTGAAACCGTCTAAGCCATGGATGGGCCTTTAGCACTTCGTATAGCAGTGCTGATGGCCTTTGGCAGAATCGCAGAGGATAGGATAGGATAGGAACCAGGGGCGTAGCAAGGTAAATTGGTACCTGGGGGCAAAAAAAAATTGTCACACACCCCCCCAGGCATGGGAAGGTCAGGTGGTACCCGGTGCGGAAAATTTCTTGTCAACCCCCCCATTGATTCCCCCCCCCCGCAAAAATGGTTTTACGTTATTTCATATTTTCTTACAAAGGAATAATAACAAGTAATAATAATAATAATAAACTTTTATTTATATCCCGCCCTCCCCGGCCGAAGTCGGGCTCAGGGTGGCTAACATCAGATACATAACATTGGTATAAAATCAAACAATAATTAAATTACCTCCTAAAAACATCTCAAAATCAAATTAAAGTCTAATTAGATGGCTTTCCACAGGGTTAGGGTTGGGAACAGTAAGTGCTCCACTGAACTGAAATTTCAGCCTTCATGACATAGGAAAACAGCCAAGTGAACAGCTATTTTGGTGGAGGAGGGTCAAGATATTAACCGATATGCATGAAATTTCATATATAGCTATATAATCCCTAGTATAGTAAGATAAGACCTTCGGAGCAGGCATTTAAAAAAAAATAATAAAAAAAATAATAATAAAATAATAAAAATCATTTCCCCCCCAAAAAAATTGTTCCTTGATAATTTGTCACCCCCTCCATTATGGAACCCAGGTCCGGCCCCCCTCGCTACGCCCCTGACTGGAACAAACAGAGAGAGGCTCTGCTTTGGGGCTTCTGGCTAAGATCTTGCTAGTCATAGCTGGAAAAGGAGATGGACATGATATAATCCAGCAGGGCAATTTTATATGCTTAATGCTGAGAACTGGTCTTCAGACAAATACAGTGGTGCCTTGGTTTTCAAACGTAATCTGTTCCGGAAGTACATTCGAGTTGCAAAACATTCAAAAACCGAAAGCAGAAGCCTCAATACGGAAAACTCAAAATGGAAGCTGCGTTTGAGTTCTGAGGCGCGCTCGAAAACCGTGGCACTTTCGGCGTTTGAGTTCCGAAATGTTCGACTATGGAGGCGTTCGAAAACTCAGGTACCACTGTATCAAGAAAAGCATGAGGAGAAATGGAAGTGTGGGCAGAAACTAAAATGATGCTGTGCAGATAGCAGATAGCATTTGTGATATTGAACTGGGAAGCCCATGTGAGTGGTTTGGAACCACAAAAGCCACCTGAATCACATGGGGAGATATTTTGTGTGCCATCTTAGTGATGTGGGAATAACTATAGGTCCCAGTGCCACTAAGGTACTATTTACATCGGGCCGTCATGGACTGCAAGACTCTTGGCAAAATCTGTGCCTCCCGTGAAATTTGGAGCAAATGGAACAGGAGGAAGGCTACCACACCTGTGGTGTCACTGAGTAGACACTTCTGTGTCCTCCCCAATGAATGAATGCTAGTTTCTCAGTTTAGGGGTAGGGCTGGAATCAGAAATGTAGGGTTGGGAGGTACACCCAAGGGTCATCTAGCCCAACCCTCTGCAGTACAGGATCACACCTAAGAGAAGAGATGCAAAACACGGCTCTTGGAGACAGTTGTATTGAGAGCAAAACCTATTGCCTTTCCCCCCTGTTGGGGACTGAACACTGAAAGGGAACAGACACACCATGTATCTCTGTGCGCAGAGATATGTTGTCCTCCCATTGGCTCACTCCAGGAGCATACAGTGGTGCCCTGGTTTAAGAACAGCTTCGTTTATGAACAACTTGGATTAAGAACGCTGCAAACCCGGAAGTAGGTGTTTTGGTTTGTGAACTTTGCCTTGGAAGCAGAACATGTTTCGCTTCCTGTTGAGTGTGTTCCATTTGTAAATTGAGTTCCCCCCGCTGCTATGGGAAAGCACGCCTTGGTTTACGAACGCTTTGGTTTAAGAATGGACTTCCGGAACGGATTAAGTTCGTAAACCAAAGTACCACTGTATAGTCCTTCTCTCCACCTGCTGCAATGAGCTACATTTCCATTTTTGCAGCTGGGAAGTTGTGACTGAATTACAAGCACTTCCGCACTTAATTTTTTCTTTTAATACGACAACCCCACTACCTCTTCCGTTTTCAGAGTTTATAGCATCTCTTATCTCGTCAAGGGAGGAAGCCCCTGCACACAAAGAAAAATCAGACCATTTCGACAGAGCGAAATTTGGGTGAGTCTCTTCCCATAAGCATTTTTTGTACTGAGCCACTGGACATCCTCTTGGGACAGTGGAATTAAATTCCCTCTAGTGCTTTTTGAATGTTTAATGTACTCCGCACGCTGTGTCACGGGAACTGAGAACCAGTGTGGTGTCAGCAGTTACAACGTTGGGTTTCCAATTGGTGAAATGCAGGTTCAAATCCTTGCTCGGCTATGAAGCTGACTGGGTGACCTGCCTTGGACAAATAAATTAAGCCCCCCTGAAATACATAATTGCCCTCACCCCCAGTCCAGGTATGCAAAAAAGCTTCTGCCCACATGGTTCATTCTGGCCCAAAGTTTATGCTCTGCCCCTCAAGAGGTCTATAAATAAAATATTAGACGTGTTGGAAAAGCTTGCTGGGCTTGGATATGAGATTCAGGAGCTCATGATGCTCAGCTCAAAGAAGAGGGGCGTCTTCCGAGTACCCCATGCTCTCCAGCTCAAATTAAAATCCACCCTCAAGAACAACAGCTTTGCACAGTTTGAGGAGACCCTACCTGAATTGAGAGCAACCTATTGAACTGCTCAGGGGAAGAGACAGCATCTCTGAACTTCGCTGTTTGTGGGGGGCTTCAGCAAGTGTTTTGGGGTTCTGCAGGCTCTTTATCCCCCCC
Organism: Lacerta viridis; assembly: GCA_900245905.1. Classification (NCBI taxonomy): domain Eukaryota; kingdom Metazoa; phylum Chordata; class Lepidosauria; order Squamata; family Lacertidae; genus Lacerta; species Lacerta viridis. Next base: position 185,157 of record OFHU01001092.1, on the reverse strand, counting down.
TTGGGCAGCAGATGTGGAACCATAATTTGCAGTGAGGATATTGCAGCTTTGTAAGCCTCCATGAATTCACTGTGGCTGCAAATGACAGCTTTGGGGCTGGGTGGGGCAGGGCGTTAAGTGGTTGAATTCAGATAGCCTGACCTATTTCCCAGCCAATTACCCAGTCATGGAAGCTCAGCTTATTTCCAGGTCAATCCGATGTGAGCTGTGGAAAGCTCCCCCTTCTGTGTAGGGCAGGGGTGCCCAAACTTTTCCCAAAGAGGGCCAGATTTGATGAAGTTAACATGTGTGAGGGCCGACCAAAGTTGTTGAGCTTTCTTTAGGATTTTACCCCAGGAGATAGACCTGGATTAAACCGACCGGCGGTCCGGATTAGGCCCCCGAAACGGACTTTGGACATGCCTGGTATAGGGTATTATGGTGAAGCACAATTGTGTGGAAGCCTTTGGACAGACTCAGACCAAGATGGCGAGAGCTATGGCAGCATCAACAATTGTGTTGATAAAGTATGTGTAAAGGGAGATGTGACGTCTCTGACTTGCCTCACAGAGTTGATGTAAAGATAAATTAACCTGAAGAAATCTGCCAAATGCTCCTTGGAAGAACAAACTTCCAAGAAGGAGCTTTATCGTGGTTTCTGTCTTGCCATTCTCCTCAGCGAGAGTAGGCAATGCAGGCTATGAGCCCAGCGTTAAAATGCTAGCTGTAACTGATGAGATCCAACGCTTAGGTTAACACTACCTTCTTTGTAAACCTTATTGATTTTCCTCATATTTGTATAATACTCACATCTTGATGTTTCCCATTCCCTGAAAGAGAGAGGAAACTACTAGAAACAGCAGAAACCATCAAACGGCGCCGCTCCAAATTAATCAACTCGTGTAAGTACTTCCTGCCTAACGAAGTTCTCTCTGTGCTAAAAAAACACTCTGCAGGTGCATAATAATAATAATAATAATACAGAGGTACCTCGGCTTACAGATGCTTCAGGTTACAGACTCCACTAACCCAGAAATAGTACCTCGGGTTAAGAACTTTACCTCAGGATGAGAACAGAAATCGCGCGGCGGCAAAGGGAGGCCCCATTAGCTAAAGTGGTACCTCAGGTTAAGAACAGTTTCAGGTTAAGAACGGACCTCCGGAACGAATTAAGTTCTTAACCCAAGGTACCACTGTAATAATAATAATTTATTTATACCCCGTCATCTGGCTGGGTTTCCCCAGCCACTCTGGGTGGCTCCCAGCAGACACAATAAAACATTGCACATTAAAAACTTCCCTAAACAAGGCTGCCTTCAGATGTCTTATAAAAGTTGTTTTTCCCTTGTCATCTGATGGGAGGGCGTTCCACAGGGCGGGTGCCACCACCGAGAAGGCCCTCTGCCTGCTTCAAGCCTCAAAGTGTGGGGTTCATTTAAATTTTCCCAGGGTTAACAACAGACAGAGTGTTTAATTGAGGAACAATGAAAACATAAAAGCTGTGTCCGGCGTGAATGTGATTAGAACTAGCAACCTCCATCCTAAACCCATTCCCACTCGGCTAATCCCCTGTACCCCCCACTCTAAACTGACAAAACTCCCTGCTGTGATTCCATACTCCCTTCACACTATTTCATTCTACCCCCTCTGGTCCCCTGGAGAGTTGGTTATCGAAGGCTCAAACTGGTAGAACCAGTCTCAGAGAGTTCCAAGGATGGAACAAAGACAACAGATTCATACTGTGTATATGATAACTGTTTGTTTACTTCTCTTAATGATGCCTTACTTTTCGCCGCTCTCACATTGTCTAATATCGGGGGAGGATGTTGTGATATTATAACATGCCGAGCTGCGAACGCTGTAGCAGCAAGGTCACAAGACTTAAGGGTCATGTTTCACCCTGTGGGAGAACCACCGGTCCCACTAATCTTCTCACACATGTGATGTCATTGTAATTTACAAATGTACTTTACTTTCAGTTCTGCATCAGGAGGTGCAGACGCTTTAATAGACAGCTCTGAATTATGAGCTGCTACGCAGATATAAATATTCTGCACTTATCTACAATAAAGTAGGTTTTAGCCTTCACTGGCTTGTGTGTGTTGTTTTCAAGCTGGGAACAACCGCATATTACATTGTGCCCCTGGACTCCAGAAGCCAGAGGGCACGGAAGCTTCGTCCGCCTTTGGGGTCAGTCTCTCAGCCTGCCCCCGCGGGAAGTTTTCATAACACAAACATGGTTTGGATGTGATTACGTACACATTAAACTATGTGTGCTTTTACAAACGTATGTTTAGACCAGCCATTTATATTTTGGAGGAAGAGCAGTCATAGGTCCCTGTTCGAGAATGTCTTCCTATTCTAGATTGGAGCCCTCGTTCAGGTTTCTGGATACTTCAATGCTATTTTCAATGAAAGAGAGATGGTGAAGAGATCTTAAAGCATCTCAGCGGCAGCAGTGTAGCCTGAAAGGGGATATCAGTCATGAGAGTGTTATTCTCCCTTTTTCTTCTTTTTGCAGAAAATGGGAGTAGATATAGAAACAACCCTAGCATCTTACTTTATTTATCTCCTTCTCAGAGCTGGGCTGGCCTGAGAGAAAAGTGCTGATGTGGGAAGGATATTTAAAAAAAAAACAACATAACTTCATTAGTAACAATGAATTGGATGCTAACTGCAGATCCAGCAAGCTCTGCAATTTCAAAAGTTTTAGCTTTGCTTACTAAATACAAGCAAGATAAAAATGCTAAATTAGACCTCTCTCTAGGGCATCATAAATGTTGTAATGTGGGGATCGTGATTCAAGCAAGTGATTTCAGCTCTGACATAGCAGGCAGGAGACAGCTTCTTCATGTAACACTCTTTATTCAGACAAACAAGACTGGGGAACTGAGGAGAGGGATGCTACATTTATAGGGACAGAAAGACTGGCTAGAAAGGATACATTTTGGAGGGAACAATCTCAAGCAATCACAAAGCTGCCTTTTGGTGGAACCAATAAGACTGAGGATCCAAATGCAGCAACTTGAATGAACCAATAGTAGCTGTTCCTTCTGGAACAGGAAGGCAGTTACTTTCCCCTAATGTGAATACAGACAATAGTAATACAGATATTATAACCCTTGAATCAATACACAACAATAAAATATTCAAACGCAAACTAAATATCAGCCTATTCTGCACAGGAAAAAATATTTCAAAAAACAAACGAACACATCACTTCAGCAGTCTTCAGAGGGAAAAGGTGATGGTGGCAGATACCATGAATTTATACATGAATTGGGAAGTCATATAAACAAGAAAAATCTGGTTGCTTTCATTATGCCTACTTTGCCCCAGTGTCATCCAGTGAAATGTTAAGAATTTACATGTACAGGTGAAACTCGAAAAATTAGAATATCGTGGAAAAGTCCATTTATGTAAGCAATTGTTTTCATTAGCTACTGGAGTTTAATATATGAGATAGACTCATGACATGCAAAGCGAGATATGTCAAGCCTTTGCTTGTTATAATTGTGATGATTATGGCGTGCAGCTGATGAAAACCCCAAAGTTGAAATTGTTAATTTGGGGTTCTCATATCTGCTTTGCATGTCATGAGACTGTCTCATATAGTTTAACCTTTTAAGTTGAATTACTGAAAGAAATTAACCTTTCCACGATATTCTAATTTTCCGAGTTTCACCTGTATATTTATCTATTGCTTAGAGAAGATCCCCAGGTGTTCTAGAAATTATCTGTTTTGTCAGCCATGGTGAAAGGGTCCATATCGGTCCATATGACCAGCGAATGGAAATTTCAGGCCCCTTCCCAGAATTTTAGCTTTCAGGTTTTTTTCATAAAAAAAAGTCTGACATAGGACTGCCAGAGAATTCTTTCAGAAACAGAAACAGGAGAAGAAATGGACACAATTTGCATGCGTGTACAAGGTCAGGAATGGAAACCACACAAGGAAATGCAAGTGGTATTAGCTGTTGTTGTGTTTTTACTCCAAAAGGATGGAGATGCAAATAACTTATGTTTTGGCAGAAGCCAGCCTGCAAATGAATGGAAACCGTGCTGTTCGTGACAAACACAGATAGGACAGAAATTGCTGCCTCCTTGCATGCCTAATCTGTAGCTCTAAAATTAACAAAGTTGTGAAGAGTGGGGGAAAGATGCAGGAAATAATTCTTCCCATTTGCTCAGAAATGAAGTTAAGCTGCTTCTATTTTACAGTGTCTGGCCAGTACGTGCAAATACACTCGTTCTATTGAAAAGCTGTTGGTAATTATTTTTAAGTATCAGGTAACAATTCCAATGTTACGAAAATTAAACATCATCATTTTACATGTAGAAATGGAAATATATTCTTGCTGGTCCAAGGCCAATAACAGCAGAAATAACCGTATCCTTTTCAGAAACTTCCTACTACAGTCATATTTTTGGTTGCTGAACGCCTTGGAACTCGTATGTTTCGGCTCCCGAACGATCGGAAACCGGAAGTGAACGATTCTGAATGATTTTCAGAAGCCGAGCTTCCTCCGCGGCTTCCGTGGCTTCTGATTGGCTGCAGGGCGCTCCTGCAGCCAATCAGAGGGCGCGTCTTGGTTTTCGAACAGTTCCGGAAGTCAAATGGACTCCCGGAATGTGTTCTGTTTGAGAACCAAGGAACGACTGCATATGTCTGTTTCTAACCGGTCGTTTCATTTTAATGTTTATTTTTTATTTCTTTGTTTATACAACAACATTTGATTGTAATTTGTTTAACTTCAAGCTGTTTGGAATTTAAAATACAGTGTGTTTACTGTTTCACACTGACAAATTAAATCTTGTCCCTTCCTCTCCTCGGTGTGCCCTAACCCCACCACAACCACCCCACCACCCGCGTAGTAGCTCTGGTTGCAGGACTGGTGCGTTGAGTCAGAATTGTTAAGGCTTGGTGTCTTTTCTTCACAGCGAAATTGCTGTACCAGGAATACAGTGACGTTGCACTGAACAAAGCCATTCAAAATCAAAAGAGAGCAGATTCCTTGACCGAAGATTTGGAGTTCAAATCCGCAGACTCCCCAAGGTTACGAAGAAAAGCGATCTCCCCTCAGGATTCCTACCTGCAACGCCTGTCCGTCTCATCCACGACGTCCCTGTGGCAGGACATCCCCATGGTCCGAGAGAGCACTGTTCTGCTGAGCATGACCCGTGAGGAGCAGAAGTTGCAGGAGGTAATAGAGGACGAGCACAGCCAGGCATATTTGACTAGAGAGGAGGCTAACTCAGTATGGCTAGGGGTAGAAACAGCAGGCCTAGAGGAGGCGAGCTGGAAGATGGAGCGAGTCCAAATGGAAAACTGAAGTGAGAGGATGGACAGGGAGCTGCAGAATCAGAATCAGGGAAGTTGGCATATTGGTTTGAAATAAGCAGGCTAGCAACCAACAGCTCTGCAGCATTAATTTACTTTTACCTGAGTTCAGTGGGGATTACTCTCCAGGTAGATGGATGCCCACGACCAGTGCCGGATTTACGTATAAGCTAAACAAGCTATAGCTTAGGGCCCCACTCTCTTAGGGGGTCCCCCCAAAAAAAAATTAAAGGGAAAAAACTGGATGTACATTTCCAAAATATAAGATAAAAAACAACAACAATTATTGTTGTTGTTGTTGTTGTTGTTGTTGTTGTTAATTTGTACCCCGCCCATCAAGATAGAGTAAATTAAGAGATTAAAAAAAGAATAAAATAAAATTGATAATGTAGAAAAAAGAGTTATATGCAGCGAGATTAATTGGAAGTCATTTTAATTTTTTTGTGAAGATGCGAAACCGACTGTAAGTTATGTATAATAAGTAGATTTTTCTTCTTTTCTGTTATTTGTTTTGTTTTGTCTTGTTTTGAGTTGCTTGATGTTTGTCAATTGTCTTTTAGTGTTATTTGTAACTTTTTTAAATAACAATAAAGATTTATTAAAAATAAAAAAGAACATGCAGAAATGGTCTACTCCCCTTGAGGGTTCTCCTTTTCCATTTAACTCCAGCTCAAATAATTCATTGCTTCTCGGAGTATCCTGCGCTAAGTCTAAAGCTTTATTCTCCATATTATTAACAGGCCAAGTTTGAACTGATTGTATCAGAAGCCTCATACCTGCGGAGCTTAAATGTGGCCGTGGACCACTTCCAGCACTGCCACGAACTCCAGGCTGTCTTAACAAATCAAGATAAACAGTGGCTTTTCTCCCGCCTTCAGGATGTACGTGACGTTAGTGCCAAGTGAGTCCTGGTCTTCCTGTTCTGCTTGTACAGCTATCACACCAAAACCCTGGACGTCTCGAGCCGATGCAATCAATAGATACTTGCCTGTGCCTCATAACCACATAGTACTTTGCGCTAGACTATACACTGTGGGTGGACAGACCACTGTCAGCATCAGTTTTCCATGCGTTCATTCATATATATATATATATATTCTGTCCTGTTTCCAAATTAATCTCCAACTTTAAAAAAAGCCAAATGAAAATTCATTTTTGAATGCATATTTTATTTTATATTTATTTATAAGGCCATTTATAAACTGCCAATATTGTGGCAGTGTATAATAAAATAATTAAAGCGTTTTTTTTTAAAAAAAATCGTAAAATGCAGACCAATACTGAATTGAATTAATTATTTTAAAATGCTTGTTGAAACAAACATTTTCAGCAGGCAACAAAATACTAAAATTGGAGGTGCCTGTCTGCTGCCAATGGAACCAGCATTCCAAATTACTGGTGCATATTTTGTCATGAAATATGCATTTCTAAAAATATTTTAATGCACGTTTTATCATAAAATGCACGTGTTTAATACCTTTTGAGCTGATAACAAGTGCAAAACGCCCAGGATAGCTGCACTGCAATCCACACATTAGTCCATGAATTCCTCAAGCCTACCTACTATGCACACATTCTGGCTGATATTTCTGTTGTCACATACAAATAATTAGCTGTGACTTAGGAAATAGTTCCTGTCATTTTGGAGTAAAACCTGGATTCTGGTCTCCATGTTTATGTAGCCCTGGGGGGGGGGGGGAACACAACAACACAACTAAAAGTTTTGTTAGTATTTAATGTTGTAACATTGTTTAACATTGTGTTTTAATTTTTTATCCGGTTGCATATTTGCCTAGAATGATGTTCAGCAGATGAATAGAATAGAAATGACTGAAGGGTTTGTCCATGCTTCCACTTGTCCCCTGTCCAGAAAGCATGGGTCTGAGCAGTTTTCCCCTTGCCCTGCTCCTTTTCCAGGGAAAGCCTGCTTTTTGGTGCTAAATCAGAGCAAACATCAATCCAATTGAACACTAAAGAGTAGTTTTTCCTTGGGCAAAGCATCAAGATAAGTTGAAGTGTGGATAAGCCATAAATTTTTATATAATCACCCAAGCAAGCTGCAATAAGCACTCCTCCTCTCTGGTCTCCCAGAACCAGAAGAGGTATGAAGTGAGAGGAGCAAAGACAGTCATGCAGGCACAGTCTCAGATTGCTTGGGGAAAACCCTGGCAACAGGGAGACTTAGGCAGCTGTGGGGAGGCCTTCAATCTCAGCAACTGCTTCATGGGTGAAAGACCTGTCAGAAATGAGTTGCTGTGCTCATTAGGCCTCACACTCCTGTGCAGATCCTGTTGCTGCTAATAAAGAGTTAACTCCAACTTGCCTGGGTGATTTACTGCAGGCTCACTCCTCTCACACAATGAGTAAGAATTTCCCTACAGCTTGCATGTAGGGGACAGTTATTTTTCTAGAGTAGGAGAAAGGTTAAAAAATTGGGGAAGTGTTGTACTTCTGGTCACCATGTCTTGTTATTTTCTTCTGGGGGGATTCCTGCAGTTTCCTATTTGACCTGGAGGAGAAGCTTGAGGAGAACATGTTCACCTTCAATGTGTGCGATGTGGCTCTGAGGCATGCGCCGGAATTTCGGAGGGTTTACCTGCCGTATGTGACAAACCAGACGTACCAGGAGCAGACCTTTCGGCGGCTACTGTAAGAAACCCAAAGATGCCCCCATTCCTATATTTTTATCCTCTTCGTAACACTCCACAAAATGTCCTTTGTGGCATATCTACACCACAGACAAGTTGTCTCCTCTCTCTTGGTAACTATCACTCTGAAGAGGGGTGGAATGATAAGGCTCTCTAGCAGACAATGCTCAGGGTTCTAGAGGTGGACAGTTAGGAGAGATCCACACCACACGTTTATAGCACATCTAATACACATTCAAAGCACACAATTACCCCCCAAAGAATCCTGGGAATTGTAGTTGCTCCCCTCACACAGCTATACTTGTTGTCAGGTTGTCAAGCGAACTGTTGTCAGGTTGTCAAGCGAACTGCCTTTTTATATAACAACTAGTACATTAACCCCGTTAAATTAACAGGCGCTAGAACATATGTGGTCAAACTGTTGCCCTAGCAACGCCGGGGACATGCGCAGAGCTGACTGAGCGGCTCTCGCTTATCTCGGTTTTTTTTCTAACAACCGAGCAGCTCTCGCTTGACATCGCTCACCCGCCGCGACTTGTAACGGCCGCTGCCGCTTAGAAGTACATCCATGCAAGCGCGCACCCGCCGTGTGCCCACGCACACCCGCCGCTTCAACAGTTTCGCCCGGCCGCCCAAAGTCTCTGCGTTCCAAGTCCCAACAGCTGTCCGTGGGGCACATGCGCAGTAGGGCAATCCCACGGACACAGGGACTGGGCGCAGAGACACTTGCACTTTATTATTGTAGATAGTGCTTTTTGTGGAGGTATAAACAGCATCACTGCAGTAGTTAACAGCATGCAGAGGAGCCCTATTTTAACAGGCCCCCTCCTGATTCGTTCATAAGTGTCTAAAATACCAAAAAGAGATATTGGTACATGATTTAGTTCTGGTTCCAGGTTAGAGGAAGTGCTGTGCCATTCCAATCTCATGTAGATTTTATAGATAAATTTGCTTTTAAAGAGGCAAATTCCAGGGGAAATGTTGTTTACTGCATTTGGCAAATTTCTTCCCCTTCTATTTGCCAGGAGGTGATGGGACCAGTGGCCATGATCTTAGTTTAATAAAGATACAAAAGATTAATATCTCTCCAAACACCACCCCAGCCCGAGATTCTGTTCAGCCTCGCAGGCCAGGTGGCAAAGACCCACAAGGCAGAGAGCAGGTCTTCCAGGACTCACAGCCAAGATGGTCTCTGGCCTCTCCAGCAGCCTCAGCTTTTCTAGTTGGGAGTCAATCTAATCTGTCGTGTCTTCTCTCTGGCAGGAATGACGTCCCTGCCTTCCAGCAGGTTTTGGAGAAACTAGAAAGTGATCCTCTTTGCCAGCGCCTCTCTCTCAAATCCTTCCTCATCCTCCCATTCCAGCGCATCACAAGACTTAAGCTCCTTCTCCAGGTAAAATTGTGTTGGGGACACAGGGCTCGCCTTTCCTTGGGCTGGCCAGCCTCATAATTAAATCGAAGGTTTTCCTGGCAATAAACATGTAAGCAGCAGGAAAAGAGTTGGTGCCCACTTCTCTATTGACATTTACATGCATACAATGGCAGCAAACCGGAGATTTGCCTTGCAGAAGTGTGACTCAGTCTAAAAAGGTGTTTTCCAGGAGCTTCTGTTTGAAATTGTTTCGTTGGAGGTGGGAGGAATTTAACCTCCTACATTTTCAAAACATGTGCTCTGCCATTATGCACTCACCTCTTCCCCGGGAGCATGGCTTAATTCCAATATTTATACCAGGCACAGGCAAACTCGGCCCTCCAGATGTTTTGGGACTACAAATCCCATCACCCCTGACCACTGGTCCTGCTGGCTAGGGAACATGAGAGTTGTAGGCCAAAAAACATCTGGAGGGCCGAGTTTGCCTATGCCTGATTTATACCCATTTCTGTCCATGGTGTCCATGGAGGCGCAGGTTAATTCTGTGTCCAGGGCAGCTGTCTACCAGCTCCATCTGGTACGCAGGCTGAGACCCTACCTGCCAGCGGACTGTCTCGCCAGAGTGGTGCATGCTCTAGTTATCTCTCACTTGGATTACTGCAATGCGCTCTATGTGGGGCTACCTTTGAAGGTGACCCAGAAACTACAACTAATCCAGAATGCGGCAGCTAGACTGGTGACTGGGAGCGGCCGCCGAGACCACATAACACCAGTCTTGAAAGACCTACATTGGCTCCCAGTACGTTTCCGAGCACAATTCAAAGTGTTGGTGCTGACCTTTAAAGCCCTAAACGGCCTTGGTCCAGTATACCTGAAGGAGCATCTCCACCCCCATCGTTCTGCCCGGACACTGAGGTCCAGTGCCGAGGGCCTTCTGGCGGTTCCCTCGCTGCGAGAAGCCAAGTTACAGGGAACCAGGCAGAGGGCCTTCTCGGTAGTGGCACCCGCCCTGTGGAACGCCCTCCCACCAGATGTCAAAGAGAAAACCAACTACCAGACTTTTAGGAGACATCTGAAAGCAGCCCTGTTTAGGGAAGCTTTTAATGTTTAATAGATTATTGTATTTTAACATTCTGTTGGAAGCTGCCCAGAGTGGCTGGGGAAACCCAGCCAGATGGGTGGGGTATAAATAAATTATTATTATTATTATTATTATTATTATTATTATTTATTAATTCTGGGAAGTTTTAGGAGGAGTGCTGAAACTTGGTCCATGAAAGAACAACTTCAAAGGGAGTTTGAAAAACTTGTTTTTGAAATAAGTTTAAAAACTGGAACCCCTGAAAGGCCCTGCCGGCCTCCCTTAGTTCTCTGTTGCACGGCCAGGCGAAGTCCCCCCGTACCCCGGGGCAGCCCCTGAGGGAAATAATGACTCATGACAACGTTCTATGGGATTAAATTGGCCACAACTTTATTAATATTCAGATGTAGGAAGACCTTGGCTCAGGCATTGGGCGTTTATCCTTCCCAGCCCCCCAGCCGGGGTTCTGGGTAACTTCAGGGTTATCCAGCATGATTGGGAAGTGGGCTAGTCTGGAGAACATATGTTCAAGCAGATAGCCCACCCCCCTATGTTCGCTGCCGCTGGAAGGGGAGGGCAGTGACGACCCTGGGCGTTTGGTCAATGCCTCCCCCTGAGACCCCTTTAACGGGAACCCTGTTATCGCCACCGCAATGGGGGCGGGGGTCACCGCCCCACGCCCCCCCAATCCTGTAAATGACTAAAGGATTCCGCCCAAGGCCTGCAACCGCCAAAGTTGTGACGAATTGCTACGGGAAAGGCGAAACCTGCCAATGCAGGGAAATTCCTTTCCAGCCCTTTAACAGCGACCTTGTCATAGCAGCGCCTGCGTGCCTGTGGAAAAAAGGTGGTTAAACCTGCAAAATAACCGTCAATTGAGGGAGTGGAGGGTGGGGAAGCTCTGAATCCAACGGTCGCTTCCCAGGTATGACTCAATCTCTATTGTGTGTACTGTATAATCCCTCCTTCTACCTGGCCAATCCCCCTGGCAACACCTCCCCAGCCGGGATTGGGCGGCTGCTAGAGTAGGTGGAGTCCACAGGTATCCCAACCTGGGGAAGGTGAAGCCAGACCAACTGCCAGGAGCTGCCACCGTGATCCAATGGGTCTACTCGCGACCTCGCAACATGCACACCCCGTTTGACGTGGGGAACGCTCATTATCAGCCTAGAATCAAACAAGGTGTGGAGCGCGTAGCATCTGTGGCATCAGAACTTTCTGGCAAATCTTTCTAGGGGATGGAAGTTGAGGGATTGACCGAGGACCTTCTCTCCAAATTGTCTCCTATAAAAACTAGCTGCCAGTCAGAGGGATCACCATAGCTGTCAAGTCTCCCTTTTTTGGCGGGAAACTCCCTAATTCCAAGCCGTTTCCCGCTGCTATCCCTTATGGTTGATATCCCTTAAATTTCCCTTATTTCCAGGAAGGAGAGTTGGAGTCCGGGGACTCCTTGGGTCCCTGCATTTCTCAGCCCTGCCTGCCTACCTCACAGGACTGTTGTGGGGATTAAATGAGGACTAGGACCAGGGAGCTCCTTGGAGAAAAAGGTGGAATATAAATACCTAATAACAAACAGACAGACAGACAGATATATAAAGAAGAAGATAAAATAGACGAATGTTTCTCGGCAACAGGTGCTCAGATTAAGCATTGCTGCCCCTAACTGGAGGCAGAGCAGAGCCAACCTGGCCAGAAGCCATCAGTGGTCCTCTCCTCCTGCATGAATTTGCCTAATCCTTTTCTAAAGCCATCCAAGTTGGTGGCCATCGCTGCTCCCTGTGGCAGGGAGTTCCAGAGGTTAACCGTGTGCTGCGTGAATAAGTGCTTTCTTTTCTCTGCCCTGATTTCTCTTTCCTGGGAGCTCTTTCCTGGTGTAAATTAATTTGTAGCCTGGGGGGATTACCGGGCGTGGACTGTACCCTGAGAACCGTAGACTGTCCCCGGGACAGGTGAGGGTGCTGATCCCTTATTTTCAAATCCGAAACTTGACAGCTATGGGGATCACCTTTAATTTAGCACTGCCACAAAATAAATCCATAAATTGTACTCAGTGGTGTGAAAGAAAACCAGAAAGAACGACGGATAACATCAGAAAGGAGATGGTTGACATCGGATTACGGAAAGCAACGGAATTATGAAACCGATCAAAATGCTAATTGTCTGAAGCAAGGGAAGTCATATAAAAATCAATAATTGGCAATATATTTGGGCTTATTTGGACTATTTGGATTAATTGATATTTATAATTATATGATGTGATTTTTATAATTGGAAAACCTAATAAAAATGATTTTTGTAAAAAAAAAAAAAAAACACCAAAATAAATCCATAAATTAGCCAAGTATTTAATCTCTTACCCAAAACCCTTTGCTTCCCTCCTGCAGAACATATTGAAAAGAACTCGGCCTGGTGCCGATGAAGAGGTACAGGCCACTCAAGCATACGACGCACTTGAAAAGGTAAAGGGTGTTGGAAACCCATTCGTCAGCCCTCTCACCACTTCTGGCTACCTCACACACAAATGGTTCAAAAGTTTTCTCGACTCTTCCAGGCCACAAATTCCCAGTAGATAGAAGCTGAGGTACCCATGCTGTCGTTTTCTGAGGCACGTGAGATATGGATTCCTTAGATACCCGAGCGACTTCTCTTCCCCTGTGAATTAAAAACACGCGACAAATAATAGTTCGGAAGTGGCTCCAAGTTAGGTTCAATGATGTGCAGTAATGCATGCATGTAACCCAACACCGTGGTTTGTATGCATAATGTATCCATTCACTATGTGAATCAACTGTGTGTTACTGGGCCAATGCCATCTAGTGAGGAGTGATCTGAACCCGGGTCTCCTAAGTCTAAGCACTCTGTCCGAGACACAGCTGGCAGTAGAATATTCTGAATTATGTTCTATAATTAACCACAAATGTTTGAGTATTCCCCTCTAAATAGAGGGTGCCTGGGAAAGTTTAGACCCAAAGGGATGTGACTTCCGGCATGGGTAATGAGACCCAGATGCGTATCTTGAACACTAAAGAAATCTAGCTGGTGAGCCTTTTCCTGAAGAAGTCGTTGAACCAAAGTAACCAGTTCCCTCAGCACCAAGCCCTAACCACAAATGGAACAGTGCTGTCTGTGTATCTTCTCCCTTAAGATTGGTCTCTGTCTGCACTGTTGCTTTTCGTCATTACTGAGGCCACACACAGCCAGAAACCCAGCCAGATGGGTGGGGCAACAGTGTGATGCAGCAGCTAAAAAAGCCAATGCAATTCTGGGCTGCATCAATAGGAGTATAGCATCTAGATCAAGGGAAGTAATAGTACCACTGTATTCCGCTCTGGTCAGACCTCACCTGGAATACTGTGTCCAGTTCTGGGCACCACAGTTCAAGAAGGATACTGACAAGCTGGAACGTGTCCAGAGGAGGGCAACCAAAATGGTCAAAGGCCTGGAAACGATGCCTTATGAGGAACGGCTTAGGGAGCTGGGTATGTTTAGCCTGGAGAAGAGAAGGTTAAGGGGTGATATGATAGCCATGTTCAAATATATAAAAGGATGTCATATAGAGGAGGGAGAAAGGTTGTTTTCTGCTGCTCCAGAGAAGCGGACACGGAGCAATGGATTCAAACTACAAGAAAGAAGATTCCACCTAAACATTAGGAAGAACTTCCTGACAGTGAGAGCTGTTCGACAGTGGAATTTGCTGCCAAGGAGTGTGGTGGAGTCTCCTTCTTTGGAGGTCTTTAAGCAGGAGGCTTGACAGCCATCTGTCAGGAATGCTTTGATGGTGTTTCCTGCTTGGCAGGGGGTTGGACTGGATGGCCCTTGTGGTCTCTTCCAACTCTAGGATTCTATGATTATTATGAGGTACCCCAATGGTTTTTCTGCTATGCTGGAAGAAGCTTACGCAGCTTCCTAAATGATTGAGGTTTATTGTTTAGAGAATAAAGGAGGGTCGTGGGATGAACAATGGATTTGAAATTAGCTGAACTCAGCCAGAGAATTCCCTGAGGGAACATAAGAAATGGTCTAGCCAACTCAAGATTCTTGAATTGCTCCTGCGAAAACCAGGTGGCTTGATTCCATTCTCTGCCTCCTAAACCCACACCCTGTCACCCTTTCCACCTTGAGAAGGGGACGTTCTCCCCCCCCATTTTTTCCCAACACTTCCCCCACCCTAATAGCATTTTCCTTTCCGCAGCTCATCAAAGATTGCAATGAAAATGTCCAGCGTATGAGGAGCACCGAGGAGCTAATCTACTTGAGTAAAAATATGGAGTTTGAGTGCAAGGTAAACATTCGTTCAGGGGGTTACAGCTTCCCCCGCCTGACACTGTATTGCAACCACCTGCTTTATTCATGCATGGATAGCCCCCGAAAGTTAACACAGTTGATTAGAGCCGATGATGCCAAGGTCACAGGTTTGATCCCCCTATGGATGCAATTTCTGCTAGATGATGCTCAGAGTCAACTCTGTGATTCTATGACCAGAGCTAATCTACTAGTGAACTGCCCTGGTCACCAAGAGGGCCTTCAGCTTATCCCTATCTTGCAGAAGGGACAGGAGAACCTGTGGCCTTTCTGATGTTGCTGGGCATACAGCTCCCTAACCATTGGCTACGCTGGCTGAAGCTGAGGGCCCACAGGTTCCCCAATACAGTCTTATAGGAAAGGTTGCCCTCACTGTGATGGTATTGGAGAGAGGGCTAAGTACAGTACCCTTCATGCCATCAGGCAACAGCTGGGTGATCTGTGTGCAGAGCGATGTGTGACCCATTCACTGGTCGCAGCCACCTTCCAATGTGTAGTAGAAGAAGAGTTTGGATTTGATATCCTGCTTTGTCACTACCCAAAGGAGTCTCAAAGCGGCTCACATTCTCCTTTCCCTTCCTCCCCCACAACAAACACTCTGTGAGGTGAGTGGGGCTGAGAGACTTCAAAGAAGTGTGACTAGCCCAAGGTCACCCAGCAGCTGCATGTGGAGGAGCGGAGACACGAACCCGGTTCCCCAGATTACGAGTCTACCACTCTTAACCACTACACTACACAGACCTGGTCTGAATAGAGACATTGGATTCTTATCTCATTATACATGATGCCATTTCATCCTTGCTTTTTCCTGTAAGACCAATTGCAGTCGTTAACAGTCGTCAACAGGTTTTCCACACCCATCAGCCAATCCCCCATTCCCACCACCCTTCTGAGTAATACCCCTCCTCACTCTCTCACTATATATAAGGGTCTGGTGACTTCTGTTTCAGTGTATCTGAAGAAGTATGCATGCACACGAAATCTCAGACCAAGAGCAAGCTTAGTTGGTCTCTAAGCTGCTACTGGAAGGAATTGTTTCATCCCTAAAGTGGTATTCTTTCATGATCCATCCCATATGCAACTCCTTTTCAGTGGAATATTCTACAGGCTCACAGAACAATCCGGAATATGGCATTTTTGCACTACTCACCTTTTCTTTCCCCTAGCCCTTGCCCCTTAGCACCGGAGATGGGATAAGAAATCTTCTCCACCTCTGTGCAGGGAGAAGAGAGCAGCTCTCAAAACTTGTGCCTTGAAGCACTGGAGTTACAATGAGACCTTTGGGGCAATGGGGCGCGGGTGGCGCTGTGGGCTAAACCACAGAGCCTAGGGCTTACCGACCAGAAGGTCGGCGGTTCGAATCCCCGCGGCGGCGGGGTGAGTTCCCGTTGCTCGGTCCCTGCTCCTGCCAGCACGTCTACAAAGCACGTCAAAGTGCAAGTAGATAAATAGGTACCCCTCTGGCAGGAAGGTAAACAGCGTTTCCGTGCGCTGCTCTGGTTCTCCAGAAGCGGCTTAGTCATGACCCAGAAGCTGTACGCCGGCTCCCTCAGCTTATAGAGCGAGATGAGCGCCGCAACCCCAGAGTCATCCGTGACTGGACCTAATGGTCAGGTGTACCTTTACCTTTACCTTTTTATGCCCTGGGCCTCACCTAGAGCAATTATTCTTGCACTTGCAGATTTTCCCACTCATCTCGCAGTCACGGCGGCTGGTGAAAAGCGGGGAACTCACAGCGCTGGAGTACAACTTGAGCTTGAAGTGGAAACTGACCACCCGGCCGATCCACCTGCACCTCTTTAATGACTACCTGCTCCTATCTCGTCCCAGAGAGTAAGTGTTGGGGGAAGGGCTCCATTGCTCCATCTTTCACTCAACATTTATCCCTCAGCAATCGTAACATCCTAGTTATGCAAACAAGAGGTGGGCCAGTTCCTTTCCTTTCAATTTCCTTTCCTCTTGTTGTTGTTCAGTCTTTCAGTCACGTCCGACTCTTCGTGACCCCATGGACCAGAGCACGCCAGGCACCCCTATCCTCCACTGCCTCCCGCAGTTTGGCCAAACTCATGCTAGTCGCTTCAAGAACACTGTCCAACCATCTCGTCCTCTGTCGTCCCCTTCTCCTTGTGCCCTCCATCTTTCCCAACATCAGGGTCTTTTCCAGGGAGTCTTCTCTTCTCATGAGGTGGCCAAAGTATTCCTTAATAAACGGCCTCGGTCCAGTATACCTGAAGGAGCATCTCCACCCCCATCATTCAGCCCGGACACTGAGATCCAGCGCCGAAGGGCCTTCTGGCGGTTCCCTCACTGCGAGAAGCAAAGCTACAGGGAACCAGGCAGAGGGCCTTCTCGGTAGTGGCGCCCGCCCTGTGGAACTCCCTCCCTTCAGATGTCAAAGAGATAGACAACTACCAGACATTTAGAGGACATCTGAAGGCAGCCCTGTTTAGGGAAGCTTTTAATGTGTGATATTTTAATGTATTTGATTTTTGTTGGAAGCCGCCCAGAGTGGCTGGGGAAATCCAGCCAGATGGGCGGGTTACAAATAATAAATATTATTATTATAGTAACGCATAAATAATTTCTGGAAAAGTCTGGAAATTTATGAAGTTAACAAAATAAAACAAACATTATCATATTCTTAGTCCCCACCCCCACTTTCACATGTCCAAATATGTATAAATATTCAGCATAGGACAGTTTTTGTTAAATTCTCCCCCCCAAAAAAAAAAATACTTACTTGACACTCAGCGTTCTTTTTATTTACACAATTTCAGATTAATTGAAATATTTTAAAAGAATCACATGATTGCAGCTAGAGACATGGATGAAAGAGGTTATGTGATAGTAAAAAGGTAAAGGTACCCCTGACCGTTCGGTCCAGTCGTGGGCGACTCTGGGGTTGCGGCGCTCATCTTGCTCTATAGGCCGAGGGAGCCGGCGTTTGTCCGCAGACAGCTTCCGGGTCATGTGGCCAGCATGACTAAGCCGCTTCTGGCGAACCAGAGCAGCGCACGGAAATGCCATTTACCTTCCCGCCAGAGCGGTACCTATTTATCTACTTTGACGTGCTTTCGAACTGCTAGGTGGGCAGGAGCTGGGACCGAACAACGGGAGCTCAAGATGGCTTTGCATTCAGGTGGCACAATTTTTTAAAAAATGGGACTTTATGTTAATTTAGGGAAGGTATGCAATTTCCCATCTTCCATCACTAAAATGTATTGTACATACATACATATCCATTATTCGACCGATAGTCAGAAAGAAGAGGGGGGGAAAACATTTCTCAATACAAAATTATAGAACTAAAAAAACATCAGAGGGATACACAATTAAAATAGGACAGCACTAGTAAACCTCATACAGATAACCCACATCGAGACATTCGATTTTGCGCTTCCGACACTTGAGCGCCAGGAAGAGGAATTTAGCCACAGATAAGGCTATTTTCCCAGTGGGCTTATTCAGCAGATATGCTACCTGCCTTTCTCTTAATCGAGAGCTAAACTGAGATAAATTATGGGGCTATGAGATATTGCCTTAAATCGTTATAAAAAGGACAACTCAGTTGTGTTATGCGTGAAGAGCAGGGGGGCTGACACTCAGAATATGCTAAGGCTCAAAATACCCTTATGCCAGCAATGGCAAGGAGTTCTCTTTCTTGCTCTTTAAAAACCAAGCTTTTAAAACGCCTTTTCTTTCTCTATCCCCTGCAGGAATGGGCGCTTTATTGTATTCGATTTTGCTGCTTCCTCGAACGTGCGTGGAGAGAAGTGCGAAATGAAACTGCACGGCTCCAGCAAAAACCTCTTCCGACTCTTCCTGCTGCAGAACAATCAGGGGAAAAAAGTGGAGTTCCTCTTCCGTACAGAAACACAGTAAGCAAAAGCCAAATGTTGGTTTTTTTGCATTGGAGAAACTCCCAGCACCACACATTTTATTTTATTCCACATTAATAGTCTTTCCAGCAAGATTGTAGCAAGGTGAGAAACCTGCAAAGTCTGAAGGGGAGGGCTTGCAAGCTCAGCTCTGCATCCAGCTGAGGGTTGACCTTGTTTGCTACCTCCTTGCCAGAATTACCGGCTTCTTTTTGCCTTTTGCGCATCTTATTTATTCTTGCATGTATGTTCTCCCTCTCCTCAAAAGAAGCTCAAGATAATGGCAAAAAGGGTATGACCCAGCATTTTGTAATATCTGCATTCATTTACAGAATTAGCATAGGCAGAGGCATAGTTTATTCCCCCCCCCAAAGAATTTATTGGATTTTAATAACAAAAATACACAAAACACAAATATATACACTACAAAAACCACACAAAATACACACAAACAAAACAGTTATTTACTCATCCTTATCCTCTTTATAATCCTAAACTTGGGACTTCCTCACATCCTCTCTTTTGCGTTTATTTCATTTCTACACATGGACATCACCAGATGGGCAACATCGAAATCAGATTGATTATATTCTCTGCAGCCAAAGATGGAGAAGCTCTATACACTCAGCAAAAACAAGACCTGGAGCTGACTGTGGCTCAGATCATCAGCTTCTTATAGCAAAATTCCAGCTTAAACTGAAGAAAGTAGGAAAAACCACTGGGCCAGTAAGATTCAATCTAAATCAAATTCCTTATGAATACACAGTTGAAGTGAAGAACAGGTTCAAGGATTTAGATTTGGTGGATAGAGTACCTGAAGAACTGTGGATGGAGGCTCGTAACATTATACAGGAGACAGCAACGAAAACCATCCCAATGAAAAAGAAATGCAAGAAAGCAAAGTGGCTGTCCAATGAGGCCTTACAAATAGCGGGGGAGAGAAGACAAGCAAAATGCGAAGGAGATCGTGAAAGATACAGGAAATTGAATGCAGATTTCCAAAGAATAGCAAGGAGAGACAAGAGGGCCTTTCTAAACGAGCAATGCAAAGAAATAGAGGAAAATAACAGAATGGGAAAAACCAGAGATCTGTTCAAGAAAATTGGAGATATGAAAGGAACATTTCGTACAAAGATTACCATAATAAAGGACAAAAGTGGAAAGGACCTAACAGAAGCAGAAGACATCAAGAAGAGGTGGCAAGAATACACAGAGGAATTATACCAGAAAGATATGGAGGTCTCATACACCCCAGGTAGTGTGGTTGCTGACCTTGAGCCAGACATCCTGGAGAGTGAAGTCAAATGGGCCTTAGAAAGCCTTGCTAACAACAAGGCCAGTGGAAGTGATGATATTCCAGCTGAACTATTTAAAATTTTAAAAGATGATGCTGTTAAGGTGCTACACTCAATATGCCAGCAAGTTTGGAAAACTCAGCAGTGGCCAGAGGATTGGAGAAGATCAGTCTACATCCCAATCCCAAAGAAGGGCAGTGCCAAAGAATGCTCCAACTACCGCACAATTGCACTCATTTCACACGCTAGCAAGGTTATGCTTAAAATTCTACAAGGCAGGCTTAAGCAGTATGTGGACCGAGAACTCCCAGAAGTGCAAGCTGGATTTCGAAGGGGCAGAGGAACCAGAGACCAAATTGCAAACATGCGCTGGATTATGGAGAAAGCTAGAGAGTTCCAGAAAAACATCTACTTCTGCTTCATTGACTATGCAAAAGCATTTGACTGTGTCGACCACAGCAAACTATGGCAAGTTCTTAAAGAAATGGGAGTGCCGGATCACCTCATTTGTCTCCTGAGAAATCTCTATGTGGGACAAGAAGCTACAGTTAGAACTGGATATGGAACAACTGATTGGTTCAAAATTGGGAAAGGAGTACGACAAGGCTGTATATTGTCTCCCTGCTTATTTAACTTATATGCAGAATTCATCATGCGAAAGGCTGGACTGGATGAATCCCAACCGGAATTAAGATTGCCGGAAAAAATATCAACAACCTCAGATATGCTGATGATACTACCTTGATGGCAGAAAGTGAGGAAGAATTAAAGAACCTTTTAATGAGGGTGAAAGAAGAGAGCGCAAAATATGGTCTGAAGCTCAACATCAAAAAAACTAAGATCATGGCCACTGGTCCCATCACCTCCTGGCAAATAGAAGGGGAAGAAATGGAGGCAGTGAGAGATTTCACTTTCTTGGGTTCCATGATCACTGCAGATGGTGACAGCAGTCACGAAATTAGAAGACGCCTGCTTCTTGGGAGAAAAGCAATGACAAACCTAGACAGCATCTTAAAAAGCAAAGACATCACCTTGCCGACAAAGGTCCGTATAGTTAAAGCTATGGTTTTCCCAGTAGTAATGTACGGAAGTGAGAGCTGGACCATAAAGAAGGCTGATCGCCGAAGAATTGATGCTTTTGAATTATGGTGCTGGAGGAGACTCTTGAGAGTCCCATGGACTGCAAGAAGATCAAACCTATCCATTCTCAAAGAAATCAGCCCTGAGTGCTCACTAGAAGGACAGATCCTGAAGTTGAGGCTCCAGTACTTTGGCCACCTCATGAGAAGAGAAGACTCCCTAGAAAAGACCCTGATGTTGGGAAAGATGGAGGGCACAAGGAGAAGGGGACGACAGAGGATGAGATGGTTGGACAGTGTTCTCGAAGCTACTAACATGAGTTTGGCCAAACTGCGAGAGGCAGTGAAGGATAGGCGTGCCTGGCGTGCTCTGGTCCATGGGGTCACGAAGGGTCGGACACGACTGAACGACTGAACAACAACAACAAAAATCTACTTTCTTACATCTAATCTTAGTCTTACAGTTATAATCCACATATCTTAAATCCTAAATCTTATTCTTATCAAATAAAACATCAAATTCCACTTCATAACAAAGTTAAATGAAGAGAGGATAAAAGAAGTGGAGAAGAGGCATAGTTTAAACACTCCAACCGATAGCTGAATATCACCCAGAGTCGACACACGGAAATTAATGAACGTTAGGTCCATTAAGGGCTGCTAAAGAGCTGTGGAAATTTGTGTCCTGGGCTTTTTAGAAGAAGAGAAGAAGAAGAAGAAGAAGAAGAAGAAGAAGAAGAAGAAGAAGAAGAAGAAGATTTGGATTTTATATCCTGCTTTATCACTACCCTAAGGTGTCTCAAAGCGGCTAACATTCTCTCTTCCCTTCCTCCCCCCACAACAAACACTCTGTGAGGTGAAACAAAATAAAAAATAAATAAAAATCCTTCCAGTAGCACCTTAGAGACCAACTAAATTTCTTCTTGGTATGAGCTTTCGTGTGGATGCACACTTCTTTAGATACACTGAAATAGAAGTGTATCAGATAAATATTGGTCTCTAGGGTGCTACTGGAAGGATTTTTTTATTTTTTATTTTGTTTTGACTATGGCAGACCAACACGACTACCTACTTGTATCTGTGAGGTGAGTGAGGCTGAGAGACTTCAGAGAAGTGTGACTAGCCCAAGGTCTCGTCTGCCCATGTACTATCTGAAACCAAAGGGGCTCATTGGTTGCCAGATGTGAAATATGTGGCATTGTTTTCAGCTCTCCTGCCCCACTACTGATCCCTTCTTCCAAGTCGTTCTCCAACCCTTCTTCCGGTGCCCACTAATCAGTATCCAGCTAGTCCTGGCATGTAGATATTCAGTCACCCTTCCTTGCATAGCAGGGGGCGCCATTTTGTGGTTCACCTCAAGTACCAAAACATATCGAGCTGGCTCTGCCAAGAACAGTGGCTTCCTTAAAAACCATTAGTTAGTTAGTTAGCTAGCTAGCTAGCTAGCTATGAGCATGACCAGGGGCATAGCAAGGTAAATTGGTACCCGGGGGCAAGTAATGGTAAAAAATTGTCACCCCCCCCCATTCAACCCCCCCCTTGAAGGTCAGTCTCAGTGGTACCCGGTGTGGAAAATTTCTTGTCAACCCCCCCATTGATTCCCCCCCCCAAAAATGGTTTTACGTTATTTCATATTTTCTTACAAAGGAATAATAACAAGTAATAATAATAATAATAATAATAATAATAATAATAAACTTTTATTTATATCCCGCCCTCCCCGGCCGAAGTCGGGCTCAGGGTGGCTAACATCAGATACATAACATTGGTATAAAATCAAACAATAATTAAATTACCTCCTAAAAACATCTCAAAATCAAATTAAAGTCTAATTAGATGGCTTTCCACAGGGTTAGGGTTGGGAACAGTAAGTGCTCCACTGAACTGAAATTTCAGCCTTCACGACATAGGAAAACAGCCAAGTGAACAGCTATTTTGGTGGAGGAGGGTCAAGATATTAACCGATATGCATGAAATTTCATATATAGCTATATAATCCCTAGTATAGTAAGATAAGACCTTCGGAGCAGGCATTTTCAAAAAGAAATTTAAAAAAATAAAAAAATAAAAATTCCAAAAAAAATTGTTCCTTGGTAATTTGTCACCCCCTCCATTATGGAACCCGGGGGCGCCCCCTGCCCCCCCTTGCTACGCCCCTGAGCATGACTTATGGTGTGCCACAAGTAAAAGGAGCAAAGTATGCTACTACACATCTTGGCATTTCACCAGCAACTGCCGTGTACAACTTGGAATGCCTCTCTCCTCAGTGCTTTTCACTTTTCTTCCCCCTGCCGCAGGAGTGAGAAGCTGAGGTGGATTTCTGCTCTTATGCCCCAGCAAACTGAACCTGACCTTTTGGATGACCCTGGTAAGATTGCTCAAGACACAGACTGCAAAGGGCTAGCTCACATAAGACGGGTATTACGTATTTACAATAGTGAGCCAATACCTACAGTATCAACAATCACGTGCTTGCTCAAAGCATTTCTGTTTTCTCAGGTGTTTCTAGAAGTGTGACTCCAACTCTTATATTTATTCATGATGAATTTTACACTGAGTTTCCATTGTTTTATATTTTTACTGTGCTTTTTGTACTGCCTACCACTTGGATATACCGTGTCAAATGGCATATAAATCTATTAAGTGAAATACAGTACACATTGGTCCTGGGCACTTATTACTGCTGCAAGTTCTTTATTAACACTGCAGCAGCACTATATATATATACCAGGAGCACTTTAGAGACCAACTAAGTTTGTTCTTGGTATGAGCTTTCGTGTGCATGCACACTTCTTCAGATACACTGAAACAGAAGTCACCAGACCCTTATATATTGTGGGAGGGTGGGGTGGGGGTGGGGGTTTCAGGAGAGTAGTAGGAGATGAGTGATTGACGCTTTTTCATTGTGCCCATCACATTACTTTACATAGGTAAAGGTAAAGGGACCCCTGACCATCAGGTCCAGTCGTGTCCAACTCTGGGGTTGCGGCGCTCATCTCGCTCTATAGGCCAAGGGAGCCGGCGTTTGTCCGCAGACAGCTTCCGGGTCATGTGGCCAGCATGACTAAGCCGCTTCTGGTGAACCAGAGCAGCGCACGGAAACGCCGTTTACCTTCCCGCTGGAGTGGTACCTATTTATCTACTTGCACTTTGACGTGCTTTCGAACTGCTAGGTGGGCAGGAGCTGGGACCAAGCAACGGGAGCTCACCCCGTGGCAGGGATTCGAACCACCGACCTTCTGATCGGCAAGCCCTAGACTCTGTGGTTTAACCCACAGCGCCACCTGGGTCCCTATTACTTTACATATGAAGAACTAAAACCAGAAATGTGTGCATTCCTTCAATCAAGGATGAGAATTCTTACTGGATATGCAGTTAAACTGAAACTCAGTTTACACTGAATACACAAATCTCAAAACTGAAGAACCAGGAATGGTACAGAACGTTTTATTCAAAATAAAAAAAGAGATGCGTGTACATTTGCCCAAGCTATAGTGAAAAATTCAGTGTTTTATTTTTTTTCCAAGTACATTTTAGGTTTCTTTGCTTGCTTGTTTTAAAAAAGAACAACCCAACTCATTTGAATGGCTAACAACAAAACACACCTGGTAACTGGCAATCACTATATTCTTTCTCTTCCAAGCCCTCTTAGATAAACTTCAGGTTCAGTGTGTGAAATCATACAAAGCCCGAGAGAATGATGAGCTGGCACTGGAAAAAGCAGATATAATTATGGTCCTGCAGCAAAGTAGCGACGGTGAGTGGGTTTGGCAATGTTGTGGCAAGGTGCTGTGCGGGGCAGGAAAGAGACAGGGCAGTTGGGAGTTGAAAATGCCGTGTGGTGGACCTGGAAGGTGGTTTCCTTTGGAACTAGGAAATTGCTTACATCGTTGAAGAATCAAAAATGGAAAATACTGCTTTCCTTGTGTCTAAGCTGTTTTTCGCCCAGCGGTGGAAAAGCCTGTGCTGACATGGCAGGCCCCACGCCACCCCGGTCTACTACAAGTGGGAAAGCAGGGGTAGAATTTGGCTTCAGGGAAACAGCCTGTGGGGAAAGGGTTAAACACCATTCCTGTCACTGATGCAATCAAATGACAGCCTTCAATGTATTAAAAGGAATACCAGAGACAGGAGAAACATCACCCATCCACTGAGTACCATATAGCTTGATCCAGGTATTGCTTCATTTGTTAGCACTTGAAATCTCCCCATAGCCAGTGGCGTAGCGTGGGCGGGGCATTGGGGGCGGGTTGCCCTGGGCACCGCCTGGGGGGGGGGGAATGACACTCAGGGCCTCACCCCCGCGATCAGTCAGCAGTGCCTGCTTTGCTTTCCCCCCTTTTTTTAAAGGGCTTTTTTCGGCGCTCGGCTGCAGAGATTGGTATAAAATCAAACAATAATTAAACTACCTCCTAAAAACACCTCAAAATCAAATTAAAGTCTAATGAGATGGCTTTCCACAGGGTTAGGGTTGGGAACAGTAAGTGCTCCACTGAACTGAAATTTCAGCCTTCACGACATAGGAAAACAGCTATTTTGGTGGAGGAGGGTCAAGATATTAACCGATATGCATGAAATTTCATATATAGCTATATAATCCCTAGTATAGTAAGATAAGACCTTTGGAGCAGGCATTTTTAAAAAAAAGTTTTTTATGAACCGCCCTAGTAGGGCAGTAATTGTTCCTTGATAATTTGTCACCTCCTCCATTATGGAAACTAGGGCACCCCGCCCCCTACTACGCCCCTGGCCGCACACAGAAGTGGTCCTCCAGTTACGAAATTTTCGGAATACGGCCAGGCCCCTGGAACGGATCCTGTTCTTAACCAGAGGTACCACTGTATTCAATTCCACTCAGTACTCGTTAGCATGGTAAAGATGACCAGCTTACCAAGTGGGCTCATGCACACTCTATCTGATAAATAGCTGTTAATTCATTCACCTTATGGTACTACCACTTGGGCGACGGGAACACTAAAACACACTTAACTGTTCAGTGTATATCATGTATTACAGATTTTTATTCTTGTCCCTACGGAGCTTAACAATGTGCCTTTTTTATGGTGAGAAAGACCACAGAGAAAGCAGGAGAGGGCAAAGAATGGAGGGTGGCAAGTGATTAAATGTGAACAAATGCTAGTAGCATATACGCAACCCAGTCTTATGTTTGTTTTGGTACTAAGTCCCACTTAGAGTAA
The DNA here is from genome assembly GCA_900245905.1 of Lacerta viridis. Classification (NCBI taxonomy): domain Eukaryota; kingdom Metazoa; phylum Chordata; class Lepidosauria; order Squamata; family Lacertidae; genus Lacerta; species Lacerta viridis. The sequence continues at coordinate 158,987 of OFHU01001092.1, read as the reverse complement.
CAGCCTTAGGTTGGTTAGAGCTGGAGATGAAGATTCAGAGGTCCGCACTCATCAGAAATCTGGCTAAGGCAGGAAATTCTTAAAATTTCTACATTGGCACCTCGGAGGATGGTGCAGTCAGTTCTGAGACCTAAACTACACCAGAATAAGCTCTCTGACTGTAGGGCGATCTCATCTTACCAAGCGGTAAGGACTTGCTGCACATTAGGTACAAATGTGGATGCATCACCCAGATGGCTAGCCTACCAGGGTAACTTGTAAAGGTAAAGGACCTCTGACAGTTAAGTCCAGTTGCGGATGACTCAGGGGTTGCTGCGCTCATCTCGCTTTACTGGCCGAGGGAGCCAGTGTTTGTCCACCGTCAGTTTTTCCAGGTCATGTGGCCAGTATGACTAAGCCGCTTCTGGTGAACCAGAGCAGCGCACGGAAATGCCATTTACCTTCCCACTGGAGAGGTACCTATTTATCTACTTGCACTTTGGCGTGCTTTTGAACTGTTGGGTGGGACCAAACAACGGGAGCTCACCCCGCCGCAGGGATTCGAACCGCCGACCTTCCAGTCATCAAGCCCTAGGCTCTGTGGTTTAGACCACAGCGCCACCGGCGTCCCTTGTAACTTGTAGACTGTAGGAACTCACTGAATGGTTCTCTGAATGTTTCACCCTTTGTATCTGCTCCCTCTGCAGGGTGGTTTGAAGGAGTGAAACTCTCTGATGGGGAAAGAGGCTGGTTTCCTTCCGATCAAGTGGAAATAATCTCCAGCAAGCAAGCGCGCCAGATGAATCTGAAGGAGGAACAGCGTGTCAAGTATGCAAAACAACAAGTCTTTCATAAGAGATAGGGCCCTGTTTTTCCCCAAAGACAAACTCTTTAAAGCTCATCTCCATTGTGGCTCCTTAACCCAACTGTACATTGCTGTATTTGGTTTTCTGGGAGGGAAACCTCCCTTGAGGCCATCAACTAATGTTTAACCGATACAGGACACAGTACGCACCAAAGAAATGAAAACTGACTTGGTGGAAAGATTCTCTTCCTGCGCATCACCAGAGGAGGAAAAAGAGAAGGAAAAAAAACCTGCCTTAGCTTTGGTTTGATGGTTTCAAATAAGAAATACCCAGTTGGAAACTGGGTATTAGGACTTCTGGGAACCAATTATTGACACTGCCATTGTTCCAGTGCATGAACTCCTCGCTTGGGGCCTTTGCTTCAGTTTCTGCTCTGCCAAATGAGACTATGACTTACCTCACAGAAAGGTGTGAAGCTAATAATGTTCCCAAATGCTTTGAAGTCTTACAAAAAAAGAAGATGCTAGAGAAATGCAAAAAATATATTTTATATGTATTGCCATGGAAATTGGCTTTTCTGTTTGAAATACTTCATTTAGTTTAATTTCCACGTACTTCTTACCAAAGAAGATATGATACACACACACATATATATATATATATATATGAATGAAAGTGAGTCAGGTTTGCCAACTTTCCCTGGTCTGCTCCTGTGCTTTTAACAGTAAATTGACACACACAAATTTGGCAGGTGAAAGCATTTCACACCATTTGTCTCCATGTCAGAGAAGCTCCACCTGCTACTAATTTCTGCAAGCCAGTGTGTAATTAAAGGAACAGGAGAAGAAATCCAGAGAAAATCTATACAGGGAAGTTGACTAAGAATGCAGGGGGGAAGGAAGACATACTTGTCATTAACACTTCCCTTTCTTCTGGAGCCACTTCTTTAGCTGGATAACATTTTTCCCCCTTATTCTCAGCTTGAAGATTATGCTCAGAAAGTGTTTGTGGCCAGCCCAAGAGCCTTAGGAATGCACAATCTCCTTACAAAGAGAAGGCAATGGGTCAGATTGCTGGGGGGCCCTAGCAGGGACAACTGAGAAATGACTGCTTGGTGCCTGCCAGTAGGTGTCTTTTAAGGGCAGAGGGTACTTGCTTTCTGTGCAGATGGTCCCAGATTCAATCCCTGCTATTTACAAGTAGCATACGATTGGAAAGGTGCACAACTCAGACCCACCAACAGCAAGGACATGGGGGTGGGGTGGGGGCAGAGGGCCTGTGGCCCTGGGTGCCCAATCTTGAGGGACGCGCCTCTCCAGCCTCTCTGTGTGCATTGGGGGGATTCACCCACCAAGGGCCATGTCGTCCAGCCGGGTCCACACACACACACACCCACATACCGTGTGGGTGCCATTGGTGCAGCACGGCCCCACTTGGCTCCAGTGGAGGGGGGGGGGGTCTGCTCTGGCAACTTCAGCGGCGAGGGTTGGGCTGTCGCAGCAGACTCCGTTTACCCCTTCTGCATCCTGCACCCCCTGGTGCGCATGCCTGCCCCAAGCACCAGCAACCTACGCTATGCCACTGGTTGGCAGTCATGATAGATGCACTGGATACACAAATAGGAAGCTCCCTCAAACTATGTTCCTATGGAAGTGCCATCGGCTGTGGAGGCCATGCAAGACATAACTCCGGATGTAAAGCAACGTTCTTTATCAGCAGCCATTCAAGATATTGCTGTGTAAGAAACAAGGTAGCAAAGACTGAGCCAGGATTGGTGTGTGTAACTGGATATTCTATTTTTTGTAATGGCCTGATCAAGCACACCTTAGACCACTGAAATCAAAGGGCATAGGCCCGGTTAAATCCACCTAGGATTGTCACCTGAGGCTGCCTAATCTGCCTTCAGAAAAACCCAGATTCTTCCAAGTATAAATATTTGGCAGTCAGAGACATAGCGGAGCAGCCCACAAATCACTTAAACAGACTTACAACGCAATCCAAAAACACATTGCGCCTGAACTATAAATATTCCAAATGTGAAGTTGCTTTCCTCCGAGGTACCAACAAATCTAAATAGGTTTTTGCACAACTGGCTTTTGCAAACATTTTAAAGATCTCTTCTTTATACAAAGGTTGGTGGAGCTGAAGCTCAATTTGTAAATTACTTGGAGTTCTGTGATTCTCCCTTCGATGTTGCTTCTTTTAAACCAATGCAGCCAATACAAGAAGGGAACACAGAGGAAATTGCTTTCTTCTTTTCCCTCTGGTTATTTTTCAGCTCAAAATTGCCCTTCCCAACCTACTTTTTCATCTGCTGGGGGAAAGCAACAGGACCCCATAGCTTTCCCCTATGGGGAAAAGTAGTGACAGTTTTTTTGGGGGGGAACAATGATAGTAAACCAATACAACCCCATATTGCATTTTGCAAACATGACCTTAGTGTCAGGAAGCCTATTTCCTCAAACAATGGGAGTCCTTACTGAGGTCAGTGGATTAGTGATAGGCACTACCTCTTGACCCCAGAACAAGATATGGGGTGACCTGATGCAGAGCTGGAGCTACAGGGGTGCGGAGAGCTAGCCGGGTTTTTTGCCCCAAGTGAAGCCTCCAGAGGGGAATCATTGAGGCTCCCGGCCTGTGCATGTGTGTACGCAAACACTCATGGGGGATGCAAAACTGGGTCTTTCACCCAGGTAAACTAAAGTCTAGTTCAGGGGTCAGCAACCTTTTTTCAGCCGTGGGCCGGTCCACCATCCCTCAGACCATGTGTGGGGCCGGACTATATTTTGGAAGGAAAAAAATGAACGAATTCCTATGGTCCACAAATAACCCAGAGATGCATTTTGAATAAAAGGACACATTCCACTCATGTAAAAACACGCTGATTCCCAGGCCGTCCGCGGGCTGGATTGAGAAGGCAATTGGGCCGCATCCTGCCTCTGGGCCTTAGGTTGCCTACCCCTGGTCCTGTTTCACCCCTGCTAGATGGAGCACTTTCAGGAGTTGTGTTAAATGATAAGTGGCGGAGGAAGCCTCCGCGTCGCCTGGGGCGGTGACGCAGAGGCACCCCCCTGAGGCGGGGCGTCTCGGCGTCACGATGCACGTTGGGACGGGCTGCGCATGTGCGGAAATGCCGTGCATGCACAGTCCATCCACCCTGGCGCCACTGCTCCCAGGGCAACCGGGTGACCTGCCGCTCAGCAAGTCGCCGCGGGAGCAGCGGCGCCGACTCGGATGCACTGTGCATGCCCAGAACTTCCGGGCACGCGCAGTGCATCCTGCCCTGGAACACGGGGCGCCCCTCCCTTGCTACGCCACTGGCTTCTTAAACTATTAACAGTGCCCAAGCCCTATCCAAGTTGGTATCTAGTCAGGGGAGTTGGCAGACTCTGGACTGAGGGCAAATCCTCACTACAGAGAAGTTTCGTTGAAAAAAGAAGGTGGGATTTACTTTAAAAGGAGGGAGGCTGCTTAGGAAAGAACATACATGGAGATAAATGGTGTCCAGCCTGCTTCTGCCAGCTTTGAGATTGCTATGTTTTTTCATGTTGCTTTCCAAAACACACTCTGTTGGAAACTGCCCTCCAAGTATTTGAGATTCTGCCCCCTACCGCCACCACACCCTGGGCAGAATTTGAGCCAATCTAGGCAGGATAGCAGCGGTCCCACATGCTCCAATACTCTTTTTAATCTTTTAATTGCCTTTTTAATGCTAAACATTTTCCTTATCAGAGAAAAAAATGGTGAAGAAAAGTCTCGAAACCTCTCAAACTTCTCCCTTCTGGAAACAACAAAAAAAATGGTTTTGTGTGTCCTTGGGAGAAATCCTCACAGCGGGACTTATTTCTTTCACTTATACTCATATTTTCCCTCCAATGAACTCAAGGTTGTCTGTGCGTGGCTCCCCCCCCCCATTTAATCTCCACAACAACCCTGTGAGGTAGTTTGGACTGAGAGAGGCAGTGCTGGCCTTCAAGGTTGCCCAAGTGATTTGAACCTTGGTCTCTCTGGCCCCACACTCAAACGCAGCCTTTCTCAACCTTGAGGGTCCCCGGTGTTTGTTGGGCTACAACTCCCACCCTCCCTAGCCAGCAGGACCAATGGTCAGGGTGGGATGGGCGTTGCAGTCCAAGCAGGGCTGGATTTACTTTTGATGAAGCCCTAAGCTACTTCAGGTAATGGGGCCCTTTCTATGTCCAGCTGTCCTTCGCCACAAATTGCGGCTGTTTTTTTGTGTTAAATATATGCTATATGGTAATTTATGAACCTAATAGGTATCTAAAGCCATTTGCACATGTTGTCGTGCAACCAGTCCATGCACAATGTAGGCACCCTATATATAGGTAAAGGTAAAGGGACCCCTGACCATTAGGTCCAGTCGTGTCCGACTCTGGGGTTGCGGCGCTCATCTCGCTCTATAGGCCAAGGGAGCTGGCGTTTGTCCACAGACAGCTTCCGGGTCATGTGGCCAGCATGACTAAGCCGCTTCTGGCAAAACCAGAGCAGCGCACGGAAACGCCGTTTACCTTCCTGCCAGAGGTACCTATTTATCTACTTGCACTTTGACGTGCTTTTGAACTGCTAGGTGGGCAGGAGCTGGGACCGAAGCAACGGGAGCTCACCCCATCGCAGGGATTCGAACCGCCGACCTTCTGATCGGCAAGCCCTAGGCTCTGTGGTTTAACCCACAGCGCCACCTGGGTCCCTACCCTATATATAGAAATGAGTAAACCAGTGATATTTTAGGGAGCAGGCTAGCAGGTGGGGCAAAAGACTTACATCATAGGAGCCTACACAACACAAAACACTGTTTCTATATGTATGTATGTATGTTTCATTTTATTTGTTTTTTATCTTTTATTTTGGAAATGTACATCCAGGTGTTTTTTTCCCCTTTGATTTTTTTTTGGGGGGGTGGCCAAGTGAGTGGGACCCCAAGCTATAGCTTCTTTAGCTTATAAGTAAATCCGGCACAGACTCTGGAGAGGCGGCTTGTGGGTGGGGTGGGGTGGCCAAGGGAGCCTCGGGGGGTGACCCGCCGCTTCCTCCCGCCGCGCAGGTGCCCTCGATTGCCTGTCGTCGGCGCTTCATCCCGCGGCTTCCGCGCGCGCGGCGGCTTACAAAGCTCCTTGCGCGGGGGCGGCGGCGCCTGAGGCGGAAGATGGAAGCGCGCGCCAAGCTGGAGGCAGCGGCGGCTGCTGCTGTTCCGCCGCCCCAGGACGCGGGTAAAGTGGGGGGGGCCGTGGAAGCCGGGGTGGGCAGGGGCAGCTGCCGCCCTCCGGGACCTTCTCCCGCCGCCCTTTCGGTGTCCCTCGAATGCCTCGGCTTCCCTGGGGAGGAGAAGACACGCCGGCGCCCTAAAAGCTCCCGCGCACTTGGCTTTGATTTGCCCTCTTTAATTGCCAATAGAAGAATGTAATGGCCCCAATTATGCCCGAGTTAACATTAGCCCCGAGGGGAGCGCGGGAGCCCACCTGTCGCCGCCGGCTGTTGCGTTTGGGGACCCCCTCTGCACAACAAGGGGAGGGGCGGGCAAAGGGGGACCCACTCACGAAGGTACCAGGAGGGCGCTCCAAGCCCTGGATCCGCTTCTTAGACACGCTCTAGTTAAGGACGTGCGTGGGAAATTCACACACACACCCCATGCTGCGTCCAGAAAGCCCAATTCTGGAGCAATCTCTACTTTGCACGTTGTAGCCTCAAACTCCGTCGTCTTGGAAGGAAGTCTCATTTCACGTCCCTTTCCATTCGGCACGCCATTCCTAGCTCTGCAAAGGGGCGAAACGACCCCCCCCCCCTTAGGCAGCTCCGGCACGGTGGTTCCTTCACTGGATGCCCTCCAGCTGCCACGGGATTTTGTTTCTATCGCTGGTTGTGTTTCTGAAGAAGTGTGCATGCAAACGAAAGCTCATACCAATAACAAACTTAGTTGGTCTCTAAGGTGCTATTGGAAAAAAATTTTTATTGTGTTTCCGCATTAAAACTTGCATGGGAGTAAATCTCACTGAACACAATGGATCTTGATTCTGAGTAAACCTACACGGAAACTGGCATGCACAGCTTTGGAAATTACTGCAATGAAAAGTCTGGCGCCTTCCTGGATGGGGGTTTCATGGTAAGGGGCAGAAGCCCCAGAGGGTGGTATCCCATTAAGCTTTACCTGGAGTAGACCTGTTGAAATCAATGGGCCTCACTTGGTTATTAAATTTCAGTGCGTCTCCTCTGAGTAAGACTTAAGTGAATGCAACCTATAGTTTTATTTTGCTAGGTCTTAGGCACAGCACAAAAGCTAGGATCTAAGGCTTGTGGGATCAGGAAAAATAAAGGGGTGGGGTGGTTCAAATTCTTGTTCTTTTGGTACCTGGCCAGAAAATGAAACAAAAGAAAGATGCCTTGCCTGTTCAATGTCCCCCCACTTCTCTTACATTGGTTGCCTGGTAGCCCACCTGTAAGAGGTGTGGCAGCTGAACATACATTTAAACTCCCTATTATCACTAATTGTAATTTTCGCATCTCATTGCCATCCAGCTCCCACCTAATCATTTTCTCATACGTACTTGCCAACTATGATTTTATTTTCTGCATCGAACAAAGTAGGCTGTAGTCCACAAAAACTTACGCCATAACAAATTTGTTATTTAGGGTGCCATAATACTTTTTTGTTGTTGCCTTTTCTTATATTGTTCTTTTTACATATTGTACCCAGGGATTCGCATAGTTCTTTTTAAAAAAACAAAAAAAAACAAACTGATGTTGTCATTACCATTTTGCTGTTTGGAAAGTTCCTGTATCTATTTGGCTGTTTCTTCATGCTCTTTGGCTGCATTCTAATAAAAGTGAGATGGCCACACACACACACAAATGAGGAAAACAGAGCGCCCACACTCAGCAGGCAGCACTTATTTTTTATTTTCTGTTTCACATGTGAAAACATCAGAATGACTTGAAACCAACTCAGTCCTGTTAAGTGGGGTGAGAATAAAGGCCGAACTCGATTTCGGGGCCAGCCATCCACATCTCTTCCTTCACATGGCAGGGACTGAGTGCAAAGGGAAAAAAGCAAATCCTGACCTGAACTTTGTTCATTTCCGGTATCATGACTGGGTTGGGAGAAGGCTGCTCAAAGCAGTAAAAGGAAAAGGGAGGGAAAGGTGGTTTTCACTTCCCTCCCTGTTTACTCTTTTTCATCTTAGGCAGTGGATTCTACGACCCCTTTCCTGTTTTACACGTGAACAGAAAGATGTGCATGTACATGGCTGCCTAGTTTGGCCCCAAATTCCAGACTGATGCTCATGGTGACGCTGAATCCTTCTCAATATGTTGTGCATGTGGATTCAAATGGCATGTAGACCTGTGATGAATTGGCCTGTTGTTGTTGTTGTTGTTGTTGTTGTTGTTGAGTCATTCAGTCGTGTCCGACTCTTTGTGACCCCATGGACCAGAGCACGCCAGGCACGCCTATCCTTCACTGCCTCTCGCAGTTTGGCCAAACTCATGTTAGTAGCTTCGAGAACACTGTCCAACCATCTCATCCTCTGTCGTCCCCTTCTCCTTGTGCCCTCCATCTTTCCCAACATCAGGGTCTTTTCTAGGGAGTCTTCTCTTCTCATGAGGTGGCCAAAGTACTGGAGCCTCAACTTCAGGATCTGTCCTTCTAGTGAGCACTCAGGGCTGATTTCTTTAAGAATGGATAGGTCTGATCTTCTTGCAGTCCATGGGACTCTCAAGAGGAACAAACCTTTTATCCACTGTCATGGTCCTCGCACATGGTGGTGCCTGCTCATGCTGCCTCACTAGAGTCCCAACACCAGTGGCAGTTTAAAGTGTCAACTGCACCCTCATGGATGGACCGAGTTGTGGTGTCACGCAGTTCAGGGGTAGGTCTTCCTCCTCCCAATGTTAAGAAGTATAGCATTAGCATAATCGGTCCCCAAAATGGCCTGAAAACACCCAGTGCGGGTTTTGGGTAAGCAGATCTGGCCTTGAATGCTACCTGGGAATCATAGGCTCATAAGATGTCAATGTAGTTTACGGTAAAGGTAAAGGGAACCCTGGTGGTTAGGTCCAGTCGCGGACGATTCTGGGGTTGTGGCACTCATCTCGCTTTACTGGCCAAGGGAGCCTGCACAACGCGCTATAAAATACCAGTACTGTCTCCCTACTTTTATGAGGAAAAACTGGGTATATGCAGGGTGTATTAAATGACTTGCCTTGCAAGTTCAAACCCAAAGGTCGGTGTTCTGTTTCCAGCTGTGGTAACCCAGATACAAAGCAGTACATGAAAATGATGGCCATCATTTGTTTGACCCAAGAATCTGGTGCTTGGCAGCCTACATTGAGGTTCCATTTAGTTATTGTGACTGATATCCATTGACAGAGCATTCCTCCGTGGAGTTGTCTTGTGGTGGTTGGTTGGTTTTAATAGATGACTGAGACAGTCATTAAGAGGTTGTGACAGTTTTTAAGAGGTCATTAAGAGGTTGTGAGGGACACGGGTGGCACTGTGTGTTAAACCACAGAACCTAGGTCTTGCTGATCAGAAGGTCGGTGGTTCGAATCCCCGCAACGGGGTGAGCTCCCGTTGCTCGGTCCCAGCTCCTGCCCACCTAGCAGTTCAAAAGCATGTCAAAGTGCAAGTAGATAAATAGGTACCGCTCCGGGAAGGTAAACGCGTTTCCGTGTGCTGCTCTGGTTTGCCAGAAGCGGCTTAGTCATGCTGGCCACATGACCCAGAAGCTGTACGCCGGCTCCCTTGGCCAGTAAAGCGAGATGAGCGCCGCAACCCCAGAGTTGGACACGACTGGACCTAATGGTCAGGGGTCCCTTTACCTTCACCTTTAAGAGGTTGAGAAAAAGGTGACCATTTGCAAAATTAAAGTGGAAAGGAAACAAACCGCAACACTGATAAAGATGGAAGAGGAGTTGGGCAGGGGCTAAGCAGGAAGGTGTCTCATGACATAGCTTTTCATGAAGGTTGTACATCTTTTGTAAGGAATCTGCTTTTTCAGTAAGATATAAGGACAGCTGTCTCTACAGGTCATAATATTAGATGCAGAATGTATAAGCTACTTGTGATGTATATTAGAACAAATTACACAAAACCAGGACATGGCTTTTTATGTTACGGGAAGCTGTTTTTATTTTTGCACATTGGAAATGTGTTAGTTCATATATATATTTTTCTGGGAAGCTTTTGGTTTAACCCTTCATTCCCAAGCGAAACAGCCAATTCTGCTTCCATTCACCCCGCATTATTTTTACCCTTCACTTTATGTCTTGCATTGCTGTCTTTCCACCGTTGAAACTTAGACTGTAAACCTCTTGAGCAGGGACCTGCCTTACTTTTGTATCTTGCTTTCTTGAATAACAATTTCAGTTCATTTGCTTTGCAGTGTGCATGGAGGAGTTTGCAGGTCAAGAGGGGAAGGGACTTAGAGAGCCGCTGTTGTGCACAGACCAAAATGGGAACCTTGAGAGTGAGGTTGGAGCCAGAAGTAGTGTGATGTCCGTCCTCCACGCCGTCATTATAGAAGAAGAGATGAAAGAAAGGGAGAAGGATGTTGCGAAGGAAGAGCAGGCAGAGGACTGTTACACAGGACAAGGCGCAGGGTCGCCGGCTCCACAGTCGTCAGCTTTGGATAGTCATCAGCTCAATTTTGTCACTATATGCAGGAACCTACCAAACTATGCCAGCAATATAAACCCTGACCCCCCTATTCCGGAAGCTGAACTGAACCAAGAACTCGTTAACCAGCCAAAGTCACAAATCCCAGAAGAAGTATACTGCCTTAAAGTTTCGGAAAAGGGGAATGTGAAAAAGAGAAGCGACGCCGTTTTCACTGCTGGTTCTCTGAAAGCGTCTTCGGCTGCTTTGGAGGATGCAAATAACCCACAGCAGAGTCAGGGCGTGGGCCAGAACCTAAGTCTGGGCCATGCTATGCGCAGATCGGCCAGATGCGCTGCGGCCAACTTCATAGGTCAGCAGTCCTCCAGAGCCTCTTCGTTCCAGACAGCCAAGGGCAAGCAGGATGGGGCCAAGGAGAAGAAAGAGCCACCAAAAGCTCCAGTAGAGACTGCTCCACCTCCCCAGAAAAAGACACGCACATTCTACAGTGCTGGTAAGTGATTAAGGGCCGTTTCATACCTGTTCATGCACTTGTCCCTTCTCAGCCCTCAGTGCTACAGTGTTCTTAGAGTTAACTGCTGGTGGATCCTGTTATAGTTACTTACTCACACACTTTGCTGGGGAGCAGGGAAGTATTATGAGTTGGTAACGGTTGCATCCTGAACCACCAGCACCCATTTGAAGTCCTTCAAGGCTCCTGCGTTGCCAACAGCAGCAGCTTCTTTCTTTTTTTTTACTGGGTCTGAATGCAGTGACCCAACCCAAAAGTGAATTTTACCAATTCACTTTTGATTTCGCTGTGGTCTAAACCACAGAGCCTAGGGCTTGCTGAGCAGAAGGTCGGCCGGTTCGAATCCCCGCGACGGGGTGAGCTCCCGTTGCTCAGTCCCAGCTCCTGCCCACCTAGCAGTTCGAAAGCACGTCAAAGTGCAAGTAGATAAATAGGTACCGCTCTGGCGGGAAGGTAAACGGCGTTTCCGTGCGCTGCTCTGGTTCGCCAGAAGCGGCTTAGTCATGCTGGCCACATGACCCGGAAGCTGTACGCCGGCTCCCTCGGCCAGTAATGCGAGATGAGCGACGCAACCCCAGAGTTGTCCGTGACTGGACCTTAATGGTCAGGGGTCCATTTACCTTTACAGACAGAGTAAGCAATGCTTAGCCCCCCTCAGTATAGCATGATGGCTAGTATGTTCAGTAGCACCTTCACCAGTCTGTCTTTACTGAGGTTGGTGGAGTAGCGTTTCCAAGCCGCTTTTAAATCTTTCTCTTGTCAACATTTTCATGGCCCACATGAGCAGACACCAGAGCTCCTTGAAGCCCAGCTAACAGCTGCCCAGGACAAAACCAATATAGATAAGAAATTGGCTCCCTGGCCAGCTGGTGTCCTGTCATAAGATAAGAGATGTTGTAACTCTTAACTCCTTGCAGTGCTATTCTGAAATTCCATTACAGCTCCACCTCCAGATTTCTTTCCTGGATGAATATGATAGCCATGTTCAAATATATAAAAGGATGTAACATAGAGGAGGGTGAAAGGTTGTTTTCTGCTGCTCCAGAGAAGCGGACACGGGGCAATGGATTCAAACTACAAGAAAGAAGATTCCACCTAAACATTAGGAAGAACTTCCTGACAGTAAGAGCTGTTCGGCAGTGGAATTTGCTGCCAAGGAGTGTGGTGGAGTCTCCTTCTTTGGAGGTCTTTAAGCAGAGGCTTGACAGCCATCTGTCAGGAATGCTTTGATGGTGTTTCCTGCTTGGCAGGGGGTTGGACTGGATGGCCCTTGTGGTCTCTTCCAACTCTAGGATTCTATGATTCTATGAAATTCCAGAGTTTTCCTTCCTTTCAGGTAGCTGGGAGCTCCTCAGTTTGGAACTGAAACTGGGCCACCCAAAAATCAGTTAGAGATCTCTACATACCTGCTTGGTATACAGAAATATAGTAGTTGATGAGTTAAAAGAAAATTCATTTAAAAGAAACCCGGACATGAAATATTTGAAATGTTGACAGTCTGGGAATCAGCGTGTTTTTACACAAGTAGAATGTGTACTTTTATTTAAAATGCATCTCTGGGTTATTTGTGGGGCATAGGAGTTCGTTCATCCCCCCCCCAAAAAAAATAGTCTGGCCCACCACATGGTCTGGGGGACGGTGGACTGGCCCACGGTAGAAAAAGGTTGCTGGCCCCTGTCTTATAATGACGGCTTGTGTCCAACTATGGTTTACTCAGAGTAGACTCATTGAAATTAATGAATCTAAATTAGCACTTGTTATTAATTGTGATGGGCTTATTCTGAGTATGAACAGCATTGAATGTAGCCCATTATCTGTGGTTGACAGACAGGAGATGTTGAAGTGAAATGTGCACTGGGTATGAGATTTTTAAAAAGTCCTCCTGTAATGTCACTTCCATAGCTATATAGCAATAAGGTGATAAGGTTCAGAGCTCGTAGTTACCGGTAGCCCCAGCCTCAGCCCATTAGCATTATGGTGCTAGCTCTGAACAGAAGCCCTCCTCTTTGAGACCATGGGTGTGCTGCGACATTTCGATGTATTTTTATTTTGAAGTATAGGAGTGTTGATACAAATATTTTAAGGGTTGTATACTATTCCTCCCCACTCTGAACTTTTCCTCTTCTCCCTTTCGCATTGCTCTCTCTCCCTCTTTTTCTTTTTCTTTTTTAATAAAAAATAAATTTTATTTAATTTCATGTCTTACAGAGTCCAAAAAAAATTACATAAAAGTTACATAGACATAGACAAAAACATACATCTTACATCCTATTTACCCTCATTTCCCTTTCCCCCCTCCCTGGGAGATTTCTCTCCCCCCCCCTCCGGTTGCTTCTCATCCTCCCCATTACAGCATTTGTATTGTTCCTTGTTATATCTGCATGCCCTTATATCTACTTTTATTTCTTCTTTTTCCCCATTTACTTGAGCCTTTACAACTCTGCCAAGAGATCAGCCTTTTCAATATGTAATTTGATATCATCCTTGAACGACTTCCAATTACTTTCTCTCTCCTTTTCCTTTATCCCTTTTAATTCCTCATATATTCTGATGCTAAATTGTAGCGCGTCGCCATTTTTAGTTGCCAATCCTCTTTATAATGGTACTCTTTCTGACTTCCAGTTTTTCGCTATTAGGAGTCTGGCTGAAACTGTTTCACGCACGATTATGGTTCTCTCTCTTTTTCATTTAACGGCAACCCTCCTTCCCAGAACAGCTAGAGGGGCTGGAGAGAACGTTCCATGAGGACCATTATCCGGACAGCGAGAAGCGCCGCGAAATTGCCGCTGCTATCGGCGTGACCCCACAGCGTGTTATGGCGAGTCTTCCCTGCTGAACAACAAACATTGGGGGGGGGGGGGTTGATAGTAGAAAAAGCCCACTAGGAAAGGATTTTCTGCTGTTGCATTGCATGAATAATAATAATAATAATAATAATAATAATAATAATAATAATAATAATTTATTATTTGTACCCCGCCCATCTGGCTGAGCTTCCCCAGCCACTCTGGGCGGCTCCCAAACGAATGTTAAAACAATACAGTGGTGCCCCGCTAGACGAAAATAATTCGTCCTGCGAAAATTTTCGTCTAGCGGGTTTTTCGTCTAGCGAAGCGGCAATGCAAGCCGCGTTTTCGCTAGACGAAAAAAAAAAGACGAAAAATTTTCGTCTTGCGAGGCAGCCCCATAGACTTTTTCGTCTTGCGGGGCTGCCTTCCGCTAGACGAATGCCTTCGTCTAGCGAGTTTTTCGTCTAGCGAGGCATTCGTCTAGCGGGGCACCACTGTACAGCGTTAGATATTAAAAATGTCCCTAAACAGGGCTGCCTTCAGATGTCTCTTAAAAATAGGATAGCTGCTTATTTCCTTTGACATCTGATGGAAGGGTGTTCCACAGGGTGGGCGCCACTACCGAAAAGGCCCTCTGTCTGGTTCCCTGTAACCTCACCTCTCGCAATGAGGGAACCGCCAGAAGGCCCTCGGTGCTGGATCTCAGTATCCGTGCTGAACGATGGGGGTGGAGACGCTCCTTCAGGTATACGGGACTGAGGCCGTTTAGGGCTTTCAAGGTCAACACCAACACTTTGAATTGTGCTCCTTCCACCCCTGTTGGCCTTTCTGTATCAGGGGGTGGATAGCAGTTGGATCACAACTGTGTTTCATTCAGCTTGGGCCAACATCCTAATTGCAACTGAGGCTGCATCACAAATACTGCCAACACCCCCCCCCGCCCGCCATATCTTTGGCGGCAGCTTTTTATATGTAAAATGCCAAAGCCAGCTGCAGTCTAGGGTGGACCAGTAGCAGTGGGGGAAAGGACTGAGCAGCCGCTGGCAAATTCCCCACTCAATTTGCCCTTCTCCAGCTGCTGCTTACCAGGAGAGTGGAAAAAACCAGAAAGACAGTCACGGGATATAATAACCAAGGAAGAAAGTATAAAATACTCAGCCTTGACAATCCCTAAAACGAGGTGAAGATGTAGTAAATATATAACCCAAACTTAACTAACCGCAACTCCAAAAAATTGGGGTGAGGGCCCCTAAACAACTAAGTGGAATTAGACAAAAATATATACAACTCAAATGAAAACCCTCATAACTAAAACCCTAACGAGATGCCGGCTCTTCCTCGTTTCACTGGATAAGAGTCTGTTTCCTCAGAGGGAAATTAATTATAGAAACTACAGAAAGCTACAAAAGTCAAACCAAAAGAATAAAGAGCAGTAGGGGGAGAATCCTCCCAAACTATTTCATGTTAGTTGAACTCAGGTTAGCTAACCTAAACAATTCTGATAACAAAACTCATTGCTTTGAAAAAACGAAGCCGTTGGAGTTGCGTTTAGTTAAGTTTGGGTTATATCTTTACTACATCTTCACCTCGTTTTAGGGATTGTCACGGCTGAGTATTTTATACTTTTTTTCCTTGGTTACCAGGAGAGTGGGGCATGTAGCTTGAGGAAGGAGATATGAAAAGCGTCAAACAGCTGGTCCTCCTGTTCAAGATTGCAGCTTGAGTCCTTGCTTTGCTTTTTAAATGGGATGGGTCGTGGTGGTTACTTTTGCGGTGCCTTTTGATTTCTCCGTGTTGTGAAAGGGGGTTCCGTGATCTGGTCTGGTGAATAGCATTAACTTGCCACAAGACCTCTCATTTTATGGTGAATTTGGTGTTCACGTGGTTTGCGAAGAAGTTGGAAATGCGGAGCGTGTTTTCATTTCGTTTCACTGAGGATTCCTCTCCCCTTTATTAGATCTGGTTCCAGAATCGCAGGGCCAAGTGGAGAAAGACAGAAAAATTGACGGTGAAAGGCAGCAAGAAATGTTCGGTCGCAACGTTGGCTTTGTCAATAGGCCGTCAACAAACTTGTCAAGGGTGAGAAGCCTCCACATCTCAGGTTGAAGATGGATGGTAGTTTTTTTTTTTTTTTAAAGAGAACGGAAAGTGATATTTCGGTGGGCAGCATTGCTGCTCTGTTTCCTTACATCCCAAAATCTTCTTTCGTCACGTGGGTTTTCCAAGGTTTTGGAACACTACAGAAACTTGCAGAGCCTGTTTTTTGGGGCGAGGAAAATTGAGATGAGCGGACACACTATGACCTAGAAGGGATCTCTCAGATCACTTTTAGAAGTTGGACAAAAATACCTGCCAGTCTCCAGGATGAAGCTTATATGAATGACGGGCTTTTGTTTTCTCTCACAGCCTTTTTCTTAATTTCATATTTTCTGTTAATGGTGCTGGAATACAAAAGTGTCTGTAGCCAGAAGTCTACATTCTAGGTACCCAAATACAATTCAGTTTCTAAAGAGTATTTGTTTTTTTATTAATTGCAAATATCTTTTAAAATACAGGTTTTTGTGAGTTACAGAAGATATAACTAAAAGGTATAGGTGTTTAAACAACAGACAAAATGTGTGATGAGAGGAAGTTGATAAAAAATGCTTTCCCCCATCAGTTCCTCTCCAAATTTATGATGCACGACCCCTCCCCCCTTCGAAATAGAACTGCCTTATGAGTTATGCTAAGTGATTTTTCTCTCTGGAAATTGTGTGAAATTAAAATAAGCTTTCTTAAAGCAACTCTTGTGAAATACAGCAATCCTTGCTTTTATACTTCCTCCCCCCTCACAAATTTATTGCCCCCCAACTCCTGCCAGTATTATGGGGATAGGGGGTGGGTTTTTGGATTCCTGTACAGCTTTTTATCAATTCCCATGGTTCCCATTTCCTGTGTCCTTCTCCTTATTGCCTCTCTTCCCCCTTCCCCAAAGCCTTCTGATAATAATAATAATAATAATAATAATAATAATAATAATAATAATTTATTTCTACCCCCCATCTGGCTGGGTTTCCCCAGCCACTCTGGGCAGCTTTCAACAGAACATTAAAAACAGAATAAAACTTCAAACATTAAAAACTTCCCTAAACAGGGCTGCCTTCAGATGTCTTCTAAAAGTCGGATAGTTGTTTATTTCCTTGACATCTGATGGGAGGGCGTTCCACAGGGCGGGTGCCACTACCGAAAAGGCCCTCTGCTGGTTCCAAACATCCTCTCAGCAGAGCAGCCCTGGAATAGGATAAATTTTGCCTCGGCAGCTGTGATATTTGGAGTTACAGGTAGGTAGCCATGTTGGTCTGCCATACTTTTTTGTTTCATCTGAATCCAATCTGGTTCCAATTCAACAATCAGACAGTGAGTAAAAAACTTAGAATGTAAAGGCTACTTGACAGAGGTGGCGAAAACGCTTGTTGACTCTGAGATGAAAGTCAACCAACTGCATCTACAAAACAAAATAAAAAATAAAAAATTCCTTCCAGTAGCACCTTAGAGACCAACTAAGTTTGTCCTTGATATGAGCTTTCGTGTGCATGCACCCTTCTTCAGACCAAGAACAAACTTAGTTGGTCTCTAAGGTGCTAATGGAAGGAATTTTTTATTTTATTTTGTTGTGATATTTGGGTTTGAATTGGGGGGGGGGATTTGACAGATCAGCCAACCAAGCTAAAGAGAGAAAACGAATATTCTTGTGCTGTAATGAAGCTGCAAAGGCATTCTCTTAGAAAAGAAGGCGACAGGATCTCTTTTCCTCAGAAGACAAGGAAACGGAAAGTGAAGCAGCATCAAGGGGAAGGTTTTGCCTTCTGCCCATTCCTCCTCCTGATCATGGTGTTAAACTTTGCTTTCAGTCTAACTCTGCTGCCTGCACCCCCCGTATCTGACATGGTGCGTGATCAGCAGCCTGCTGCACTCATGATGGATGCCCAAGCTGATGCCAACTACTCTAGCATGCTCAGTGGATCGGCCGTGCCACTGGCCTCCTCCTCAGGTGAGATCCGTTCAGCTTGTGGCACTGGTGACTTGGGTTACTCACTTCCTGTTTCCCTACTTTACTTCCTCTCTCAGCGGAAGGTCTGTTTCTCACACGGTGCAGCACTAAACCAAGGCCTTTATCTTCATGGGATAAACACAAGATTGTTCCGTTCACATTTTAAGGTGCACACACAAAACCGTTTTGACGTATTTGAAAAAGGCCGCAAGACAACTTGTAAACGGAGGGTTCTTTGCGTCTTTCATTCCTTGGAATGCAGCAGAGAAAGACTGGTGTTGGAGCACACCAGGGCAACTACCTGTGACCGGTTTTGTCCATCTACTTTCCACAGTTGTACAGTAGTACCTCGGGTTACATAAGCTTCAGGTTACATACGCTTCAGGTTGCATAAGCTTCAAGTTACATGCGCTTCAGGTTACATACGCTTCAGGTTACATACTCCGCTAACCCAGAAATAACGCTTCAGGTTAAGAACTTTGCTTCAGGATAAGAACAGAAATTGTGCTCTGGCGGCGCAGCGGCAGCGGGAGGTCCCATTAGCTAAAGTGGTGCTTCAGGTTAAGAACAGTTTCAGGTTAAGAACGGACCTCCGGAACGAATTAAGTACGTAACCAGAGGTACCACTGTAATTCTTTTAGAAAGGAAATATCTAGTCTTCATCTTTGACCTGTTATGCAACTCCGCTCACTGGAAAGAAAGCATAGCTTTCATTTAATATAGGTAAACCTGCAACCCTTCTTGAATTGTTGGACTTTATCTCCCAGCAGGTCCTGTGGTTTGGGGGGTGGGGGTGGGCACATCATTAGGAGGGCCACAGGTGCCCCCCCTCCAGGTTAAAACCTCCTGTGATTCCTTGCTTGTGGCATATTCCACTGTGCCTCACTGAGACAAAGACTGATTCCAGAATGCTTCCCTTGATTTTTCAAATCTTGCAGCCAGGGCTGTAAAATTTGCTTTTACTATGTAAGAGCGAACAAAATTACTTTTTTGTTTCATCTGAATCCAATCTGGTTCCAATTCAACAATTAGACAGTGAGTAAAAAACTTAGTGAGTAAAAAACTTGTGCTCTGGTCCATGGGGTCATGAAGAGTCGGACATGACTGAACGACTGAACAACAACAACAACAACAAAAAACTTAGAATGTAAAGGCTACTTGAGAGAGGTGGCGAAATCGCTTGTTTACTCTGAGATGAAAGTCAACCAACTGCATCTACAAAACAAAATAAAAAATTTAAAAAAATCCTTCCAGGAGCACCTTAGAGACCAACTAAGTTTGTTCTTGGTATGAGCTTTCGTGTGCATGCACACTTCTTCAGAAAGCTCATACCAAGAACAAACTTAGTTGGTCTCTAAGGTGCTACTGGAAGGATTTTTTAATTTTTTAATTTTGTTTTGACTATGGCAGACCAACGCAGCTACCTACCTGTAACTGCATCTACAAAGCAACTCAATGAGATTTTCTTCACTGGTGAAGGCAAAAATGAGTTACTGGCTTTCTTTCATATTCCTTTGGAGATAGCTCAGTAGATAATCACAGGGTTGTGAGTTCGAGCTCCACATTGGACACAAGATTCCTGCATTGCAAGGGGTTGGACTAGATGACCCTTGTGGTCCCTACCAGCTCGACAGTTCCAGGGTAGTCAAATAGATCACAAGTTGTGCAAATCTGACCCAGAGAATGGAAAACATAGCAGCTCCTTCCTTCACCTTGTTGTTGCTGTTGTTGTTATTTAGTCGTGTCTGACTCTTTGTGACCCCATGGACCAGAGCATGCCAGGCAATCCTGTCTTGCACTGCCTCCTGCAGTTTGGCCAAACTCATGCTAGTCGCTTCGAGAACACTGTCCAACCATCTCATCCTCTGTCGTCCCCTTCTCCTTGTGCCCTCCATCTTTCCCAACATCAGGGTCTTTTCCAGGGAGTCTTCTCTTCTCATGAGGTGGCCAAAGTATTGGAGCCTCAGCTTCAGGATCTGTCCTTCCAGTGAGCACTCAGGGCTGATTTCTTTAAGAATGGATAGGTTTGATCTTTTTGCAGTCCATGGGACTCTCAAGAGTCTCCTCCAGCACCATAATTCAAAAGCATCAATTCTTTGGCGATCAGCCTTCTTTATGGTCCAGCTCTCACTTCCATACATCACTACTGGGAAAACCATAGCTTTAACTATACGGACCTTTGTCGGCAAGGTGATGTCTCTGCTTTTTAAGATGCTGTCTAGGTTTGTCATTGCTTTTCTCCCAAGAAGCAGGCGTCTTCTAATTTCGTGACTGCTGTCACCATCTGCAGTGATCATGGAACCCAAGAAAGTGAAATCTCTCACTGCCTCCATTTCTTCCCCTTCTATTTGCCAGGAGGTGATGGGACCAGTGGCCATGATCTTAGTTTTTTTGATGTTGAGCTTCAGACCATATTTTGCGCTCTCCTCTTTCACCCTCATTAAAAGGTTCTTTAATTCCTCCTCACTTTCTGCCATCAAGGTTGTGTCATCAGCATATCTGAGGTTGATATTTCTTCCGGCAATCTTAATTCCGGCTTGGGATTCATCCAGTCAAGCCTTTCGCATGATGAATTCTGCATATAAGTTAAATAAGCAGGGAGACAATATACAGCCTCTTCCGCCACCTGGTCCCTGCCAAATCCCAGTTCAGCATCTGGGGCAGAGAGAAGCTCCTCTGCTCCTTGTCTTCGGGTAGCAAGCAGGGCTGGGAGGAAAACACCTTTTGCAAAGCAAGTCTCAGAACTCTCAGTTGTAGTGTCAGCAACAACCAGAAGATGGTGATCTTACACAGGCTTTTAAGTTTGAGGCTTTCCTAGTGATCTGGAAAGAACATGTTGGTCAGGCTTTCCTAGTGATCTGGGAAAAAAACATGCTCTCGAAGTCACATGGTCTTGGATGATGCTAATTATTTGGAACCGTTCCAAATAATTTTGAGAAAGCAACAGTTTTTGTTTCCTAGCCATTGATTTACATCAGGGCAGGGGGAATGCTACCCTGGGCTTCCCCGAGGGTTTTTGACCACCGTATTCTTCTGGATCAGTTGCGTAGGTTGGGCTTACAAGACAGACTTTCAGTGACTCCAGTCGCTGGACGAGTATCTCTAGAAGGTGCTGCTGTGGGACACCTTTTCCACCCCATGGCCATTGGCTTAAGATGTACTGCAAGGATCAGGCACGTCCAACTCCCAAGAGACTGGGATCTACTCCCAGTATATAAAAAAAACTGGCAGTGATCTACCCACTGTCATTGGAGGGAGAAGGAGCGTGTGTGGGGTGGGTGGATTGCCCAGAGTTGTTGAGCTTTTTTGGGGGGTAGGATTGCCCAGAGTTCTTCAGCTTTTATTTGTTAACTTTTGGTAAACTTTATTTAATCCCACAATTGATAAGGGTCCTGTGATCTACCAGGATCAGCTGGGGATCTACCGGTAGATCACGATCTACTGGTTGGACATGCCTGATTCTACATGAAACCACTGAGGAAAGGCATTCAGAAGCATTTTCTGCAATGTTATCAGAATACCGATTATACTCAATTCTGCCTCTATTTTCAGTCTTCCGATTCTAGGGAGGCTGTGCTCAGAGATAGTTTTAGGGATGGGTGAGGGAGAATGAGTGTTGAGATTGCTGCATTGCAAGGGGTTGGACTATGACCCTCACGGTCCCATCCAACTATAATTCTGTGACTCTATGAAAACCCACTTTAATGCATATACTGTGTATTTATTGGAAGCTGTTGAGTCAGCTTTCTGTTTCGGGGTGGCATACAAATGTTAATGAATGGATGTGTATGGAAGTGTATGGAAAAAACCACCTAATCACAGGCCACCTTTAGTCTTATTTTAATTAAATTTCACACTTGGATTTACTGTCTGAGATGCATTATATCTTGATGCATTTGGGGGCGGCGAAATGATCATCCCTGCCCTTGGTACATTATAACCAGCAAGTGTCAAATCTTTTGGAAAACCCAAAACACTATTGTTCACACATCACACACATGTGGAAAAGATACAGTGGGATAATTTCTGCTTTGTGGGTTTCAGTGTGGCAACCACGGCAAGGTTTTTCTGAGTTTATTATCTGGGTAGTGGAGCACCGATGAACAAAACGATCAATTGCTTAGTTAATCCAGAACCTTCTAAATGTGTTGTTAGATTATCAAATACTGCCTGGCCTAGGTTTTGAGAGGTGGGACCAGGCGCAGAGGAAGCCGTCTGGCTACCCGGGGCGGCAAACCCAGAAGCACCCGGGGGCGTGGTTTCGCTCCCAGCACGCACGCGCAGTGTGGGTACGGCGATTGCGTCGGACGCACACTGCGCATGCGTGCTGGGAGCGGCGCACTGCCGGCAGGCCAGCCCTGAGCAAGCCCATCCAGGGCTCGACCGCCGGCAGCACGCTGCTCCCAGTGCACAGGCGCAGCGTAACAGTAATAGTAAAAGTCTTGGTTTTCCCTACAGTAATCTCTGCTGAGTAAAAGTCTTGGTTTTCCCCCCTCTCTGCTCTTTTCTCACATGAAATTAAGAAAAAAGGTGGTTTATGCGTCTGTCAGTATCAGGGCCGGATTTAGGTTTGATGAGGCCCTAAGCTACTGAACGTAATGGGTCCCTTTATATGTCCAGCTGTCCTTTGTCAACAACAAACTGCCGCTGTTTTGTGTGTGTGTTGAATATATGCTATATGAGAGCCAGTGTGGTGTAGTGGTTAAGAGCAGTAGACTCGATGGCCAGCTACAAACCTTCTTCCTCCCCTCTGAACCTCATGGCGATTCTGAGAGCCAGTGTGGTGTAGTGGTTAAGAGCAGTAGACTTGTAATCTGGTGAACCGGGTTCGCGTCTCCGCTCCTCCACATGCAGCTGCTGGGTGACCTTGGGCTAGTCACACTTCTCTGAAGTCTCTCAGCCCCACTCACCTCACAGAGTGTTTGTTGTGGGGGAGGAAGGGAAAGGAGAATGTTAGCCGCTTTGAGACTCCTTCGGGTAGTGATAAAGCGGGATATCAAATCCAAACTCTTCTTCTTCTTCTTCTTCTTCTTCTTCTTCTTTGGATGGTCTTCTGGACCTAATAGGTATCTAAAGCCATTTGCACATAACAAAATATGTATTTTATCAAAGTAATTGTTGAACTGAAATACAATTAAGAAGTATATTAATAGTGAAATACAATTAAGAAGTATACTAATAGTGAAATAATTATTAAGCTCTAACTATGTAGGTTTTATTTTATTTGTTTTTTATCTTAAAATTTGGAAATGTACATCCAGTTTTTTTTTTCCTTTAAATTTTTTTGAGGCCCCCAAGAGAGTGGGGCCCTAAGCTGTAGCTTGTTTAGCTTATATTTAAATCCAGCACTGGTCAGTATGATTATAGGAGCTACCTTATGTTCTTGGCTGTTCAGTTTTCTCATTCACTTCCATGGAGACAGCACTGACACCCAAAGCCAGTAAGAGCTGGGTTTGTTGGTTTGTTTGTTTACGAGATTTAGGAGGGAGCCCCTGAAAAGCTGTGCAGCAATTTACACCTCATCGTTGTTGGGGAACACCTGGACTGTGGAGTTGACACAGAAGTTTTGTATTTCTGTTGGTGCTGTCAGGATGCCACCTGTTGAAGGAAAGATAACTGGATCCCCATAGGTGTCAACTGTACATTTACTCTGTGCCCTGCCTCTGTCTGAATGTCAGGGAATGCCTTGATGGCTCAGTTGTTCCCCATTCCTGTCGGTATATGACACTTGCACGCAGTTTCGGGGAAACCTCTTCTGTGCTAGGACAGGTGAAGTGTCGCTGACGTCAGACAGATGTAATTGCGGAACCACACTAGCAACTCGAGAGGAATCTGGACTCTCCCACAATCCCTTCTGGAGAAGGGTGTGATGTGACTCATGTTCCCTTTGACTTGTTTTGACACGATCTCCTCGGCAGTGCATCAGCATATGCAATTAACAAGCTGGAAATGTGGTTCTTAAACTGAAGGCGAAACAAGCCCAGATGCTTGTTGCGTGTCGAGGTCCCCAAACCACCCCTCAAGTAAAACACACGTCACACCAGATATAAGTTTAAGGTTTTTTGGCATTAATTTGGCCACAACTTTATTGAATACAAAATAAGTGAGTGGTTGCTTAGGCATTGGTTAAGACTATCTGTCCCTCTGGGGACAGAACTGACATCCACCCGCCTGTGGAGTCAGTATAGGGGAAAACACTTTGGGGAGAGAATGTGCGCCCGTTCTCCCCTAAATGCTCCCAGGGGCTCTTGCGTGGGCCCTGTCCCCCGACCGGGGGATACGGACAAGCATGGTGAGCCCCTGGATTCCTTTAACGGAATTCCCCTTGCAGCAGCAGCATTGAAGGGGCAACCACAGCCAACCTGCCCCTTCGCAGCATAGGAGGGGCAACCACAGCCAACTCTGCCCCTCCTCAACCAATTTATAACCAATGCCTAACCGCCAACCTTACAAGTTGTGACTAATTGCTACGCAGTAGGCGAAAACCAAATGGCACCAGCCAATCAGCCAAATGGAAAAATTCCTACCAGGCCCCTGCCCCAAAAGCAGACGACCCCATGACAGGCATAGCAAGGTCAATGCAGAGGCCTAATAACAGGGCGGGAGGGCGGGCGATCCGATGCACGAAGCCAGGAGGGCTCCGACGCTGAGTGCAGGGTCATTTATAGGCTCTGGACTGTCCATCAACAAGTTGCAACATAGAAATCTCCCCAACGACAGCCAGAGCCCAATCGCAGTAGTGGCCATCCATACTAACCCGCCCAGCAGCAGAAGGGTGACTTGCTAGCCCCCACCGCAACACGTGCTCTCCAGGAAGGAGAACACGCTTTCTCAGTACGATGCTTGAGGGTCACATCACACATTATGCAGAGGCAAATGTAGATTTGTTGCTGAGGGTTCACACCATGGGGAGCTGAGATCAACAGTGGCTTCCAGACGATGCATGATACAAGTGTGTCATACGGGCATGATAAACATGCTCAGCATTGTATCACAGCTGCAAACCCTTTTTCTGGATTCCATCATCTTTTGACTCTCTTTCCCTGCAGTCTTTCACTCCAGTGTGGTGTAGTGGTTAAGAGCGGTGGACTTGTAATCTGGTGAACCGGGTTTGCGTCTCCACTCCTCCACATGCAGCTGCTGGGTGACCTTGGGCTAGTCACACTTCTCTGAAGTCTCTCAGCCCCACTCACCTCACAGAGTGTTTGTTGTGGGGGAGGAAGGGAAAGGAGAATGTTAGCCGCTTTGAGACTCCTTTGGGTAGTGATAAAGCGGGATATCAAATCCAAACTCTTCTTCTTCTTCCTGAATCTTCTGTTTGCTTTCCACTTGGGGCCCTCAGCCCTGCTGTCAGCCTCTCTTATATACAGTAATGTGTTATTCCTTTTTCCTTTACAGTTGACTCTGTTACTGGCAGAACAACCACATATGACTCTGTCCAGACGAAAGACATCTCCCAGGGCATCTTCAGTTCCTTCGAGAAAGAAATCTTTCCTGCCATTCCAAGTCCTCCACCCATTCGTAGAGCCAGCCTCCCACTCAACGTTGTGTTTAACCCAAACAATCACATTGTTCCACTGAGGCTGGATACCCACAGCAGTGAATATAGTCCATCTAGCCAGGAAAGTAGCTGCAGTGAGGTCTTTGCCTACAGCACCCAGAACCAAAGGTAGGAGAAGTGAGCCTGCTGGGAGCAAGGTGTAGGCATCTCACCTCAGAGTTCGTCTACATTAATTTGCCACCCGAGATAAAAAAAGGTTAAGTTGTATTCCCATAGCTGTTGGCTTTCTTCCTGTCCCACAAAATTGGTTGTCTTTATTTGCATTCCAGATTTACCATCCGCAGCTGTGAGTGTGTCATCTATGAGCAGATGAACTTTGCAAGGCTGCCTTACCCCCACCCACCAGGCATTTGAATTTGGTCAGATTTGAATTTGGTCACAGACCAGTTCCAGCCCACATACAATATCAAGGAATTCATAAAACATGATAGGGATACATTTGAATTTGCAATTAGGTATAAAAGGACAATACACATATAGCAACAGTTAAAATATATAATATATATAATATATATAATATATATAAATATATATAATATAAAAACTTAGTCACTAACATATAACCTACAATTATAATTTAAGGCCTTAATCATTATGATAGCACAGCTTGTTCCATAAGTTTTATGGCGATCGCACAGAATTTGGCTACCCTTAACGGGACGCGGGTGGTGCCGTGGGTTAAACCACAGAGCCTAGGGCTTGCTGATCAGAAGGTCGGCGGTTCGAATCCCCATGACGGGTGAGCTCCCGTTGCTCGTCCCAGCTCCTGCCAACCTAGCAGTTTGAAAGCATGTCAAAGTGCAAGTAGATAAATAGGTACCACTCTGGCGGGAAGGTAAACGGCGTTTCCGTGCTGCTCTGGTTCGCCAGAAGCGGCTTAGTCATGCTGGCTACATGACCCGGAAGCTGTACGCCGGCTCCCTTGGCCAGTAACGCGAGATGAGCGCCGGACACGACTGGATCTAATGGTCAGGGGGTCCCTTTACCTTTACCTAACGTGATCTCAGGATCTCCTTGTCCTCTACCAGGGATTTTAGACACTGAAGTTCAGGTTCATTTGGATATGTTTTGCATAGCAGGGGTAATAAATTCCCATAGAAACGGCAGCATAACAAGGCATGAGAGACGGTTTCTACCTCCATCAAGCCACAGGGGCAGACTTGATCTGCGTATGGTTTACCCTCGAATCTGCCCTGCAATAAGGCTGATGGCAGCACGTTGAATCTAGCGAGGGCAAACGACCGTCTATATTTAGGTATTTGTAATTTTGACAACTAATTTGCTGGGGTAAATCCCCTCCCGTTATCTTTTGTTGCTGGGTGTTTATTCATCTCGCTCACGTGGCATTGCAGTTCCACATCCCAAATTCGTTGGCGGATTATTGCTCTATGTTTCTCATAACCTACAGCTATCAGGGTCTGTGAGGAAAACCCCAAGCCTCTTAGCTTTTCATGCAATGTAGCTTTCCATTTAGATTGGTAGGAATCCAGTAGGGTTTAAGGGTGCCAACCCAACAGCGAAAAAAGATAAGTTTTAACCAATAATGGGATTTGCCCGACCTCCAGGCGGACAGGTTTGTTAGACTCACAAGAAGGTACCCCTAGCAGGCAGAGATAGAACTTAGTTTGGAATGATTCTAAGGGAGCAAGGTTTAAGAAGCTGCAGATTCACCAGGCATGCGCTGCAATCTTTGCATGTGTTCTGCAGTCAAGTGTGGCGTGGTCTCTGTGTGCTATAGCATGCCTGTGAAGTTGGAAGGGACCCCGAGGGTCCTCTAGCCCAACCCCTAATTGGCCCCTTGTTTCATGGCAGACAAAATTCAAACAAAGGCATGAATGTGAGTGTTCACACTGGATGTTTGTCAGCTTTGCAACTCCACTTCACTTTGGCTTTGCCATACATTGGTACTTACGGTTTAAGAACAGTCCTGTTTACGAACGATTCAGTTTACGAACTCCGCAAAACCAGAAGTAGTTTCCCGGTTTGCGAACTTTTGTTGTTGTTCAGTCGTGTCTGACTCTTCGTGACCCCATGGACCAGAGCACGCCAGGCACCCTATCCTCCACTGCCTCCCGCAGTTTGGCCAAACTCATGCCAGTTGCTTCGAGAACACTGTCCAACCATCTCATCCTCTGTCGTCCCCTTCTCCTTGTGCCCTCCATCTTTCCCAACATCAGGGTCTTTTCCAGGGAGTCTTCTCTTCTCATGAGGTGGCCAAAGTACTGGAGCCTCAACTTCAGGATCTGCCCTTCCAGTGAGCACTCAGGGCTGATTTCTTTAAGGATGGATAAGTTTGATCTTTTTGCAGTCCATGGGACTCTCAAGAGTCTCCTCCAGCACCATAATTCAAAAGCATCAATTGCAAACTTTACCTCAGTCTATAAACAGAAGCCGAACAGTGGAAGGGCACCGGCGGCAGGAGGCCTCATTAGGGAAAGCACGCCTTGGTTTAAGAACGGTTTCAGTTTAAGAACGGACTTCCGGAACGGATTAAGTTCATAAACCGAGGTACCACTGTATCTTGAACTTTGTGAACTTTGTTTGGAGGCAATGTCAAATATTTGCATTTGGGCATGTGAGGGGATCCCCCCCCCCCCAAGAAATGTGAGTATTTGCATTTTAGATATAGTCGTACCTTGGAAGCCAAACAGAATCCGTTCCGGAAGTCCATTTGACTTCCAAAATGTTTGAAAACCAAGGCGAGGCTTCCAGTGGACTGTAGGAAGCTCCTGCGCCCAATCGGAAGCTGCGCCGGACATTCGGCTTCCGAAGAACATTTGCAAACCAGAGCACTCACTTCCGGGTTTGCGGTTTTTGGGAGCCAAAACGTGCGAGTGCCAAGGCGTTCGGCTTCCAAAGTACGACTGTATATCAGAACACGTGCTTCCCCCAAAAAACAAACCCCGGTTATTTGTCCTCATATCTTGTGGAGTGGGTTATAATTCTTAACAATGACTTGCGAACTGTGTCTTTCCTCCAGCATCGACGCTCCTGTGCATCGTAGTTACCCCGAACAGCTGGAACCTACTGCTAACTTAGAGACCCCATATTACCACCCAAATAGCCAGCCTGGTGTTTACCAGTTTAGCCAGTATCCTCAGCACCAGGTGTCCCAGTTGCACCACGGCCCAGTTCACCATGCTGGCACTGCGTTGCCCAGTGTCGGCCTCACACCAGCTATGCCTGGTAAATCCACCACAGCTTTTTTCCCCCTGGCTGGCAACGGGGGACTTGTAACCTATGGAACAGCAGATGCTTCTCAAGGGTACCTGCAGAACCACGCAGGAGGACAGCTCCTAATACAGCCATCAGCCGGGAACTCGGGTGAGTACAGTACCTCGAATGGTTATTAAGGGATAGATGCCATTGGAGGCGCTGTCAGCGGCTGGCCGGATTGAACACTGTTGGAAGGTCCTTTGGCTCAGAAGGGGCCCTTGCCATCGCCAGGCATTCTGGGTGAGGTGGCTGCCAGCATTTCCTACAGCAGTTACAAAAGACTTTTTAAACGTGGAACATTTTATTTTATCTTATTTTAATTAGAAAATTTTATTTACAAACAAACAAACACATAGACACAAAACAAAATTCATATTACCCTACCACCCTAAATTACAGACATTAAAATATCCTTGTGACTTCCCTCCACCGTCCCTCACCCTCCTATATATTATAATATTTCACATTGCAATTTTTAATCTAAATTTATGTTTGTTAACTCTTTTAACTTACATTTTATTTTATTTTATTTTATTTTATTTTATTTTTAACCAGCTTTATCAACATTAATCCAAACATATCGACATGTTGGTTTTTGAGCAGTACCGGTAATCTTCAAACCATTTCCATTGTATTTTTATTTTCCGGTTTGATTGGTACCTTATTCCTGCAGTTAATCTTGCCGATTCTATAAATTCAATTAGTTTATTTATCCAGTCGTCCTTTGTGGATGTATATTTTAAACGTGGAACTTTTTTTAAAGGGCCTTTCTGTGGCAAACTGTGGTGCAGGCCGCCCCACATTTTTATGACTTAAACTGTTGCTCGTGGTAAAAACACTTAAAAATCCCACAGTGGCTGAAACAGCATAAAGGAATTCTTTCTTTTCTCTCCCCCCCCCCTTCTCTCCTCCTTTTTTCGCTTCTGCCTTCACCTAGGCTATATCCCTGCATATCAGACTGTGCCCTGGAATGAATTGTGCATGCAAGGAGTTCCATTTTCCAATCAACTTTGCTCACAAATGCAGTTTTCCGGCTCAGGAGGGGGATGTTTCTCAGCTGAGCAGGCACAGCACCTTCAGAACCAGAGTGGGCCTCCCAGTCCTTGTCTTCTGCAGCTGCCCAAAGCAGAAGGGCCAGGATATGCTGCTCTGTTGCTCTCTGGTGAGCAAATGGCAGATCTGAATTCCAACCTGGGTCACCAGTCACAGACACAACACATGGCGCTGCTTGAGGAGGACTCTGATACGGACAAAATCCCCAAAGAGGAAGAAAATATTTCTGGTGAGTCCTAGTCATGCGGTCATCATGAGGTAGTTTGGAATGAAGAATTAAAAACTAGGTGTGGTGGTTGCATCTCCCGTGAGAGCTGTGGTTGCATCTCCCGGTGGTTGGTTGGTTGGTTGGTTGGTTGGTTTATTTAAAGAACAAAATGGTAGTGGAGCCATTCAGAATTAGGCTGTAGTTGGAGAAAAGGAGGGCGGATAGGAAATGGTTTTGAACTAGTCGAACATCCCTGCTTTTGAGTTGTTGGGAGCAGAACTGAGGGGCACCTCAAGGAGGTCTCGATGATGCTCACAACCTCCGCTTCACTGTTGTCCCAAGAGTGAAATAAAAACCCATCTTGTGGAAATGGGAGGTGAACCAGCCAGTGAAGGGAAAACTAGAAGGTAGCAAGGTAAACTGCTGTTGTGGCCAAAGGCCAAAGGGAGCCCCATACCTCCCTCGAAGTATGGAGTGTTGACCCTCCAGCAGCACCTTTGCTGGACCCTCAGGAGAGAAGCTTCTGCTGCCTGTTCCTCCTTTCCAACTTGCAAGCAAGGGGAGGGGGCTTGCAGTCCCCCTTGATCCTCCCTCACCTCAGCTTGTAAGGGCAGGTGAGTATGTTCTTAGCATTTTTCTTGGGTGCCGGGAAGAGCCCTCAAGGACATGGTTTGCAAGTTGTTTTTGAGACAAAACATGAGAGTTCCTACTCATTCATAGTGGCAAAGTTGGCTTTTGGAAGCAAAGGAGTCCCAGGTGGAAAGCTTTTGAGTGGCAAGGAGGGTTATCCTTATGCCCCACAAAGGAGAAGTTGAGGGTTTGGGAATGGAAGACCAGGACCCTTATCCTCCTGCACAGTTCCACCAAAGTGAAATCCCAAACTCCCTACCAAATTGTCACTCTGTGGATCGTCCCCCCCCCCCTTCTCTCCTCCTTTTTTCGCTTCTGCCTTCACCTAGGCTATATCCCTGCATATCAGACTGTGCCCTGGAATGAATTGTGCATGCAAGGAGTTCCATTTTCCAATCAACTTTGCTCACAAATGCAGTTTTCCGGCTCAGGAGGGGGATGTTTCTCAGCTGAGCAGGCACAGCACCTTCAGAACCAGAGTGGGCCTCCCAGTCCTTGTCTTCTGCAGCTGCCCAAAGCAGAAGGGCCAGGATATGCTGCTCTGTTGCTCTCTGGTGAGCAAATGGCAGATCTGAATTCCAACCTGGGTCACCAGTCACAGACACAACACATGGCGCTGCTTGAGGAGGACTCTGATACGGACAAAATCCCCAAAGAGGAAGAAAATATTTCTGGTGAGTCCTAGTCATGCGGTCATCATGAGGTAGTTTGGAATGAAGAATTAAAAACTAGGTGTGGTGGTGTGAGAGCTGTGGTTGCATCTCCCGGTGGTTGGTTGGTTGGTTGGTTGGTTGGTTTATTTAAAGAACAAAATGGTAGTGGAGCCATTCAGAATTAGGCTGTAGTTGGAGAAAAGGAGGGCGGATAGGAAATGGTTTTGAACTAGTCGAACATCCCTGCTTTTGAGTTGTTGGGAGCAGAACTGAGGGGCACCTCAAGGAGGTCTCGATGATGCTCACAACCTCCGCTTCACTGTTGTCCCAAGAGTGAAATAAAAACCCATCTTGTGGAAATGGGAGGTGAACCAGCCAGTGAAGGGAAAACTAGAAGGTAGCAAGGTAAACTGCTGTTGTGGCCAAAGGCCAAAGGGAGCCCCATACCTCCCTCGAAGTATGGAGTGTTGACCCTCCAGCAGCACCTTTGCTGGACCCTCAGGAGAGAAGCTTCTGCTGCCTGTTCCTCCTTTCCAACTTGCAAGCAAGGGGAGGGGGCTTGCAGTCCCCCTTGATCCTCCCTCACCTCAGCTTGTAAGGGCAGGTGAGTATGTTCTTAGCATTTTTCTTGGGTGCCGGGAAGAGCCCTCAAGGACATGGTTTGCAAGTTGTTTTTGAGACAAAACATGAGAGTTCCTACTCATTCATAGTGGCAAAGTTGGCTTTTGGAAGCAAAGGAGTCCCAGGTGGAAAGCTTTTGAGTGGCAAGGAGGGTTATCCTTATGCCCCACAAAGGAGAAGTTGAGGGTTTGGGAATGGAAGACCAGGACCCTTATCCTCCTGCACAGTTCCACCAAAGTGAAATCCCAAACTCCCTACCAAATTGTCACTCTGTGGATCGTCCTATTTTAGATGCATAAGGATTCAAGGCATTTGGACCTCTATTTGCTTGGGCATCCAGGATTGTGCTGCCCATGCAGAAGCCCTTCTAGGAAGGAGCTGAAATGTTCTTGCTGGCTTGAGACTCTGGGCAGAAAGTTGCACCGCTGGATCAGCTAGAATCGGCCTCCCCCTGCCATCCCTCTGAAATCCTTTAAGTGTGGTTCCTCAAATCCATGCTGATAAGGCCTACCTGCTTCGAGCATCCACCAACTCTGATCCCCAAATGGGATTGTGCTGATGCACCACCCCACCCCACTCCAAAATCTTCTGTCAATTTTTTCTTTATGTGCTCTGAAAATGTAAAGTGGGTTATATGAAAAAAGTGTACTGGTGACAGCAAGCAACAGTGGCATAGGAAGGGCGGGGTGTAGGGGGCGTTCCACCCCGGGTTCCAGGGGAGGGGGGGTGACACTCCCCAGCCCCACCCATCACTCCCCAGCTGCCCGGCGCCCTGCCCATGCGTCTTTATGGACGGACGGGGCAGCCCCACGAGCCGCGCTCGCTCGCCGCGGGAGCAGCAGCACCAGCCCGGATGCACTACGCATGCCTGGAAATTCCAGCCGTGTGCACTGCATCCGACCTGCGTCATGATGCCCCGCCCCCAGGGGGGTGCCTCCGCTCTGCCGCCCCGGGCAGCGACAGGCTTCCTCCGCCACTGGCAAGCAGCCATGGTCAGCTGAGGAATACTAATATTAGGGTCCGTGATAATACCAAGGCAGTACCCCCAAGTTTAACTGAAAGTTCCCAAAAGGAAATTTTGCCTTTTTGGGATTTTTCTTTGTAGGGTGAGTTACAGGTAGGTAGCCGTGTTGGTCTGCCATAGTCAAAACAAAATAAAATAAAAAAATTCCTTCCAGTAGCACCTTAGAGACCAACTAAGTTTGTTCTTGGTATGAGCTTTCGTGTGCATGCACACTTCTTCAGATGTTTCAGTGTATCTGAAGAAGTGTGCATGCACACGAAAGCTCATACCAAGAACAAACTTAAAGGTAAAGGTAAAGGGACCCCTGACCATCAGGTCCAGTCATGTCCAACTCTGGGGTTGCGGCCAGTGCTGTCAAGTATCCCGTTTTCCCCGGGATTCTCCCTTATTTCAAGCAGTTTCCCGCTGCTCTCCCTTATTTTTTATTTCCCTTAAATTTCCCATTTTTAATGGAAGCAGCTCCTCCCCTGCTGGCCAGGGACTGGGTGGGAAGACCTCGCCTACTTGGAGAGAAAAGCCTCAGCCCTCAAAGCAAGTGGGAGCCGTTTCCCGTGCTTACAGGGGGGTGTATTCCTCCCCCTGCATCAGCCCCTATCCGTTGCCGCCGAGCCCCTCAGCCGGCCAATAGGGTTAGCTGGCGGGCGGAGCCTGGCTGCCTTTGAGCAGCTGCTGCTTCCTGTCCTGTTTTGATGGGATCAGACAAGAAGACGATGGGGCTCCATCGCGTGGAGCACATGGCTGCCCTCCTCTTTGCTCCGCTCTGAGCCCGCTTGGAGTTTACATTGCTGCTCCGCCCACTTTTGCTTCTGGCTCCGCCCACCACTGACATGTGACTGTCCCCGGGATAGGTGAGACTGCTGATCCCTTATTTTCAAATCCGAAACTTGACAGCTATGGTTGCGGCGCTCATCTCGCTCTATAGGCCGAGGGAGCCGGCGTTTGTCCGCAGACAGCTTCCGGGTCATGTGGCCAGCATGACAAAGCCGCTTCTGGCGAACCAGAGCAGCGCACGGAAACACCGTTTACCTTCCCGCTGGAGCGGTCCCTATTTATCTACTTGCACTTTGACGTGCTTTCGAACTGCTAGGTGGGCAGGAGCTGGGACCGAGCAACGGGAGCTCACCCTGTGGCAGGGATTTGAACCACCAACCTTCTGATCAGCAAGCCCTAGACTCTGTGGTTTAACCCACAGAGCCACCTGGGTCCCTTAAAACTAACTTAGTTGGTCTCTAAGGTGCTACTGGAAGGAATTTTTTTTATTTTACTTTGTAGGGTGAGCGAGGCACGGTAACATTCTCTCTGTGGTTGGAGTTACAGCTACACATAATGTCATTGCATAATTTAGGTTAAAGCTATGTGTTTCTTTAAAAGCCAGGGCATGATCAAATATAGAAAGGGATGGTGCTAAAGGGGCATGTTCAAAGGGCTACAAAAATGATGCTCCTAGTAGCTGTAAGAGAGCCTTTTCTACTTCAACTACTTCCCTTCTTCTCATGGGGGAAAACGGTACTGTTTGAAGCTCTGAAATGAACTGATAAGCAAATGCTTCCTTTGGCGGCCAGTTCCCAAACAGCCATCTTCTCGTTGAGAGTCACTCTATTGTATGCTGGTGACCCCAAGAGGTTCCCATGACCCGAGATGAAATGAGTCACTGTTCCCCCTTTTGGAACTGCTGTTCTAGATACTCAATTTCTGCTCAGGACGATCCCTTTACCATTAATAACGTGGGTGGAGGGTTCTATACTCAAGAAGGCTAGTATATGCCACACAGAGAACTCTGATATCTGGCAACACTTTGGAAATAAGAAACGCAACTATCTGGTGGCTAGCAAAAGTGGTTTTTTGCAAGGTATTTTTAATTTGTATTTTACCTCCACCTCCTTGCTTAGACAATGACTTCACAAGATTATTCTGATCTTTATCTTTCCAGATTTCCCCGAAGACAGCAAGAACTGACTCAAGCTTCCTCGTGGAAAACAAGGGGGTTGAGAGAGAGAAAAAATATTATGACTTGGTTGTTTTTAAACCTTCTCTTAGAGATAAACAGAAAAGAATGTGCTTTGTGAAATTCAGAACCCCAAAACACTAAAAAAAGAGGAAATAACAGGATTGGTTCAATTGTTATAATTTAATTTATTATTATTGCTCTGCTGAGGAAGGAAACTGAGCAGAGTTTTATTGTTTCAATAAAACAAATTCAGCCCTTTGTTTTTGCATGTAAGATGACTTTTTGTTCTTGATACATCCAAATTTGTCTTAGTCCCCGATGAGTAGGATTCTTGCAGTTGTCAATCTGCTATAGGGAACCCTTGAG
This sequence comes from Lacerta viridis, assembly GCA_900245905.1. NCBI lineage: Eukaryota > Metazoa > Chordata > Lepidosauria > Squamata > Lacertidae > Lacerta > Lacerta viridis. The sequence continues at coordinate 123,967 of OFHU01001092.1, read as the reverse complement.
ATTTCAAGAGTTTCCTCTGAATTACAGTGAAGGCCACCTGAAATCCATTCTTTCATGACAAGCCTGCTCTTTTCTTTCCTTGGTAAACCTTTATAAACAGAGGTTATCACTCTGTCCCCCGAGTCCTCCACAAGCTTCCCGAGTCTCCACCAGGCCCTCCAAGAGTCCTCTCCCCTGAGTTCCCTGGGTGTGTTCATATTCATTAGTTTTGCCAGCAGGAATTTTGCCCCACTAAGTCATTGGGACGCGGGTGGCGCTGTGGGTTAAACCACAGAGCCTAGGGCTTGCTGATCAGAAGGTCGGCGGTTCGAATCCCCATGACGGGGTGAGCTCCCGTTGCTTGGTCCCTGCTCCTGCCCACCTAGCAGTTCGAAAGCACGTCAAAGTGCAAGTAGATAAATAGGTACCGCTCCGGCGGGAAGGTAAACGGCGTTTCCGTGTGCTGCTCTGGTTCACCAGAAGCGGCTTAGTCATGCTGGCCACATGACCCGGAAGCTGTACGCCGGCTCCCTTGGCCAGTAACGTGAGATGAGCGCCGCAACCCCAGAGTCGGACATGACTGGACCTAATGGTCTGGGGTCCCTTTACCTTTACCTTTTTAAGTCATTGGAGTTCGTGGCTTAATGTCCTTTCTGGCAGCTCTGGATCTTGCTCCTCCTTCCTATGTTCGAAACAGAGAACAAGGAAGGGGGAACTGACCTCCTTGCTTTCTTTTTTTCAACATTTTATTTTCATTGATATACAGGTGAAACTCGAAAAATTAGAATATCATGGAAAGGTTCATTTCTTTCAGTAATTCAACTTAAAAGGTGAAACTAATATATGAGATAGACTCATGACATGCAAAGTGAGATATGTCAAGCCTTTATTTGTTATAATTGTGATGATTATGGCGTACAGCTGATGAGAACCCCAAATTAACAATTTCAACTTTGGGGTTTTCATCAGCTGTACGCCATAATCATCACAATTATAACAAACAAAGGCTTGACATATCTCGCTTTGCATGTCATGAGTCTATCTCATATATTAAACTCCAGTAGCTAATGAAAACAATTGCTTACATAAATGGACTTTTCCACGATATTCTAATTTTTTGAGTTTCACCTCTATAGCTAAAGATATACAAAAGTTTATATTCTAAACAAAGTATTTTTTTTTTTACAATATACCAGAATAAAAGAAAATAAAATCTAAACAAACAGGAGGAAAGGAAAGGAAAGGAAAGGGGGGAGAAGAAGAAGAAGAAGAAGAAGAAGAAGAAGAAGGAGGAGGAGGAGGAGGAAGGAGGAGGAGGAGGAGGAGGAGGAGGAGGAGGAGGAGAAGGAGAAGAAGAAGAAGAAGAAGAAGAAGAAGAAGAAGAAGAAGGAAGGAAGGAAGGAAGGAAGAAGGAAGGAAGGAAGGAAGGAAGGAAGGATAAAGGGGAAACGAAGACTTCTGACTCCCTGTCAGCTTAATACAGTAACTTGTTCAAAGTATTCACTCAAATCAACATCCAACTCTTCGGTTTTCTACAAGCCAATGTTTTCTCAGTCTTCAAATCCAGATATTGCAAGTTCGTTTTCTTTTTCGTGCAAAAAGTCCATTAGAAGTTACCAGTCCTTAATAAATGTCAATATTATTTCAGGCTGCCCTCTCAGAAAACCCAGGGCTGCAGTACTTCATTGTTACTCTTTCGCCACCCCATCAAGCACCCTCGGCCAGCACCTTGCTCATTCCTGAAATCCTTAATCCAGCCTCCATAGTGAATTCCTGAGGGCCAGTAGAGGATAAGGAAGAATGGATTATGGGCCCTTAATTCCTAGGCAGTAGTTTAGGAATATTTTTTGGCTTAAATGTCAAATTGTTCCATTTTTGCACTTCAGCTCATGGCACCAGAAACAGCTTGCTTGTTGCTTGGGTTAACTTCCTGTTTAAAACAGCAGAGACAGAGCAGATTTGGTGTTATCTCCTGGAAGGACATTTCCTCGGTCAAATGTTATCAGGCAGAGACCGTTGGATATTGCTGTTGATTAATATATCCTGTGGCAACATTATTATTATTATTTAAACCCATTACAAATGAGTCATATGCCAGTGAACTGAAGTTAAATGAACATGTTTAATTACTCGTTCTTTTTCAATTTCAATTCAGATAGGATCTAATCATATCTGTTTTTATGCCCCATTGGATAAAATGACTACGAAAGCTGGCCTCCATGGGGTGTCAGTTTCAGATGTTTTGAACAGTAGCAACAGGAGTAGTATTTCATCCTTAAAAAATAAATAGGGTGCATTTGTATGACTCTGTCCAGACTAGGACCTGCCAGTTCCACATTCTTCTGATACAGGTGCGCTAAATGTTAAGACACAAATATTTCTGTGCTTAGAATCATAGAATCCTAGAGTTGGAAGAGACCACAAGGGCCATCCAGTCCAACCCCCTGCCAAGCAGGAAACACCATCAAAGCATTCCTGACAGATGGCTGTCAAGCCTCCGCTTAAAGACCTCCAAAGAAGGAGACTCCACCACACTCCTTGGCAGCAAATTCTTACTGTCAGGAAGTTCTTCCTAATGTTTAGGTGGAATCTTCTTTCTTGTAGTTTGAATCCATTGCTCCGTGTCCGCTTCTCTGGAGCAGCAGAAAACAACCTTTCTCCCTCCTCTATATGACATCCTTTTATATATTTGAACATGGCTATCATATCACCCCTTAACCTTCTCTTCTCCAGGCTAAACATACCCAGCTCCCTAAGCCGTTCCTCATAAGGCATCATTTCCAGGCCTTTGACCATTTTGGTTCCAAGTGTGCCATGATACAGAAATCAAATCACCTCAAATCGCAGAGGAGGCTGCCCACTGTGTCTCTGCATGATGCTTTGCTCTGGCCCTGCATTGCCTCTACTCAGTTTCATCCCTGCATCTGGTGCGATGAATCGGTCACTCATTCCCCTATGCCAGGCATGTCCAACAGGAAAATCATGATCTACCAGTAGATCACTGGATGCCTGTGGTAGATCACTGGTTCCCCCCAAAGAAGCTCAACAACATTGCCCTGCACCTCTAAAAAACAGGGCTTTCCTTCTCCCTAAAAAAAGCTCGACTTTGACTGAACCCCAAAAAGGAGTTCTGTTTACCTTCCCGCCAGAGCGGTACCTATTTATCTACTTGCACTTTGACGTGCTTTCGAACTGCTAGGTGGGCAGGAGCTGGGACCGAAGCAACGGGAGCTCACCCTGTGGCAGGGATTCGAACCGCCGACCTTCTGATCAGCAAGCCCTAGGCTCTGTGGTTTAACCCACAGCGCCACCTGAGTCATAGCAAAAACCTAAATATAGGGAGGGTGGGCGGGTGATCTGGTGCATGAAGTGAAAAAGAAAGCTCTATGCAACGTGAAGTGGTATATATAAAGGTCCCACGGTTAATACACAAAATTCCCCAGTGGCCAGATCTGCCCAGCAACCGAGGGACCACCAATTGGGTTGTTGCGGCTATCCAATTGCTCTCACCCACACAAACGGTGAGGTCAGTCCCAATGATGAGCACACGATTTATGAGAATGAGATGATTTAGTTCAAATGTGTTATTTACACATGATGTGGTAGGTCCTGAAAGATGGCATGGAAATATTTATAATAAATTCTGAGCGAATTCTTTTTATTTTTCCGCCGCACACTGCAGGGTTAATTACTGACATAGAGTGGTGATGGTTGTACCTTCTCATTATTTCTCTAACTATTATTTGCATTTCCCTAGTATTAAAACCCTGGTTCTGATCATTTTAACCTAAGTCTGCAGGGTGAAATATTTGGCTCCAAAAACGGAAATTTCAATGCACGTGGAAGGAAATTTTGACGGAGACAGTTCACACACACAAATAATAATGTTGGGTAATAATAATAATAATAGTAATAATAATTTATTTGTACCCTGCCCATCTGGCTGGGTCTCCTCACGAACATGACTAGATCTCCCTTTTGATTGCACAGAGAGTGGAGAGGGCTTGCTTATATTCTGCGGTTACTGTTGCATATTGCAAAAACAGAAAGGTGCTTTCAAAAAGGAGAAGTTTCGTGCGAACAAACATGGACTGACATCACAGGAGGAACTGTCAGAGTCGTGGGAAATGTATTCTCCACTCATTGCTTTTGCTCTGTTACAATCCCTTGTGTATAAGTCCCATTTGTGCACTACAAACCCAAAGCAGCAACGCACAGCTTCCACTACAACAGCAGAGATTTCAAGACTCAAATCTGTACCCTTTTCCTGGTTTTCTCTTCCCTACAGATTTGAACATGGCCAAGCTACATGTTACAGAAAGCAGACTGGGTCTATTTAGCTTAATTTAGCTGCCATTAAAATTAATGAGACAAATTAATCATGGCTTAAATCCCATTGAAATCCCATTAAAACAAAGAAACACAAGGTATTCCCGACAATTCCTCAGTAACTTGGTGCAAATTTCTCCCAATGAGGACATTTATATGCAACTAGCTGGCCCGGCCACGTGTTGCGGTGGCTTTTTTTGTGAAATGGAAAAGGAAGATCTTATCCTTTGTAATAAAGTACAAGTGTCTCTGCGTCCAGTCCTTCTGTCTGTGGGATTGCGCTACTGCGCATGTGCCCCACGGACAGCTGTTGGGACTTGGAGCGCAGAGACTTCGGGCGGCCGGGCGAAACTGTTGAAGCGGTGGGTGTGCGTGGGCACGCGGTGGGTGCACGCTCACGTGGACGTACTTCTAAGCGGCAGCGGCCGTTACAAGTGGGGGCGGGCGAGCGATGTCAAGCGAGAGCTGCTCGGTCAGCTCTGCGCGTGTTCCCGATGTTGCTAGGGCAACAGGGACGCTATGCGCAGAGCTGGCTACGTCATGCGGCTCTCGCGTTGTCAGGAAAAAAAAACAACGAAATAAGCGAGAGCCGCTCAGTCATAGAATCATAGAGTTGGAAGAGACCACAAGGGCCATCCAGTCCAACCCCCTGCCAAGCAGGAAACACCATCAAAGCATTCCTGACAGATGGCTGTCAAGCCTCCGCTTAAAGACCTCCAAAGAAGGAGACTCCACCACACTCCTTGGCAGCAAATTCCACTGTCGACAGCTCTTACTGTCAGGAAGTTCTTCCTAATGTTTAGGTGGAATCTTCTTTCTTGTAGTTTGAATCCATTGCCCCGTGTCCGCTTCTCTGGAGCAGCAGAAAACAACCTTTCTCCCTCCTCTATATGACATCCTTTTATATATTTGAACATGGCTATCATATCACCCCTTAACCTTCTCTTCTCCAGGCTAAACATACCCAGCTCCCTAAGCCGTTCCTCATAAGGCATCGTTTCCAGGCCTTGGACCATTTTGGTTGCCCTCCTCTGGACACGTTCCAGCTTGTCAGTATCCTTCTTGAACTCTGCGCATGTCCCCGGCGTCGCTAGGGCAACAGGGACGCAGAGCTGACAAAGTTTCTATAACTAACATTGAGGCAGAGTCGCCTCTGAAATTCTGTAGGACAAACATTTTTTTTTTTGAAAAAAAAAACCACTGGTGTGATCTATACCATAAACAAACATTGCCCAAACTCTGTTTTTAAAAATGTTTGACCACATATGTTCTAGCGCCCGTTAATTTAACGGGTTTAATGTCTAGTATATATATAAATGTAAACTGTCCATGCCCACAGCTTCTCCTGTTGCCTGCCTCCTCTTCTTTCCCCCCGTTTCTTCCTCCTTCCACAGCTTTCTGTTGAATTTCCTGCCTCCTCTTCATATTCCCCTCCATTTCTGACTGCGTTGCTGTGGGGTTGTTGTTTTTTGCATTTTTAAAAAATTTATTGTATTTGTAAATTGGATGTTTTTGGCTTTTTTTGTACCTTTGTTTTCTGCATTGCTGCTGTGGCTCATTCTGGCTCATCCCCGGTGTCTCCCTCCTGATCCCGAGAGTATTCCTGGAAGCTCCTGTTTCCGTTCTTCCCTATCCCTGCGTCCAGGTGATTTATTTGGGGATGATTTATCTGCACGTTTTTGTTTTGCTTTACAGTCTGCAAAGCTGCGGCGACCATTTTAGGTGAGGGGAAAGACATTGTTGCTCTGGCCAGGTCTGATGATGTCGATGGGCCTTTCTATTGGATGCTGTTGAAGTCTTCATTCCTTTTGCTGGTGAGGTATAATAGGCGCACCACTTTTTTGCCTTTATTCTATATTTTAGGCATGACAGGTGTGGTTTTTTTAATTTTTATGATGCCAGATCCTTCCTTGATGGTCAAGTTACGCTTTGTCCTGTTTGGTGCAGCGGTTACGGAGAACATAGGTTTCCGGCGTACACACAATGGGAACATTTTTATATATATAGATTTTGCCTAATATAGACATTTTGACAAAGCATTTTGACAAAGCAACATTTTGACAAAGCCGTAACCCCAGAATCGTCTGTGACTGGACCTAATGGTCAGGGGTTCCTTTTTCCTTTACCTTTTTATGACCTTGCTGTGCCGTTGTGGGTCATCTGTTCTTGGGACAGGGGCCCGGTAGGAATTTCCCCTTTTGGCTGATTGGCTGGTGCCACTTGGGTTTCGCCTGCCGCGTAGCAAATCCCACAACTTTGTAAGGTTTGGCGGTTAGCATTGGTTGAGGGGAGGGGAGGTTGTCACACCTGCCCCTCCCAATGCACGATAGGGTATTCCGTTAAAGGAATCCAGGTGCTCGCCATGCTTTTGTCCCATGCCCTTCCAGGGGTTAGGGCTGGCTTCCTCAACCTCGGCCCTCCAGATGTTTTGAGACTACAATTCCCATCATCCCTGACCACTGGTCCTGCTAGCTAGGGATCATGGGAGTTGTAGGCAAAAACATCTGGAGGGCCAAGGTTGAGGAAGCCTGGGTTAGGGCCACGCCAGAGCACCTGGGAGCATTTTGGGGTGAGGTTGCATCTGTGGTAGGTCCAACGCTCCCCCAGGATGTTTACCCTTACCGATTTCTGCCTGTCCAGTTGTCAGTACTGCCCTGCCGGAGGTGTAGGTGCAGCTAGTTGAACCAATGCCTAAACAAACCACTCGCATTCTGTAACCAATAATGTTGTGGCCAAAATTATGACAATATCCTTAAACTAATATTGGTGTCAACTGTGTCTTTCCTTGGGAGGTCTTGGGGGGGTCTTCACATGCAAAACTACAGCAGTCTAAAACATTTCATGGCCCAGCACAACATGCATGTCAAACCAATGTGTGTATGTATATAGCCATGCATGCATGTGTGTATTCCCCTCCTGGATAGCTCGGTTGGTTAGAGTGTGGTGCCAATCATGCCTAGGTTGCAGGTTCAGTCCCCACATGGGGCAGCTGCATGTTCGAGCATTGCAGGCGGTTGGACTAATGATCCTCAGGGTCAACTCTACAATTCTATGTATGGGCTGGAGGATAATGGCCAAGAATCTGACGTTTGAAGTGGCGGCTGTGTGGGTGGGCATCATAATTGAGATCTGAATGCAATTTCTTCTTTTGTCGTTCATATTTTTTCAGTTGGAATGGCCCACACATTGAGATCATCTGCCAGTAAAAAGGTAAAGGTAATGGACCCCTGACAGTTAAGTCCAGTCGCAGATGACTCTGGGGTTGCGGCGCTCATCTCGCTTTACTGGCCGCAGACAGTTTTCCTGGGCCATGTGGCCAGTATGACTAAGCTGCTTCTGGCGATTGAAACCAGAGCAGCGCATGGAAACGCCGTTTACCTTCCCGCCGGAGCAGTACCTATTTATCTACTTGCACTGTGTGCTTTCGAACTGCTAGGTTGGCAGGAGCAGGGACCAAGCAACGGGAGCTCACCCTGTCGCAGGGATTCGAACCGCCGACCTTCTGATCAGCAAGATGCTCCAGCCAGCTCAGGTAAGGCAAGTGAGAAACTAGGGAGAGGGCCTTTTCAGTTGCAGCACCCATGTCTGCAATCCTCTCCACAGGGAGGTTCTGCAGTTATCTGGTTGGTGCCTTTGGTCTCCAATTTGTCAAATTTGTCTCCTACAATTTGTCACATTTGTTTTTATGCTGTTTTATGTCATGATTATGTCGTCGTCGTCGTCCCCTTTATAATGTTAATTGTAATTACCTTGGGAACTGTTCTTGAAGGGTTGTGTAGAATTTTTCCAACAAACGAATTTGGAAGCCACTGTGTGGTTCCCAGTGTGCCACGATAAGGAAATCAAATCACCTCAAATTGCAGAGGAGGCTGCCCACTGTGTCTCTGCATGATGCTTTGCTCTGGCCCTGCATTGCCTCTACTCAGTTTCATCCCTGCATCTGGTGCGATGAATCGGTCACTCATTCCCCTATGCCAGGCATGTCCAACAGGAAGATCATGATCTACCAGTAGATCACTGGATGCCTGTGGTAGATCACTGGTTCCCCCCAAAGAAGCTCCAAAACTGGCTCACCCCCCAAAAAAGCTCAACAACATCGCCCTGCACCCCTAAAAAACAGGGCTTTCCTTCTCCCTAAAAAAAGCTCAACTTTGACTGAACCCCAAAAGGGAGTAGATCCCTGCCCGTTTTTAAGTCTGTGGGTAGATTGCAGTCTCTTGGTAGGTGGCCACCCCTGCCCTATGCAAAACCACAGGAAAATTGCACATCCTCAGGCAAGTCGACCTGCTGCAACTCTGCATGGATAACTGTCCAGGCTGTGCCTCCCTTCTTATGCAGGAACACAGGCTGGGTTTCTCTGAGAGAGGCTCTTTCCAACCTTACTCTTACAGTGCCACACTCTAAAAGTAAACTTTTGGGCCCACGAGGTTGAGTTGTGCCACCAGTTTTAATTCAGAAAAAAGTATTTCTCTGCTATCTGAAGTTTAGGAAACAGACAAGAGTGGGAAGTTCAGTTTATACGTTGAAACTGACTCACTGTGGCTGCAACTCTCTTGCAATTTCCCCGGAAACTGGTTTCTCTGCTTTGTAACAAGCATCCTCTTTCTACCAAAACTTCCCTGTGACGAGAGGAATTTCCTTCAGTCAGTAAACAGTGGATCCAGTCTCAGTGATCCGCTTTGGAGAATACTATCCAGTGTCCCCGGAGGCACACTATCCAGTGGAACAATCCATTTGGCAAATAATGGCGTAGGAAGAAAATTTTTTTTTAAAAAAAAGCTTTGTGGGGAGGACAGCTGAATAGCTGCCAGTTTAGTCATCCAGCAAAAATCTAACCATTTATCCACACAGCGAGCTGAGCACCGCACCCTTGAGGGCTCTGAAACTTACAGGGAGCTCTTTCATTTGTTTGCAGGGTTTCTTAGGCGATTAATTGCAACGCTGTCAAACACAAATAAGAAAGGAATGTAGGTAGGCTTATTATATAAACTTTAAAAAAAACAACTGGCAGGAAAGCCCAGGGAGCTGTTACTCTAGAAACCCTGGTCTGGAACGAACCCAAAACGAACGATTCCAACTCCACACCCAAAGGCAGGAGACTGCATGTACTGGAGCATGATGCATCATGTGCCCACAAAATGTTAAACTCATTTCAGCGGTGATACAAACACAGAGCAGCGGTGAACAAATTGGCCCAGCGAGAAGGGTCTGTGATGTTTGCCCTCCATTTCGAAACACACACATTTTCATTCCTCTCTGTCCACGGCTCCAAAGAGCATGGGTTTGCTGCTACATATTCATCGGGAGCATATTTGGGTGAATGTTAATTTGCCGGAGATGGTTTACAGCTTTAAATAGCATCTGTGAACCTCAGCATGTTTTTAATCCTTTCTTGCTGTGCTGTGGTCCCAACCCATCGCTTTTTGCTTTGGGGGAAAAAGGCAGATTTCCTCTGGGAACCGACAGGAGGTGCTTTTGGGGTGGGGATTTTCATCGTCTCGGTAGCGGCCCCCGTCCTGTGGAACGCCCTCCCACCAGATGTCAAAGAGAACAACAACTACCAGACTTTTAGAAGACATCTGAAGGCAGCCCTGTTTAGGGAAGCTTTTAATGTTTGATTGATTATTGTATTTTAATATTTTGTTGGAAGCCGCCCAGAGTGGCTGGGGAAACCCTGCCAGATGGGCGGGGTATAAATAAATTATTATTATTATTATTATTATTATTATTAATTAGGGTTGGTTGAGGTGCAGCCAACAGCCTTCCCACTGAAGAAGCAGTCTTGATGAGGCTTCCTGGCAGGTGCTATATAAAGAATAAAAATGAAGCAAGTGTTGTAAGAATTTTAAGGTATTTTATTTATATATAATAATTGTTATTAATGTACCAAAACAAATAAGGCCACATGTCTGAAAAACAGCACAGACAGGCCTCACTCCATTTTGACTCCCAACTGACCAAGTATTTCTTTGTCTCAGGAACAAAGGGGGGGGGTTGCCCCTCCAGCTACTCAGCAGCCCTCTGCCTGAGTGATAATCTCTGGCATCCTGATACCTGAGTGCCAGACAAAAGGGTGTGATTAACTTGGCTGGGAAATAGGGAAATGTAAATATCTTTTGTTTCACTTGATGGGTTTTTGGTGGAGGGCAAGAGGAGACATGGGGGCAGGGTCCAAGATGCTCAGATCACTGCTACCAGACCCTCCCAATTTGTGATGTAATTCTGATGTATGGAGGGGTGGTCTTGAGCTGGAGGGGGGCAATTTCAAAAGTCTATATAGGAGCTTGCGCGCCTTTGTTGGAGGTCTTTTGCTTGCAAGACACCCTGCTGCAGCAGTTTCTAATAAAGGGCTATCGCCTTGCTTTGGGAGATTCTGTATCGTCTCTATTTATTCATAAGTGCTCCTGAGAGGAGGGGAGCCCTACTAAGGCTCTCCCCCGGGTTCGTGGACTCCCTTCTGGGGTTGAACCTAATTTTTATAACACAAGCCAGGCTACACTATTCCATTTAACACAATTTCACATACAGTACGTAGTTCAGTTTTGTTTTCTGAGCATGATTTGCGGGGTGTGTGTGTGTTTGTGTGTGTGTGTGTTTAGCTGGTAACATTGTTTATTTGAAGTCAGTGGTTGCGTTGATGCCTGAGAGTAGGGTTGCCAGGTCTGCTTCCAAAAAATAGCAGACAAGCGGGGGGGGGGTTAAATTAAATTAAATTATATATTTTCTTACAAACATTTTAACACGTATTAAAATACCATTTCATCATAAAGCTTTTGAATAAAAAAATGTCCACTATTTTGTGGGAAAAAAATAGTGAACATAATGTGAAAAAGTGGACTGTCCACTCAAATAGTGGACACCTGGCAACCCTACCTGAGAGGCACTTTTGTATTTTTTTAAAATAGTTTTTACAGTATTAAGTTTTTCCATTCCCCCCCCAAAATTACATTATAACAAATTATATAATTCACCAATCCCAAATTATCCCTCCCCACCCCCGGACTTCCCTCAACCTCCTTCTCTAGATTGTTTTTACACAATGTCAGTTCCTGCTTATTTCCTTTCCATTCATTATTTATATATATATATTTAATCTTATAATTTGTATAAATTTTGTTACTTGTAAACGTTTACTCAAAACCTGCTAGTGAGTCCAGTTCTTTGCATTGTTTTTTGTGGGTATTTTGTAGGTATTCTACAAAAACAATGATTTGCGGTGTTGCTGCAGCCTCTAGCACCCCCCATAAATAATACTTTGGGGCCCCACATACCTCTGAGCCTGCCTTCTGTGTTTTGCACCATAATGGCCATTAATTGAAGCTGAGCATATGCTGTTCTCTGTATCAACTAGGCAAGGACGAGCAAAGGGGCATTTCTGATAGCTCCAGCCCCTCCAGAGTTGGAGACCAAATGGTTTCCTGAAAGAGCTGTAAAACATTCCTCTGCTAGGCAGCATTCTTAGGTACAGCAAGGGATAATTTTATTTTTAAGTGTGTGTGATGCTTATTATTACCGGTACCCAGGACAAAACTAGAGGGGGGGAAGCCATGGTCTGAAGCTCAACATCAGCACTAAAGGCCAATGAAACCAAAATTTTAGGCAAATTAGATAGGGGAATTATAGCAGTGCTTTATTACGGTAGTTATTACAATTATTTGCTTGAATTTTTTTTAAAAAATTTATTCTAGTTACATGTCTTATACCAGGGTGGCCAAATGACAAAGACTGTGACACTTTCAGCAGTGATCTACCCCCGTTTTTTGGGGTTCAGCTCAAAGTTGTTGACCTTTTTGGGGGATGAGGAATGCCCCGTTTTTTAGGGGTTCAGTTCGTTTTTAGATTACTGACCATATTATGTAAACAGCAAACAAAAACAGCTTCAAAAAACAGAAAAACTCCCCCCAAACAGAAAGCCCCCAAATGGCTGAAAAATCAGTTTCCTAGGATCCTCAGCCATCGCAACTCACCATGCAAGGGAACTGTTTCCAAAGCTCCTTTGCAACGATCAGCCGGCGCAACACACAGACACACACACACAACACCCTGTGGCCGGCTGCCGGTCGGCAGAGCTCAATTGTTATTTAGATTTTGGGAGGGGGACGAAAGACCGGTAGTTGAGATGGTTAGGACAGCTGTTTTCCTTTTAGGCTACCGATAACCATTTAGTTATGGCCATTACTGGGGGCAGGAAGGATAGGCGTGCCTGGCGTGCTCTGGTCCATGGGGTCACGAAGAGTCGGACACGACTGAACGACTAACAACAACACCAACCCTGAATACCTGAGAAGCAACTGGATGTTGCCTGCAGGGGAGAATCAGGAGAGAGGAGTCCTCAACCACTAAATGCCTCCCTTCCTCCTTAATTTCCCCTGCAAATACCCCCTTCCCCGCTACCTCTGCCAAATGCTTTTCTCCTTGCCCAAACTAGTTTCCAGATTTGGAGCCCGGCCAAGGAATTACATCCAAGGATTTGCAGGAGAATAAATATTGACTACTACTGCCCAGCCACAAATTATCCCAGTGAATGCCTGTGTACCTCAGCACTGTGAACGTCAACATTTTAATTCCAATTCTTAGAAATATCTGGATATTATTTCCCTCGGTGTCATGAACCAAGAGAATCTAGGGTTGCCAGGTCTGCTTCCAAAAAATAGCGGACAAGCGGGTTTGTGTGTGTTAAATTAAATTAAATTATATATTTTCTTACAAACATTTTAACACGTATTAAAATACCATTTCATCATAAAGCTTTTGAATAAAAAAAATTCCACTATTTTGTGGAAGAAAATAGTGAACATAATGTGAAAAAAGTGGACTGTTCACTCAAATAGTGGACACCTGGCAACCCTAAGAGAATCACAGGGAGCCATGTGAGAATTACTACTGTGTTTCTGAAAAGAAGACTGATCAGCTCAGCTCTTGTTGTATTCAGACATTTCCCAAAGAAATGCATCATAAAGGTAATACCGTATTTTTCGCTCCATAGGACGCTCCGGACCATAGGGCGCACCTCGTTTTTAGAGGAGGAAACAAGAAAAAAATATTTTTCTGGTTTTCCTCCTCTAAAACCCATGGTTTTTTTTAGAATCAGCTCAAAGTTTTGCAGCTTTTTTTGCAAAGGGAAAAGCCCTGCTTTTTTGAGGATCAGTTCAGATTTGTGCAGCTTTTGCAAAGGGGGAAAAGCATTGCTTACAAACCAGTAAGCACCAGTACAAACCAGTACAGACCAGTAAGCACCAGCAGGTAATAGGAAGCAAGAGGAAAGCAAACCAGTACAAACCAGTAAGCACCAGTACAAACCAGTACAGACCAGTAAGCACCAGTACAAACCAGTACAGACCAGTAAGCACCAGTACAAACCAGTACGCACCAGCAAGTAATAGGAAGCAAGAGGAAAGCGAACCAGTACAAAACCCAGTACACCAGTACAGACCAGTACAGTACCAGTAACCAGCAAGTAATAGGAAGCCAGTACAAACCAGTAAGCACCAGTACACCAGTACAAGTAATAGGCAAGCAAGAGGAAAGTGAACCAGTACAAACCAGTAAGCACCAGTACAAACCAGTACAGACCAGTAAGCACCAGTACAAACCAGTACGCACCAGCAAGTAATAGGAAGCAAGAGGAAAGCAAACCAGTACAAACCAGTAAGCACCAGTACAAACCAGTACAGACCAGTAAGCACCAGTACAAACCAGTACGCACCAGCAAGTAATAGGAAGCAAGAGGAAAGCGAACCAGTACAAACCAGTAAGCACCAGTACAAACCAGTACAGCACCAGTACAAACCAGTACGCACCAGCAAGTAATAGGAAGCAAGAGGAAAGCAAACCAGTACAAACCAGTAAGCTTACTAACTTACACAAACTTACTAACTTACTAACTTACTCAAACTTACTAACTTACGCAAACTTACTAACTTACGCAAACTTACTAACTTACTCAAACTTACTAACTTACGCAAACTTACTAACTTACTCTAACTTACTAACTTACTCAAACTTACTCACTTACTCAAACTTACTAACTTAAACAAACTTACTCAAACTTACTAACTTACGCAAACTTACTAACTTACGCAAACTTACTCAAACTTACTGACTTGCTCAAACTTACTAACTTAGGCAAACTTACTAACTTACGCAAACTTACTAAAACTTACTAACTTACACAAACTTGCTAACTTACGCAAACTTGCTAACTTACAGGTGGCAAGACTCCGGAGGTAAGGCTAGAAAAGGCAGCCATCCCCGGAGATCAGTGCCCTCAGGATGTAATGGCCCTCATGGATACTGGGAAAGCGGTAACCCTCATACACGGCAACCCTGATAAGCATCAGGGGGCCACAGTATATATTAATGCCTATGGAGATGGGGAAGAGCATACTACTCAGGTGAAAATATGCCTAGCTTTGGGAAAGTCTAGACCCTTTTGGGCAACTGTGCTAGTCTCTCATGTACCATTGTATCATTGGAGTTGATTTATTGAAAGGGATAGGATTTCTCTTCTCTTCTGGAATTTCTCTTCTCTTCTGGGATTTGGGCCATAATGGTGGGGAGAGCAAAGTGGATCCCATTAAAAATACCACCACCCTGCAAAGCAGTATATGTAAAGCAATACTGGCTGCCAGGGGGGCATAAAGAAATATCACAAACAATTCAGGGATTGCTGGAAGTGGGAGTTTTAAGACCAGCTGTCTCCAGGGCCGTCTCAAAGGGATCGTGCGCCCTGGCGCGACGATCCCTCGGCGCCCCCGGTGGGCTGCCTCTCCGCCCACCTCCCTCCCGCGCTGGCCGCCCCTCGGGAGGGGGGGTGGGCGAGCGGGGGATGAGGGGCGTGGCGCCGCAAGCCGGCCACCCTCCGGCGCCCCAGCTGGAGCGCTGGGAAGGGTGCGCAAAGCCCCGCGCTGCTCCAGCGCCACGTCCATCATCCCCCGAGGGGCGGCCAGCGCGGGAGGGAGGTGGGCGAGCGGGGGATGGGGGCGTGGCGCCGCAAGCCGGCCACCCTCCGGCGCCCCAGCTGGAGCGCTGGGAAGGGTGCGCAAAGCCCCGCGCTGCTGCCAGCGCCACGTCCATCATCCCCCGAGGGGCGGCCAGCGCGGGAGGGAGGTGGGCGAGCGGGGGATGAGGGGCGTGGCGCTGGAGCAGCGCGGAGCTTTGCGTGCCCTTCCCAGCACTCCAGCTGGGGCTCAGGAGGGCAGCCGGCGCGCGAGCGCCCGCCTGCCCGCCCGTGGGGGTGGGGGCAGGTTGGGGAGGGGGCGCCCGGTATGCCGGCGGGCTCGCGGGGGTGCCCCTGGGGGGCCTGGCGCCCTAGTGCACCGCGCCACCTGCCCCTATGCATGAGACGGCTCTGGCTGTCTCCCCTTTCAATTCTCCAGTAGACACCAAGCGCTTAACCGGACAAGACCCAGTGGTGCTAAGACCTGCTATCCCAATCATGGCATGGGTTCCGGATGAATCTGTGAGCCCCAGAATAGGGCGAGCCCAGCAGTCTTCAATCGTTAAGTGGAAGTGGTACATTGCTGATAGAGCAAGGGCAGGGCCTCAGGGAGTTGGTGCACTGCAGGAGCAGATGCTAGAACTGACGCCCATAGGAGAAGAGGTGCAGGAGAATTCTGTTGTCGGACTGGGTAAATCCCCAGCGACGGAGGCACCCCCATACGAGCAGGTTACTCACCGGGAAACCTGGTTCACAGATGGGTCAGCTAAATATCAAGGAAATGAAAGGGTGCTGCCATTAATCCTAAAAAAAACAAGTTACTCTGACCCGTTCAGGGAAAGGTAAATCGAGCCAATATGCTGAATTGATGGCAGTGTTAATGGTAGTTGAGCATGCCGTGGAGCAAAAGTCAGAAGCTGTATATGTGTATGCTGACTCATGGGCTGTGTATAAAGGCTTAACTATGTGGTTACCAAAATGGAAAAAGGATAGCTTCTGTATCCATAACAGGCCTTTATGGGACCAAGAGCTTTGGAAGCAGTTGGATCAGTTGCTTTCCACAAATACAAGTGCAGGTTGGCCATGTGGGTAGCCATGTATCCGGGGCGCCTGAGGCTTTGTATAACCAAGCAGCAGATCACTTGGCTAAAATAAGAGCAGCTAGACCCGATCAAGAGCTGGAGGACGAAGAGCTGTTGATCCTAGCTCGATGGGCTCATGAGAAATCTGGGCACTTAGGTGCCAAAGCTACACGGGAATGGGCACTAAGTAGAGGTATTCCTTGTTTGGTGGATGCAGCTGCCACTGCGGCTGCCAACTGTCAAGTCTGCTCTCGTGTGAAACAACTACCTCTGGTGAAAACCCCGATGGGGAAATTGTACAGGGGAAGTGGTCCAGGACAGATCTGGCAAGTAGACTATATAGGATCCTTACCTCAAAGTGGAAGATGGCAATATGTCTTGACTATGGTAGATACCTATTCAGGATATCTTTTGACCTACCCATGCAGTAGAGTGACTCAGCAGAGTACCCTGAAAGGTTTAGAAATGCTAGTTAGGCATTTTGGAGCTCCTTTACACATCCAAAGGTTCACATTTTGCCGGGGGAGAGGTGAGGGACTGGGCCAATGAGTGGGGCATCGAATGGGTCTACCATATCCCACATCACGCGCAAGCTGCAGGCCTTATAAAGCGCCTCAATGGTCTCTTCAAGCAAAAAAATTACTAAACTTACTAAAAGTTACTAAAAGTTACTAACTTACTCAAACTTACTAACTTACGCAAACTTACTAACTTACGTACTAACTTACGCAAACTTACTAAATTACTTACGCAAACTTACTAACTTACGCAAACTACTACTTACGCAAACTTACTAACTTACGCAAACTTACTAACTTACGCAAACTTACTAACTTACGCAAACTTACTACTAACTTACGCAAACTTACTAACTTACGCAAACTTACTAACTTACGCAAACATACTAACTTACGCAAACTTACTAACTTACGCAAACATACTAAAACTTACTAACTTACGCAAACATACTAACTTACGCAAACTTACTAACTTACGCAAACATACTAACTTACGCAAACTTACTAACTTACGCAAACTTACTAACTTACGCAAACTTACTACGCACTTACGCAAACTTACTAACTTACGCAAACTTACTAACTTACGCAAACTTACTAACTTACGCAAACTTACTAACTTACGCAAACTTACTACGCAAACTTACTAACTTACGCAAACTTACTACTTACGCAAACATACTAACTTACGCAAACTTACTAACTTACGCACTTACTAACTTACGCAAACTTACTAACTTAAAACTTACTAACTTACGCAAACTTACTAACAAACCAACTTACGCAAACTTACTAACTTACGCAAACTTACTAACTTACGCAAACATACTAACTTACGCACTTACAGCAAACTACAAACCAGTACAGACCAGTAAGCACCAGCAAGGTAATAGGAAGCAAGAGGAAAGCAAACCAGTACAAACCAGTAAGCTTACTAACTTACGCAAACTTACTAACTTACTCAAACTTACTAACTTACGCACTTACTAACTTACTAAAACTTACTAACGCAAACTTACTTACGCAAACTTACTAACTTACTCAAACTTACTAACTTTGGCAAACTTACTAACTTGCGCAAACTTACGCAAACTTACTAACTTACACAAACTTGCTAATTTACGCAAACTTGCTAACTTACGCAAACTTACTAAAACTTACTAACTTACTAAAACTTACTAACTTATGCAAACTTACTAAAACTTACTCAAACTTACTAACTTACTCAAACTTACTAACTTACTCAAACTTACTAATTCAGAATGGCGGTACTAACTTACTCAAACTTACTAACTTACTCAAACTTACTAATTCAGAATGGCCATTTCAAAGTGAAGCGGGGACGGGGAGGTCAATTTTGTGGTATCTTCAAGGAAAAAGAAACTCCCACTTTAACAATGAGCAGAAACATTTCAGGGTGGCCTCCTTCCTTAGACTGAAAATGAGATATTTATGTAGGGGGTTAAGTAACGGGAAAGAGCTGGCCAAATGTAAATAAAAGGAGGAAACCGGCTGGATACTCGAACGCAAGGAAGTGGGTAAGGAAGACCTGGGCACCATGATCAGGAAGGGCTGGTGGATACAACTTGATGACAGCGAGTCGAGGCCTTGGGAATGATGACGCCAAGTCAAAGATACACCAGTCTGGAGGAGTTTTTAGTTGTTCTTGCTGCCAGTTGCCAGAAAAGCAAAAGGGCAAAGGCACTTCCTTTTCAACTGTATATGCTGGGTGAGCATTCCACCAGAAATGGCAGGGCTACAACCCTGATTTCCCAATGTTATCAAGCTTAAATCCAAGGCTTCGGAGAAGGGTGCAAGGGGAAAAAAATGCAGTTTGATGGGCAGCCTCCACAGTGAGTACTCTGAGAATATAACATGAACATCAGGACTGTCAGGCTCCAACACTGAGGAAACGCATGTATTGTTGGACACCCAAATGCCTTCTTTCCCCAGACCTGCCATTTGTTGTGCAGTAAAAAAATGTAAAGGGAGCCCTGACTGTTAGGTCCAGTCGCGGATGACTCTGGGGTTGCGGCGCTCATCTCGCTTTACTGGCCGAGGGAGCCGGCGTACAGCTTCCGGGTCATGTGGCCAGCATGACTAAGCCGCTTCTGGAAACCAGAGCAGTGCACGGAAACACCGTTTACCTTCCCACCAGGAGTGGTACCTATTTATCTACTTGCACTTTGATGTGCTTTCGAACTGCTAGGTGGGCAGGAGCTGGGACCAAGCAACGGGAGCTCACCCCGTTGCAGAGATTCGAACTGCCAACCTTCTGATCAGTAAGCCCTAGGCTCAGTGGTTTAGACCACAGCGCCACCCTCGTCCCAGTACGTGCAGTAGCGACACTTTAAAAAGAAGATATAAGAAGAAAGGGAGGATTCTGGGAAAAGATGCACTCAGTTTCTGCTATATTGTCTCCTGCATCACTGGAGAATTTAGAGGCACACTCAAATTTTCGTGAACTGAACTTTGGATTCAGACCATGGAGAACTGGATGAAAATCCCCTCTCATAAAGCCAGTGCTTTTTTTCTTTTTCTTAAAAAAAATTATGTTTAGGGGTACTCTCATTTTGACTCAAGAAAATCACCATTTTATAGTTCAAATCGGGGAAAATAAATAAGTCAAAAGTACAAAGATTCACAAGATGTTTAGGGGAATGCGTACCCCTGCGTCCCCCCCCCAGAAAAAATGCACCACATAAAGCTGACCAGATGGCCTGAACCAGTCAATCTCACTCAGTCTATCTAACCCACCTTCCGATTTTGTTGCAAGGATAAAACGGGACAACTCCCTGGTTCTGAACTCCTGTTGAGCAGTCAGAATTGTATCTGTCCAGCCGAGCACCCCTCTGTCAAACATCATTAGATGCCCTTTGAGTTTGGTTTGTGTCCTGTTGCCCCTGCTTGAGTTGTGAAGCACCTGAGATTACTAAAAGCTCAAGTTATTAAACAAATAACCCCCTCCCCTCAACAACATCAGCAAGGAAATTTGATGATGAAATTAACGTTTCGGATGAGGAATGTGTGCATATGTGCATTTGCCTCTTAACAGTATTGAAAGTGACATTGGAATGAGCGGGAAAATGACTGGAATGAAGGACGCTCTGAAGCTTTTGTCCAAATATAAGGAAGAGCTGGGATTTCGGGTGAGGAAGGATTTGTGTATTTTGTATGAAAAGCCATTCCCGTTCTCTCCCCCCCCCTTCTAGAACTCTCACATAAAAGTAAATGAAACAGCAAAGCAAAGACATAAAAAGGAGCAACTAAAAAAAATACCCAATAATAATAGAAAGTATAATTTCAAAGACCTGATAATTTAACCGACATAAAGAACATTTCAAAATCATCACAATGTGTCAATACCAATAATTTAGAACAGTTGTAAGATTTAGTATGAGAAGGAATTTAGATTAGATTTCAGATTTATGTGAGTGAATTCAGGGTGTTTTTAGTAGTGCAGTCCTATACGCATCTACTGTGTAGTCTAACTGATTTCATATAGAATCATTTCCAAGTAAATGTGTATAGGAATGTACCCCAAGCACAGATTAGGCTTGGCTAAGAATGGAATAACTGATTGGTTCAAAATTGGGAAAGGAGTACAACAAGGCTGTATATTGTCTCCCTGCTTATTTAACTTATATGCAGAATTCATCATGCGAAAGGCTGGGCTGGATGAATCCCAAACCCGGAATTAAGATTGCCGGAAAAAATATCAACAACCTCAGATATGCTGATGATACAACCTTGATGGCAGAAAGTGAGGAGGAATTAAAGAACCTTTTAATGAGGGTGAAAGAGGAGAGCGCAAAATATGGTCTGAAGCTCAACATCAAAAAAACTAAGATCATGGCCACTGGTCCCATCACCTCCTGGCAAATAGAAGGGGAAGAAATGGAGGCAGTGAGAGATTTTACTTTCTTGGGTTCCATGATCACTGCAGATGGTGACAGCAGTCACGAAATTAAAAGACGCCTGCTTCTTGGGAGAAAAGCAATGACAAACCTAGACAGCATCTTAAAAAGCAGAGACATCACCTTGCCGACAAAGGTCCGTATAGTTAAAGCTATGGTTTTCCCAGTAGTAATGTACGGAAGTGAGAGCTGGACCATAAAGAAGGCTGATCGCCGAAGAATTGATGCTTTTGAATTACGGTGCTGGAGGAGACTCTTGAGAGTCCCATGGACTGCAAGAAGATCAAACCTATCCATTCTTAAAGAAATCAGCCCTGAGTGCTCACTGGAAGGACAGATCCTGAAGTTGAGGCTCCAGTACTTTGGCCACCTCATGAGAAGAGAAGACTCCCTGGAAAAGACCCTGATGTTGGGAAAGATGGAGGGCACAAGGAGAAGGGGACGACAGAGGATGAGATGGTTGGACAGTGTTCTCGAAGCTACTAACATGAGTTTGGCCAAACTGCGAGAGGCAGTGAAGGATAGGCGTGCCTGGCGTGCTCTGGTCCATGGGGTCACGAAGAGTCGGGAACGACTGAACAACAACAAGAAGCCAGTTGGATTTTCTCCCATGTGACCATTCTGGGAGAAAGAGGAAAGGAAGGAAACAGGGAAGATCCAGCTGCAGAAAACAACTTTTTGTTGAGCCCAACATGTTTCCAACTGAGTTCTTCCTCGGTATCTGATGAATAAATTGTTTCTCTTATTCATCTGAAGGCTTTCCTCCTTGTTTCTTCCTGTGTTTGGTGTCTTCCTGCTATTTCAGTCTCCTTCCCATCATATTTGGCGCACCGTCCAATGATACAGCCCACAGACCTGAACATTAACGGCTTGGGATTATTTTCCGTATTATTTTTAAAGGCTCACTACACAGAATGTTCTCAGGCAGGTGAGAAAGTAGATCAGTTTTCCAGGTTAAAAAAGGGAGATTTTTCAGGAAGCTGAGACCTGGGAAATCTGATAAGCTTTAACATACAAAGCAGTTTTAAAAAAAAAAAAGCTACATTCAAAGGTTGCTGCCAAGTATAAAGACATTTATAGTTGTGACAGAATCATCAGCTGTTGTCACTCAAAAGTTGTATTAAAATGATGCAGAAACAACACCAAATTCTGACCCACCCCCCACCTCAAAAAGAAGAGGAAAGGAGATTAATGTGTTGCAAGCACATCTTTGAGAAATGGAATCTGGTGGAATCTTGCATTAAGCTGTTCTTAATTGTTGTTGTTTAGTCGTTTAGTCATGTCCGACTCTTCGTGACCCCATGGACCAGAGCACGCCAGGCACTCCTGTCTTCCACTGCCTCCCGCAGTTTGGTCAGACTCATGTTGGTAGCTTCGAGAACACTGTCCAACCATCTCGTCCTCTGTCGTCCCCTTCTCCTTGTGCCCTCCATCTTTCCCAACATCAGGGTCTTTTCCAGGGAGTCTTCTCTTCTCATGAGGTGGCCAAAGTATTGGAGCCTCAGCTTCAGGATCTGTCCTTCCAGTGAGCACTCAGGGCTGATTTCCTTCAGAATGGATAGGTTTGATCTTCTTGCAGTCCATGGGACTCTCAAGAGTCTCCTCCAGCACCGTAATTCAAAAGCATCAATTCTTCGGCGATCAGCCTTCTTTAAGCTGTTCTTAATGCAAGATGCATTAATACAAGGGGCGTGGGTGGTGCTGTGGGTTAAACCACAGAGCCTAGGGCTTGCTGATCAGAAGGTCGGCGGTTCGAATCCCCGCGACGGGGTGAGCTCCTGTTGCTCAGTCCCAGCTCCTGCCCACCTAGCAGTTCGAAAGCACGTCAAAGTGCAAGTAGATAAATAGGAAGGTAAACGGCGTTTCCGTGCGCTGCTCTGGTTCGCCAGAAGCGGCTTAGTCATGCTGGCCACATGACCGGAAGCTGTACGCCGGCTCCCTCGGCCAGTAACGCGAGATGAGCGCCGCAACCCCAGAGTCGGACACGACTGGACCTAATGGTCAGGGGTCCCTTTACCATTACCTAATGCAAGATGCTAATTTAATAGCAAGGAGAGAACAGGCTGGATTTACCGGTAAACATTTACAAGTACTGTATGGACAATCTGGAGTGAACGCAGTCTTAGATAACATGAAACCAATGATAAGGCACAGGGGAGAAGTGCTCCAGCTCAGCCCTTTGTCTTAAGTCTGACTTGCATCACCTTCTCTGCAAAGCACAGAGGGTACAATTTCCAGGGGAAATGTGGAGATGCTGAACTTAACCCTTTGTGGCTTTCACCCTCAAGTACCATGGCTTTGACCCTAGCAGAACTTCCAGGTAAGTGCTTCTGTTAATTTTGCTGTTGTTGTTTAGTCGTGTCCGACTCTTCGTGACCCTATGGACCAGAGCACGCCAGGCACTCCTGTCTTTGCTTTGTTAATAGTATTATTAATATGGGGGGGGGATATTGTGTTGTGTTTTTATTATGTATTTTGTGGTTTTGTATCTTGATTTTATTCTGCGAACTGCCCTGAGACCCCCAGGTATATGGTGGTGTATAAATTCAATAATAATAATAATAATAGTTAATAATAATAAATACCGTATTTTTCGCTCCATAGGGCGCACCTCGATTTTAGAGGAAACAAGCAAAAAATTATATTTTTCTGGTTTTCCTCCTCTAAAAGCCCTGTTTTTTTGAGGATCAGCTAAAAGTTTTGCAGCTTTTTTTGCAAAGGGAAAAGCCCTGTTTTTTTGAGGATCAGCTAAAAGTTTTGCAGCTTTTTTGCAAAGGGAAAAGCCCTGTTTTTTGAGGATCAGCTAAAAGTTTTGCAGCTTTTTTTGCAAAGGGGGAAAAGCAAAGCTCCTTTTGCAAAGGGGGAAAAGCAAAGAGGAAAAGCTCTGTTTTTATGGGGTTCAACTCACATTTCTGCAGCTTCTAAAGGAAAGGGAGCCTTTTCTACAGTTTCCAGACAGATAATCTAATCAGCCAGTCACATGTAGCTGGGGAAACAAACAACCTCCCTCTGCAGCACATTCAACAAAGGAGGGCGGGGCTGAAAGGGAGCCGGGGACTCTTATCTCTCTCCCGATCTCTTGCTGATCAGCTGCTGAGCGGGGTCCTTTCAACACCCCCTTTTCTCTTTGTAAAATAAAAAGCATGATCCTCTTTTGGCCCCTGGGCAATTCAGCTCCAGGGACCACCATTCGCTCCATAAGACACACAGATATTTCCCCTTACTTTTTAGGAGGAAAAAGGAGCGTCTTATGGAGGAAAAAATACGGTAGTAAGTTGGAACCTTGGCTGGAGGGCTAGCAGCCGACAGATGAGTTGCCGGATGGCTGAGCAGCAGCAGCAAGACAACCCAAAAGCAATTCGCACCTTACGAGTTTACACAGGAATATCTTCAGCCAGGCTCCAAAGTTATGGGAAGGGATATGTAGTACCTCCCAGAAAGTGCACTTGTACGTGTGCAGATTATCGTTTCTTCATGTTGAGTAATCTGAGCCAGCCTCTGTACATCTAGAATGAGGAAGCACAACCCCCAACATTGATTTAACCCTATATAAATGCAAAAAAAGGGGGTTCCCCTGTGTTGCAAGTCTCAAGCAGAATATGAGAAAAGGCAACACGCAGACCAATGATAGGGCAAAATGTTTCATGGTATATACAGCAAACTTTTATAATGTCAAATAATAAGCAACGAAGACAGCATTCCGGGTAAGTACACTGTTTCGGTATGTCTTCTTCAGTTCATAACTATAAAGAATAGCAAAACAAAATATATACATATAAACAATTATATCATATAAGGGATAATGCTCAGCATCAACAAGAGTCCAGAAAAAATACAGTCAGAGAAAAATTACATTATTAAAAAATCATACCATGAAACATTTTGGCCTACCATTGGTCTACGTGTTGCCTTTTTCCATATTCCTATTAACCCTGTATAAAGCTGTCGCACACCCCACTCCAGGGTGTTTAAAAGTTAAGTACTTTCCTTGTGCGTCTGTTCCCGGTCCACCCACACCTACGCTTTGCCTTGGCACTGTGAGCCTGCGGTTCCACCTTGAGCACACTGAAATCGATGTGGGAATGCTTAGAACGACAGCCAGTTTCTTCTCCAGAACGCTCATCTTAAGAAGAATTGTTTTCTGCTAGGTCTTAAAAGCTCTAAATCTGCGGTAGTCTGATTTGCTGGGAGTTTGGGATAAATGTCACAATTGACAAACCCGCGCACAAAGGCCAGCAGTTAGCTCAGCTCTGAAGATCTATTGAACATCAAACAGAGCTCTCAGTCAAGTGAAGCATTCACGCCCAATGAATGGCTGCCTTGTAGATTTATTTTCAGTAAGAGGAGAATGTGGCAGTTTGTGTCCGACAATGGAAAAATCTCTCATCTGGTTTTGCGATCCAGTTACGGAGGACACAAAACAGCCTCTGGTTCTTTATAACTGTTTGGGGTCCTGAATGTTGCAAGCTGTAATTATGCATTTTAGTTTCCCTCTTTTTTTTCCCTTTTCTTTTTAAACCCATGTAAAAGAGCAAAACAAAGAAAGATTACAGGGGAACTTGCAGGCACCACCCACATTCTAAATATAGAAGCCAACAAGCCTCGATTAAGCTTCTACTCCATAGCCAGAACATACTGCTCTCTGTTACACAGGCAGGTGATAATTCAGCAGTAAGTACGCTTTAAGAATCAAGTTCCTCTCAAGATTAATTAAAATTCTGCCATGGCAAACCATAATACAGTAGTACCCTGGTTCTCAAATGCCTTGGCACTCAAACAACTTTGAACCCAAACACTGCAAAAACCGGAAGTAAGTGTTCCCGTTTGTGAACTTTTTCCGGAAGCTGAACATACTCCCATTTTGAGTGCCACACTTCCGTTTTGAATGTTACACTGAGGTCTGTCTGTTTTTGCTATTTATTTTGCGACTCTTTTTTGTTTTGTTTTTGTGACACTGTGGAACCCAGTTCAGCTACTGATGGATGGATGGATTGTGTGACTGCAGTACATTACTTGCTTTCATTTTATGGATCAATGGTCTCGTTAGATAGCAAAATTCATGTTAAATTGCTGTTTTAGGGGTTGTTTTTTTAAAAAAGTCTGGAACGGATTAATCCATTTTGCATTACTTTCTATGGGAAAGCGCACCTCGGTTTTGGAACGCTTTGGTTTTGGAACGGACTTCCGGAATGGATTAGGTTTGAGAACCAAGGTTCCACTGTGTGGTTAAAAGAAGCTCTTTGGGTATTATCCTAACTTTGCTTTATTTAAGTGATGAATGGATAGACTGTCCATAATCTATCTGTTTTAAAAGTGAAAATTACAAGTAAATATGCCCAGGCCTGCAGTCTACATTCCTTTTTTTTCCTGCTCCGTATTTACAAATGCTTTGTTTCTCTCTGTAGACAGAATTCTGTAGACAACTGAAAATTAAATTACGCATTTCACATTGGGTATGAGGGAGTTGGGTATGTTTAGCCTGGAAAAGAGATTGAGAGGAGATATGAGAGCAATCTTCAGATATCTAAAGGACTGTCACATGCAAGAAGGAGCAAACTTGCCTTCTCCTGCTCTGGTGGGTGGGACCCGAAACAATGGATTCAAGTTACAAGACATAGAGATTCTGGCTAAACACCAGGAAAAAAATTCTGGCAATAAGAGCTGTTTGACAGTGGAATGGGTTCCCTAATGAGGCTGTGGTCTCTGCTTCTTTGAAGGTTTTTAAGCAGAGGTTGGTTGGCCATCAGTCAAAGATGCTTTAGCTGAGATTCCGGCAATGCAGGGGGTTGGACTACATAACCCTTGGAGATCCTTCCAACTCTAAAATTCTGTGATTTAAGTCTTGAGTATAAAATGTGAACCCATCTGCATAAATTCTGTCCAAATATTTTGACTCATCTCTTCATGTCTGTCACATGTTTCCCCCCCCCAGCACCTAAAAAATACTCTTCTGCATGGTAGTTCTGAAGATATTCATTGTCAGTTATCATCCATTAAATCACTTCCAATATATATCTAAAATAATTTCAATAATTAGTCTGTTGCTCATGAATAGGATGCTGAAGTTCATGCAAGGAACATTTACAGTATGTGAGGATTTTGCTAAGAAATACCATGGAAAAACAATTTAGCCCTCATTACCCCTCCTGTGTCAGAATCAGTACGCTGAAAAGGAAGGCGCTTAAAAAAAAATAATTCACTATGTGGTCTTAAATCTTTATTAAGTATCAAATTTTCTCCAATGTAAGTTACATCCCAGTTGTTAAGTCTGAATAAAGAAGACAAACCCTTATATACAAGTTGTTAGACTTTAGCTTAACAAATATAGTACCTTCTCAAAATTAGATTTCTTTTAAACTTTTATAAACAAAGCATAAAAACGAAGATCAGTACTAAATAAAGCATTTTTTAAAACAAATATATAACTTTAGAAGTGACTTTCAGAATGCTAAAGTGAATAACTGGAGATTCCTTGAATGCTGCTAACGGCCCACTCAGCTTTGAGGCTCCTTTAGACCATTTCTCGGTTTCTACGAATAGCACAGCAAAGGATCATGCTGAAAATCATACCGAAGATCTAAAAGAAAAAAAGAAAAAAGGAAGACACAGAATTGGCAAAAGTTTCTCCATGAAGAATACCACCGAGGAGATCAGTGAATTAAATTATTTTGGTTCAGGTTTAAACTGCAATGGTTCAAAGCCAGCAATGGTTTGGAAAGCAGTTCAGCACTGCTCAAGTTCTGAAGCGCCCGCAATCTTGCAGGAGAGTAGATCACACCAGCCATTGAGCTTCACAGTCTTTGCCACTGCTGGTTTTCTCCCAGCAGGCTTCCCACTGTCGGGCGATTGGCTTTTACACGTCAGGGCCTTTTCAGTAGTGGCACCCGCCCTGTGGAACGCCCTCCCATCAGATGTCAAAGAGATAAACAACTACAGTGGTACCTCGGGTTACATACACTTCAGGTTACATACGCTTCAGGTTACAGACTCCGCTAACCCAGAAATAACGCTTCAGGTTAAGAACTTTGCTTCAGGATAAGAACAGAAATCGTGCTCTGGCGGCGCAGCGGGAGGCCCCATTAGCTAAAGTGGTGCTTCAGGTTAAGAACAGTTTCAGGTTAAGAACGGACCTCCAGAACGAATTAAGTACTTAACCAGAGGTACCACTGTATCTGACGTTTAGAAGACATCTGAAGGCAGCCCTGTTTAGGGAAGTTTTTAATGACTGATGTTTTATTGTATTTTTAAACTTTATTGGAAGCCGCCCAAGTGGCTGGGGAAACCCAGCCAGATGGGTGGGGCATTACCGTATTTTACGCTCCATAAGACACACTTTTTCCCTCCTAAAAAGGAAGGGAAAATCCCTGTGCGCCTTATGGAGCGAAGGCTTTGCTCCCGCGGCCTCCCCCCATCCCCCGCCGCGTTCGGCGGGGGAAGCGAAGGGGATGTTGCTGGATCGTGTCAGCACCTCCCTTCGCCGAAAGGAGGTGCTGGGCACGATCCAGCAGCATCTCCGCTGCCTCCCCACACCTCCTGCTGAACGCTGTGAGGGGAGAAGGGGCTCCCCCTCTAGCAGCGTCCCCTCCCTGCCTTTTAGAGGAGGAAAACCAGGAAAATATTCTTCCCTGGTTTTTCTCCTTTAAAAAAATAGGTGCGTCTTGTGGTCCGGAGCGCCTTATGGACCGAAAAATACGGTAATTAATTAATTAATTAATTAATAATAACAATAACAATATGTTCTTACAAAGAATGCCATGCTCGGCATTATGGAAAATGCTGGTACTTACCATCACCACACCAACAGCAATGCCGACTGCGCCGATCACATTCAGCTTTTTGGTGAAGACTTCCTCGATAACTGTAGGGCATGCCTGGAAGAAAAACCAATCCTTAACGTTGCGAACTCTTATACATGCAAGCACCAAAGAGATGGACTCTGCCATATTATGCTGAGATTCAGTACCACGAGGCATGTCCCTTCCTGCGGTTCAAAGACATACCTGTAGCTGAATGGTTTCGAGGACACCGCTCTGTTTGGGACAAGTCTCTTCAATTGCCGCCTCTATAGCCCCTGTGAGGCCACAGCAGTTTAGCTAGAGCAGAGAGAAAAGTTGCATTTTAGTTGTGTTTCAAGATATGGATGCCCTTGAAACATACAAGTCAACAGATCTGGGCGAATTATCAACTAGAAATAAGATCTTTGGAGATTATTCGAAAACATGCCTTAGGAAAAACCTACAAACCACTGAAGCCTCCTGTGCAGTGAAACTTCTCTAGAACTCAGTATGAATTGTAAGAATTGCAGAAAGGGTAACTGGTGTTAGCTTGCCTTCAATAGAGACAATTTATGCTACCCGAGTTAGGAAGAGAGCAGAGAGAATTGTAGCAGATCCTTTACATCCCGGTCATCATCTGCTTGATTTACTTCCATCTGGACGTCGCTACAGGACTTCATATACAAAATCGGCCAGGCACAAGAATAGTTTTTTCCCTTGTGCCATTAAATTGTTAAATTCGTAGTTGTATAGCTGAAGGGGAGGTAAAATATGGGTGGGGTTTCTTTGCTTCTTTGTATTGTGAGAGGAACAGTGTCTGTATGTTTACATTGCAATGTAGCCGAAACAAATTCCAAGTATGTTGGAAAATGTACTTGGCCAATAGTAAATTATTCCTATTCCTATTCCTCTTGTCCAGATTTGGCCGAAGAACAACTGTATGTAGATTCACACGCAAGCCGTCAGTACGAATGTGCACTGGACCACCCACCCCCCTGTCCTTATCCTGGTCTCCAGCAGGGACCTGGATGAAGAGACTAGAAGCTGCAGATGGAAAAACTGTCTCGCAACCGAATGCAAAGACTGGGAGACCAGGGTTGCCTGAGGCAACTGGGCAAGAAATCCCAGAGGACCTTCTCAGAGCACCAGGACTGATCCGGCCAGCGTCTGGAAGCCTCAGCTGAGCTTGAAGAATCAGAGGCCTGCCATCACACACCAACAGTCCAGCAGTGCTGGGAGCACACCAGGAGGGAGGCTGTGGAACAAAGGAGGAGGAGGGATTGTCTTCAGGCTAAAGGGACTGGCCTTTTATGGTTCCGAAACAGTCTTTATTGGGTGAAGGCTGGAGGAGGTAGTCTGGAGTTGA
Organism: Lacerta viridis; assembly: GCA_900245905.1. NCBI lineage: Eukaryota > Metazoa > Chordata > Lepidosauria > Squamata > Lacertidae > Lacerta > Lacerta viridis. Next base: position 94,062 of record OFHU01001092.1, on the reverse strand, counting down.
AGGCATGAAAGGCCTGCCTGCAACCCCTCTGACTCCCCTCCAGCAACATTTCTTCTTCTGTCATAAATCCTTTTCTCCATATGCATTCTGTATTCTCATTCTTTATAAAACATTTTCTTATCCTCTTAATCTCTTTATTTTCCCTTTATTAATCTCCATATCTCTTAATCTAGACACGCAAGCACATCATCCCTTGAGTAATGTTTGGCCATGTATTCCTCATAACATATCCATTCATTTTTTAAATTTTGCTTTGATGTGGTTTAACCCAGGTGGCGCCGTGGGTTAAACCACACAGAGTCTAGGGCTTGCTGATCAGAAGGTCGGCGGTTCGAATCCCTGCCACGGGGTGAGCTCCCGTTGCTTGGTCCCAGCTCCTGCCCACCTAGCAGTTCGAAAGCACATCAAAGTGCAAGTAGATAAATAGGGACCGCTCCAGCGGGAAGGTAAACGGCGTTTCCGTGCGCTGCTCTGGTTCGCCAGAAGCGGCTTTGTCATGCTGGCCACATGACCCGGAAGCTGTCTGCGGACAAACGCCGGCTCCCTTGGCCTATAGAGCGAGATGAGCGCCGCAACCCCAGAGTCGGACACGACTGGACCTGATGGTCAGGGGTCCCTTTACCCCTTTACCTTTACTATTTCTTATTACCACTGTTAATTTTGCCATTAATAGATACTCATTCAATTTGCAGATCCATTCCTCTTTCGAGGAGGGGTTATGGGAGTAAGATTTGTTTGATTAGTATGTATGATTTCTTTAACTTGTTTAATGGATTTGTATATTTTAATCTAAAATTTCAATAAAGTATAAAAAAGAAAGGCCTGTCTGCTCCCCAACTTGCAAAACAGCATTAAACCTAGGTTACGTGGATTTTGTGTAGAAAGATGTTGTATTACCATATTGTATTTGTTATTACTTAGAAGCATGTACCTCTGATGAAGCCCAGGAGGGCGAAACAGGGTTACTATTCCGGAAAACCTTGTCCGTGAACTGTGCAAGCTCTTCTTGTGAATTGTGCAAGCTTTTGTTTGGACCACACAAACACAGAGACATATGTGGATAAGTTCATATCTGGGACTTTGTGATCGATATCGTTCATTGGGACTTTTATTCATTTTGCTATTACGTCACTTTGCTGAACTTTGTTGATCTCTACATGTAGACTATGTCTGTGAAGAACTTTTGATACAGAGAGAAATATATTGCATGGATATTATTTTGATACAGCCGGTTACGTCTTTGTGGTGTGTTTGTGAATGCTCCCCAACCTGGTCAGAGCCAGCTGCTTGCTTGGAGCTATCCATGGTCCAAGCAACCTTTGAGCAGCCTTGCACTGGACTGGAACACAACACATCCATACTACAATGAGCCCCAATGGTCTAGGCGGGAGCGAACTGGTGGTTGTTCAAAGGAACAAAAGGCAAATAACACCCCTTTGAGATTAAAGGTAAAGGTAAAGGACCCCGGACAGTTAAGTCCAGTCGTGAACAACTCTGGGGTTGCGGCACTCCATCTTGCTTTACAGGCCGAGGGAGCTGGCGTTTGTCCGCAGACAGTTTTTCCGGGTCATGTGGCCAGCATGACTAAGCCGCTTCTGGCGAAACCAGAGCAGCGCATGGAAACGCCGTTTACCTTCCCGCCGGAGCGGTACCTATTTATCTACTTGCACTTTGACGTGCTTTCGAACTGCTAGGTGGGCAGGAGCAGGGACCGAGCAACGGGAGCTCACCCCGTCGCGGGGATTCGAACCGCCGACCTTTCGATCAGCAAACCCAAGAGGCTCAGTGGTTTAGACCACAGCGCCACCTGCGCCCCAGATTAAGCTGTTGCAAATTGGGACTCCTGGCTTTCATTCCTAGCTCGGTGGAGATGGGATGTTTTTCAATCTCTTAGGCATGGTTAAGAGATTTGGCAATTTCCCCACCCCACCCCAAACTCACAAACGCCTCCTCCACTTCAATTCTCCTCCAACAACGGAGAGTGTTTGTGACGGCTGCAACTTGAGCACCGACCACAGTCAGTTTTGTTTGATTTACAAAAGTGTGTGCAATGTCTCTCTCGTATTTTTTCCATGTAACATCAGTTTTGGTTGTTGAGACATTAGGGAGAGAAGGGGGAAAGAGGTGTGTGGGGTGGGGTGACGATGTTTCTGTTTTCCTTAATATATGTAGGGTTTGGTGTCAGCGTTGTTTGTGTAGGTTCTCTGTTGTTCGCTTGTGCTCCTTTGGTGGTGAGAGAGGTCGGGGTTGGCGTAGGGTGTGATTGTTCATTTGTGGTTGGCTGTGGTGGTCTTTGGTTTCCTGTGTGAGTGGGGTGGGTGAGTGTTTTTGGTTATGTTAGCCATATTGATTTGTATGCTGTCACACACACAGCCCAACAAGACGACGACAAAAATCTACCCACAGTCAGTTTTTAAAAAGTTTGGTGCGGATGTTAACATCAACTATAGGTAGCACTTGGGGAGGGGGGGGAAGCAAACAGTCCCACCGTGGCTAAGTGCTCAGAACAGGTTACAGAAGCAAAATTAATAATAATAATAATAATAATAATAATAATAATAATAATAAATAGTTGAGATCTGATCTGACTTACTGCGGCCTGAATGGCTGTCAGCGTTTCTTTGGTGGCTGGTTCCTTCCTCTTGTCATATACTGATCTGTAAAAGTCCTGCACCTGCTTAACAATCTAAAAACACAAACAATATATTAATTCACCCCGGTAATGACGATGTGGTTACATTAATCTCTTTGCTTGAAAAGGAGAAGCTGGAATATGCCGTCTGCGACGTGACTGCTCAAGTCCTTCCGGCTAATCTCCCAAACATACCTTGCCCTCCCCAGGCCCCCCCGGGATGAAAGCAGAAAACCATGGTTGCATCTAGGTCTAAGTGGTGTGTACCGCATCAATCAGATGTGAGAGGTGGGGAGGCAGCCCCTATAATACCAAAAAATAATGCTTGGAATAAGGAAATGTGATGTACACCTTGTGGTATCTTAAAGACTGGCAGGTTTATTATTGGTTGTCAGACTGGATTTGGGGGGGACGGGGGGGACACAGTCTTGTCTTGGGTCCAGTCCTTTCTGGCCAGGACAGAACCTGTTGGTGGTGCTAGTGGACTGCTGCTGCATCTCATGGCCTTCTGCTTATGGGGTGCCTCAAGTTCTATTCTGTCCCCCTCAGTAATTACTACTACTAGTAGTAGTAGTACTACTACTACTACTGCTGCTGCTACTACTACTACAGACCCCATAGTCCTTAACCACTGGGGGAAATCATCTGGAGGTTTCAGCTGCCAAGCCCCGAGAATACTGGTGACCCAAAACCAGGGAAAGGAGAGGGGTTGAGCCAGCGAGGGGGTGTCATTCCCCTCGCTGGCCTGCCCCTGTCCTTTCCCCCCGGGCTCCGCTCCCTGAGCACAGCGGGCAGGGAGCGGAGCGGCGAAAAAAGCCGCTGAAAGGGGGAAAGCCCCCTCTTTCAGCGGCTTTTTTCGCCACTGGCTGGAGGCGGGCCGTGCGCTGCTGCTCCCGGGTGACGGAGGGAGCGGCGGCGCGTGGGAGTGGCGGGAGGGGCCGCCGCTTGTCACCCCCCACCCTCCCCTGTCACTGGGGGCGTACCGCCCCTACAGCCCCGCCCCCAGCGACACCCCTGCCCAAAACTCTACTTCAATTTTCTATCTCCCAATCCCTAGCAGATATTTGGAGGCAGAATTATGGATGTATGATTCTGTTCCAATTGTAGAGGGCATATAAAATCAACTTTAAAAAGATGTCCGCCTACCGTTTCCTTGTTGGAAAATCCCAAGATGGCAGCAGCTACTTCAAGGGCAAAAATCACGAGAAGGAAGGTAAAAAACTACAGGCAAAGGATAAGAGAGACATTTTGAGTAAGGTCGTGGCTGAACAAAGGGTTTATAAAACCATGAGATGATAATACTTGACAAGTCTATAGTTAGGGCTTCAGAATGCTCTGCATGCTTCGTAAGGTTTATCTCAGTTACCATACCACAGTCGCCTTCCAAAGCAGGATAGCAGGCTAAGTGTAGCAGCTCATGTAAGACTACATTGGAGGAGACATCTGAACTACAGCCATAACTTGGGTTACGTTTGCTTTGGGTTGCATTTTTTTGGGTTGCAAATGCGGCAAACCCAGGAGTGTTTACTTCTGGGTTTCGCCCCGCGCGCATGCGCAGAAGCGTTCTGTGCGGTCCGTGCATGCACAGAAGTGCTCTATCGCGCTTTCGTGCATGCTCAGAAGCGCTGCTCGGGTTGCGGACTTTTCGGGGTGCGAACGGCACCCGGGAACAGATCGGGTCCGTAACCCGAGGTACCACTGTCATGGCTTCCTAGTTCACACTTGCACAGCCTAGTCCTATGCACTCAGAAGTTCCAACAGCACTTACCCTCAAGTATGAACGCTTAGGATTATTGCGATAAAGGCGTATAAAGTGCTTTGACTTCCGTTGAAAAATTCTCAGTGCAAAAAAAGAGAGATTTCTTCTCTCACCTAATGAGCTGGTAATAGCACTCCTCTTACTGCTAAACACATCTGTGAACCCTAAGTGACGTTTCCCCAATACAGTAAGCCTGTCACTTATGCAGGGGTTACCGCACTTTTCTGTGTATTAGACGAGGTTCCCCCCCCAAAAAAAACAACGTTAAGAAATTGGGGGGGGGCTCTTATACAGGGTCAGTGCATTTTGTTGAGTTGGGATTTCTTGGTCTGTGGTGTCACTGCTGGCTTTGACAAATTCTGGCGTCTATTTGCTTTTGCCGCAGTAATAATACGTGCGTTTTCTGTTTTTCATCAAGGAGAGGACAGCTGATAGGCGTGTTTTGCTGTGGGTGGGTGGCAGTGCTGCTCTGACGGGCGAGTGATTTTCGGCAATCTCCCCCCTAAAAGCTCAACAACTCTGGTCAATCCTCTGCAAAATAAAAGCTTAACAGCTCTGGGCAATCTCCTCCCCCCCATTTCCTTCAGTTTGAGTCCCCCAAAATAGGGGGTCGTCTTCTACATGCGGGCGTGTTATACACAGAAAAATGCGGTGTGCTCCGGGCATTGTGCCTAAAGCCAAAATCGCATATCGTCAAAACACACTGGGTTCAATAGCAGGTGGGATCGCCAAAGTCATTTCCCCCCCCCAAAAAAACCCTGCCCCCTGTTTTTCTTTTTAATGTCAACACGCCTAAAGCTGAATGTGCACAAGTTAAATGTGCAATAAATTGCAGGCTTACTGTGTTGCATTTTCCCCAAGCACCGTATGTGAACCCTGTGATCAAATTATAGCCGAGTATCAATTTGCACACTCTGCTTTGCTTGTTGCACTATAAATGTACAGCGACCAACGGAATGGCGTCACTTCTGTTCCCGTATCTGGGAATTCCAAAAGGCAATGCCGCGCACTGAGAACCCTCAAGCCTCACAGACTGGAGCTGTGCTCCACATGGGTACTTATTACTGGGAAATTTCATGGGCTGCAACCAAAGCTTTAAATGGCTGTTCTAAATCATAAAGCCCATAAGAAAGCAATGAATTTAATAAATAATATAATAATAATAATAATAATAATAATAATAATATATTATTATTATTTATACCCCGCCTATTATTTATACCCTGCCACACTAGGCAGCTTCCAACTGAAAATTAAAAAACAACACAGCATCAAACATTAAAAACTTCCCTAAACAGTTGTCTTTTAAAAGTAAAATACTGGTAGTTGCTTATTGCCTTGACATCTGCTGGGAGGGCGTTCCACAGGGCAGGCGCCACTACCAAGAAGGCCCTCTGCCTGGTTCCCTGTAGCTTTGCTTCTCGCAGTGAGGGAACCGCCAGAAGGCCCTCAGCGCTGGACCTCAGTGTCCGGGCTGAACGATGGGGGTGGAGATGCTCCTTCAGGTATACAGGACCAAGGCCGTTTAGGGCTTTAAAGGTCAGCACCAACACTTTGAATTGTGCTCGGAAACGTACTGGGAGCCAATGTAGATCTTTCAGGACCGGTGTTATGTGGTCTCGGCAGCCACTCCCAGTCACCAGTCTAGCTGCCGCATTCTGGATTAATTGCAGTTTCCGGTCACCTTCAAAGGTAGCCCCATGTAGAGCGCATTGCAGTAGTCCAAGCGGGAGATAACCAGAGCATGCACCACTCTGGTGAGACAGTCCACGGGCAGGTAGGGTCTCAGCCTGCATACCAGATGGAGCTGGTAGACAGCTGCCCTGGACACAGAATTGACCTGCGCCTCCATGGACAGCTGTGAGTCCAAAATGACTCCCAGGCTGCACACCTGGTCCTTCAGGGGCACAGTTACCCCATTCAGGACCAGGGAGTCCTCCACACCTGCCCGCCTCCTGTCCCCCAAGAACAGTACTTCTGTCTTGTCAGGATTCAACCTCAATCTGTTAGCCGCCATCCATCCTCCAACTGCCTCCAGACACTCACACAGGACCTTCACTGCCTTCACTGGTTCTGATTTAAAAGAGAGGTAGAGCTGGGTATCATCCGCATATTGATGAACACCCAGCCCAAACCCCCTGATCTCTCCCAGCAGCTTCATGTAGATGTTAACAAGCATGGGGGAGAGGACAGAACCCTAAGGCACCCCCCCCACAAGTGAGAGCCCAGGGGTCTGAATTAGGGAGTGGAAATAGTTCAAAGGCAAATTATATCAAGACTTCCCACATGCAAGTAGATTTTAATCCCTGGCACCTCCAATTAAAAGGGATCCTCGGGTAGCAAAACTAGGAAAGACTTCTTGGAGAACTTTTACTGGATGAAGTGGGGAGCATTGGGCTTGCGGTATCCGTTGGTCTAACATGCATGAGTTCCACCACATGTACAGGTGAAACTCGAAAAATTAGAATATCATGGAAAAGTCCATTTATGTAAGCAATTGTTTTCATTAGCTACTGGAGTTTAATATATGAGATAGACTCATGACATGCAAAGCGAGATATGTCAAGCCTTTGCTTGTTATAATTGTGATGATTATGGCGTACAGCTGATGAAAACCCCAAAGTTGAAATTGTTAATTTGGGGTTCTCATCAGCTGTACGCCATAATCATCACAATTATAACAAATAAAGGCTTGACATATCTCGCTTTGCATGTCATGAGTCTATCTCATATATTAGTTTCACCTTTTAAGTTGAATTACTGAAAGAAATGAACCTTTCCACGATATTCTAATTTTTCGAGTTTCACCTGTAAGAGGACCCAGTTCTGTGACATAAACATTGAAATCTTAACTTGTGTTGGCAACTTTCGCACAGTGTGCATTCTAGGAGGAATTTGCGCGCATTGTCAAGGAAAGCACTTCCTTCTGAAAACAGGATCCGGAAAGAATTCAGCAGACATTAAAGCGGTATAGCCTTCTACCTACTGTCGAAACTAACGCCGTACTTACCAAACCAAGCATGCATTGCGACTCCTGTATTGCTCCACAGCATCCCAAGAAACCAACCAGCATTATGAGGGCACCAGCTCCAATCAGAACATAAACCCCTGGAGGCAGAGGGATTTAAAAAAAATTAAAACAGAGAAGATTAATTCTCAACTAAAAAAAAAAAAAAAACAACTTCACATTTTCCAAGTTTGAACAACGTGAAGGCTACCAGCTACACTGCCACTGTATTACATTTATATACCACTTTTTCTTCCAAGGATCTCAAGGTTGTGTACGTGGTTACACTAGCACCATTATTGTTGCTTCTTTCATTTTATTCTACTTAGTAAGTAAACACCAAGATTTAAAAAAGAAAGCACTACTAGCAAGTGTTTCAGAACGAGTTTCTATAATAATGGGTTTTTGGTGGTGAGTGCAGAGGACAGTGGGGGAGGCTATTTTGTCTATTCCCATAAAGCCAGTTCCGCGCATGCGCAGGAGGTGGTGTTGCGGGCGTCACAATCCAATCGCGCGCGGGGGCTGAAACTCAGCCCCCGCGCGATTGGCTGCATTCCCGCCGCATCCCCCGAAGGTCGACCAACCCGGTCAGCTGAGGGGTGTGGCCAGGCCCCTTTAACTAGGAGACGGCGGGAATCTTTCCCCCTCTCCTTCCTTGCCCCCAGCTGCATCGGTTCTCCCGCCCACCCACCCTTTAGGTTAGCTATTGACCTGAGAAATCTCTATGTGGGACAAGAAGCTACAGTTAGAACTGGATATGGAATAACTGATTGGTTCAAAATTGGGAAAGGAGTACGACAAGGCTGTATATTGTCTCCCTGCTTATTTAACTTATATGCAGAATTCATCATGCGAAAGGCTGGGCTGGATGAATCCCAAACCGGAATTAAGATTGCCGGAAAAAATATCAACAACCTCAGATATGCTGATGATACAACCTTGATGGCAGAAAGTGAGGAGGAATTAAAGAACCTTTTAATGAGGGTGAAAGAGGAGAGCGCAAAATATGGTCTGAAGCTCAACATCAAAAAAACTAAGATCATGGCCACTGGTCCCATCACCTCCTGGCAAATAGAAGGGGAAGAAATGGAGGCAGTGAGAGATTTCACTTTCTTGGGTTCCATGATCACTGCAGATGGTGACAGCAGTCACGAAATTAGAAGACGCCTGCTTCTTGGGAGAAAAGCAATGACAAACCTAGACAGCATCTTAAAAAGCAGAGACATCACCTTGCCGACAAAGGTCTGTATAGTTAAAGCTATGGTTTTCCCAGTAGTAATGTATGGAAGTGAGAGCTGGACCATAAAGAAGGCTGATCGCCGAAGAATTGATGCTTTTGAATTATGGTGCTGGAGGAGACTCTTGAGAGTCCCATGGACTGCAAGAAGATCAAACCTATCCATTCTTAAAGAAATCAGCCCTGAGTGCTCACTAGAAGGACAGATCCTGAAGTTGAGGCTCCAGTACTTTGGCCACCTCATGAGAAGAGAAGACTCCCTAGAAAAGACCCTGATGTTGGGAAAGATGGAGGGCACAAGGAGAAGGGGACGACAGAGGATGAGATGGTTGGACAGTGTTCTCGAAGCTACTAACATGAGTTTGGCCAAACTGCGAGAGGCAGTGAAGGATAGGCGTGCCTGGCGTGCTCTGGTCCATGGGGTCATGAAGAGTTGGACATGACTGAACGACTGAACAGCAACAAAAATTGACCTTGCTATGGACTTCGGTTGGTCGCCTCAGTTGGCTGGGGGGCCTGGTAGGACTTTTTCCCATTTGGGCTAGCCAAATCGGGTTTTTTCGCCTACCTCGTAGCAATCTGTCACAACTTTTGGTTTGGCGGTTAGGCATTGGATAACATCAATAGAGGTGAGAAGGGGAGGTAGCGCCATCACCTGCCCCTCATTTGAAGGGTATTCCGTTAAAGGTTTCCAGGGGCGTGGCCATGTCCGAAGCCTAGGGAGGTTAGGGCCTAAGGCACGCCCAACGGTGATCACAGGGGGAGTTCCACTCGATAAGCATCAGTGGGGCTCCCCTTGGTGGTTAACCCTTCCCAGACTTCCAACACTCGGGTTGGGGTCAGATATAGTGGTTAGGGTCCAATGCCTAAGCCGATACCACTCAACATCCGTAACCGAAGTTGTGGCCTTTAAGCCCATTAAATCTATACTAATACTAATAATAATAATAGTAATTTATTATTTGTACCCCGCATCTGGCTGGGTCTCCCCAGCCACTCTGGGCGGCTTCCATCAAATATTAAAATACATTTAAAATATCACATTTTAAAAACTTCCCTATACTACGTTTCATGTGTCATTATTTCCTTTGGGAGGAAGGGACATTGCCACGCAACAGAAATCAGTCGCTTCTCTTATAAACAGGTTTATAACAGTCCTTTTTAAGAGTATTTCCCTCCTGGCTAGGGACTCCCTCATGACCCAGCAAAGGTTATTTATCAGTTGTGGAAACCTTAATAATCCAGCTTCTGGACTCATCCAGACCCCAACTGCATCTGCAAATGTTTGCAAGCAGCCAGCACCATCAACTCCTGCAGACGGCTAGACAAAATGGCCCTTCTCAGCCAATGGCCTTTAGATGACCACTTTACCCATAAAGATATGCGTTGCGGAGGGCTGCCCTCAACACTTCTGCGTCATGGTACCTCTGTTCCTCCTCCTAAGGAATCCAGAAAATCCTCAGATTTTTTTTTTAATCAGCTTCAGCACTGAACTATCAGTGTGAGAGACAACCTTTCCCCTCGCGCATGACCTGTGGGATAGGCTTTCTGACACCTTCCCACAATGCTTTAGGCCAGTTACAACTGGCGAGCCATTCGTGCAATTCAAAGATGCCCAATAAGGCAGGAGCATGGCATCCAAGTCTACGGAGCATGGCATAAAATCCAAGCTGATTGCAATTCCGAAACTCAAGAGGTTTTGCTGATGACATGTACATGGGGAAGGGGAAGAAGAAGAAGGAGGAGGAGGAGGAGGAGGAGAATCCCCAGCAGATTGAAACCTCTGCCAGACAAGGACTAGGAAACCAGTAACACCTTCATGGGGTTTGGATGGAATATATAACCAATTAATAACTTTGCCAGTGTGTCAGTGGTCTAGGGATTAGCTAAGAAAAAAACTGCCGGAAAAAATATCAACAACCTCAGATATGCTGATGATACAACCTTGATGGCAGAAAGTGAGGAGGAATTAAAGAACCTTTTAATGAGGGTGAAAGAGGAAAGCGCAAAATATGGTCTGAAGCTCAACATCAAAAAAACTAAGATCATGGCCACTGGTCCCATCACCTCCTGGCAAATAGAAGGGGAAGAAATGGAGGCAGTGAGAGATTTCACTTTCTTGGGCTCCATGATCACTGCAGATGGTGACAGCAGTCACGAAATTAAAAGACGCCTGCTTCTTGGGAGAAAAGCAATGACAAACCTAGACAGCATCTTAAAAAGCAGAGACATCACCTTGCCGACAAAGGTCCGTATAGTTAAAGCTATGGTTTTCCCAGTAGTAATGTATGGAAGTGAGAGCTGGACCATAAAGAAGGCTGATCGCCGAAGAATTGATGCTTTTGAATTATGGTGCTGGAGAGACTCTTGAGAGTCCCATGGACTGCAAGAAGATCAAACCTATCCATTCTTAAAGAAATCAGCCCTGAGTGCTCACTGGAAGGACAGATCCTGAAGTTGAGGCTCCAGTACTTTGGCCACCTCATGAGAAGACTCCCTAGAAAAGACCCTGATGTTGGGAAAGATGGAGGGCACAAGGAGAAGGGGACGACAGAGGATGAGATGGTTGGACAGTGTTCTCGAAGCTACTAACATGAGTTTGGCCAAACTGCGAGAGGCAGTGAAGGATAGGCATGCCTGGCGTGCTCTGGTCCATGGGGTCACGAAGAGTTGGACACAATTGAACGACTGAACAACAACAAGAGAAAAAACTGACAATGGTTGGTACATGGGGGGGGGGCAGGAAGCAAGGGAGAAAATCCCACAGACTTCTTTGCCCACAAATCCAATGTTCCTATAGCGGGACTGTTAGATGTCGAAAGGAAGGAAGGACAGCAATTCCGCTTCCTTCAAGGCATAGCACCGCAAAACAATCTAAGACCAGGATCCACACGCCCCAAAGTATTCTAAGGCCGCTTTTCTGGGAAAAACTAAAGATATAAAACAATATAGTAAAATAATTTATTATATTTTGTACTAATATTAAAGGTCTTTCCCAAGAGTGGCTCGGCTTGCTTTGTGCTAGCATCTCTTAATGTGTATCCTCATGAGATATCAAAGTATCCACTTTTCTGCCAATTCAAAGATTTACACAATTTCAGATTTCCAGCTAGAGTAGAAGCGCCATATCCTTTTTAGGGTGCACTCTATACCCCCGTTTCCAGCCGGGAGATATATTTTTGTACATTTTTAGAGACCAAGGAAATCTGAAATGGCACATATACAAAATTTCACTTTGCCAAGGGCAAGGAAATACCCTAATAATTTTGGTATCTATGTGAACAGGTCATTCCGTACTAAGCATCTTTGCACATCTTATAATTGGTTTCCTTGGTCACAGTTAATACTTTTAAAAGCAGTGTAAGTATCAGGTGCACTGTTCATACCGTTGAGCAACAATTTCACCACATACCTGTATAGAATGTTTTATTCTCCTCCTGATCAAAAATATCTTTTGTCTGTTTATCAAATCGAAGCCATAGTCCAATTGCAAGGACTGCCGTTCCTGCAAGCTATGGAGAAAGGGGACAAAAAAACCAAAACATTTTAATTACGCAATTTACCATTTTAGGTGTATAACAAGTCAATTTTGGACAGTCCTCAGGTATTATTGACTTTTTAAATACCCATATGCATTATACTAATTGGTTTTCTTTCTTTTTTAATCTTTTGATTTTATTTTTTGATACAAGCATCAACCACAAAAAACCACAAACAATAAAAACCATAACAACAATAATAACACAGTTTGACAATTCAAATTTAAATACACTGATATACCTGACTACACCTTTTTTTTTACAACACTATTTCCCCACCTCTCTCGCCTCCCTCTACCTCCCACCTCTGTCCGCCTTATCACTTAAATATTCATTCCAGATTTCTTCATATTTATCCATTCTTAATTTGCGACGACATGCAATTCGTTCATATGTAGCTAATCTGTCCATATTATCAATCCATGTGCTCAATTGAATCTTTTTACGGCTTTTCCAATTCATCAAAACAAGTTTTTTTGCTTCTAATATAGCACGGTATATACTAATTGGTTTTCAAACTTATGGTCCTCTGGAAAGTGATATGATGAGAAGGGGTTCCCAGAATGACTGCTTGGCGTGGCTGCTGTGTTCCTTGGGAAGTGCGGAGAGCACTTAGGGTGAAAACACAGGGGTGAATCAAAAGATTCCAATAGATCTGATCAGCATGTGGGGAGATCCAGGCATGCACAATGAAATGCACTCTGGAATTTTCAGTAGCTTTAAAGGGGTTCCATGAGAGAGTGTGCGGGAATCACTAGCAGGCCGGCCGGCACACCTGACAACCCAAGAGGGAACAGCAGCACAGCAGCCACCAATTAATATACAGTGGTACCTCTAGCTGCGGACACGATCCGTTCCGGGGTGCCGTTCGCACCCCCCTCAAAAGTCGGCAACTAGAGCGGCACTTCTGCGCGCGCAAGCCAAAAAGACGCAACACGAGGTATGACTGTAGCCATGTGCCCACAGGTTTAACAAAAACAGCGAAGAGCGAAACTGCATTTTTGTTTCAATGGCTGAAACCAACTGCCAAATCATACTGATCCTTGAGCACGCCGGTACGTTTACACCTTTCGCCAATAAACATGGCGTTTGTGTAGAAAGAAGAGTCTGTAAGAACGCTAAGTATAATTCTGCTGGGGTAACAGATATAAGATGTAAGAAATTGCCCGTTCTGATTCAGAACAAGAGAGGTCCATCTACTACCATCCACAGGTGAAACTCGAAAAATTAGAATATCGTGGAAAGGTTCATTTCTTTCAGTAATTCAACTTAATATATGAGATAGACTCATGACATGCAAAGCGAGATATGTCAAGCCTTTGCTTGTTATAATTGTGATGATTATGGCACACAGCTGATGAAAACCCCAAAGTTGAAATTGTTAATTTGGGGTTCTCATCAGCTGTACGCCATAATCATCACAATTATAACAAATAAAGGCTTGACATATCTCGCTTTGCATGTCATGAGTCTATCTCATATATTAGTTTCACCTTTTAAGTTGAATTACTGAAAGAAATGAACCTTTCCACAAAATCCTAATTTTTTGAGTTTCACCTGTATATCTGAGCTTCTGACTGACTCAATCCCTGGCATTACCAGTTAAAGAGGGCTATCAGTAGCAGGGCTGGGAAAGGCCAAAAGCGGCTTAGTCATGCTGGCCACATGACCCGGAAGCTGTACGCCGGCTCCCTCGGCCAGTAACGCGAGATGAGCGCCGCAACGCAAGCCCAGAGTCGGACACGACTGGACCCAATGGTCAGGGGTACCTTTACCTTTACAGGAGATCTCAGCAGCTGCATCGAGAGAAGTTTCAAACATTGCCAGTGTAACAAACTTTACAAGTTTTTCCTTCGTATAATGTGGCTTATGGTCCTTTTAAAACTGGTAAGCTCCACCTGGTTTTTTGGGAATGCTCTCCTCTCCTTCACAGTTGCTAGGATAAGTGGACGATTCTATCAGAGATATCTATCAGAGATGCTGCAGGGTATCAAGTACCGGTAGCTCAATGGCCACATTCCAGTCCAGCATCCTCAGGTTCCTGAGCGCTACCCGCTCACCTGGGCACAGGGCCACGAGGAGGAGGAAACTGGAATCATCTGCTTCCATTTGCAACCTCTGAATGAATGTCATTTCATTCCAACTCGGGACAAAGTGAGGTTAGCTCAAAACAAATGCTATAAGGAAAGTGAGAAGCAGGTTTCACATGCCCCCCGTGTAACATCTGAACCAGGTCAGTGTGCTGTGGCATGAGGTATTCCTTGACAACGCTTTATTGTATTATGAACACTTCTTAAGAAGGGACCCACAGCTATCTTGGTGGGGCGGGTAAGGTTCCTGGTGTGTCTAACCACAACTTGGCAATTAGGAAAGCAGGATAATATCTTCCCTGTAGACAACACCCTCCCTTCTGAAGCACACATTTCTCCTACTGCTTCTAGCTGCAAATAACCTGGTGTACACAGTGATATATCAAACAGAGTTAGTTCTTGGTATGAGCTTTCGTGTGCATGCACACTTCTTCAGATATCTGAAGAAGTGTGCATGCACACAAAAGCTCATACCAAGAACTAACTAAGTTGGTCTCTAAGGTGCTACTGGAAGGAATTTTTTGTTTTGTTTGTTTTGACTATCGCTACCTACCTGTATATCAAACAGAACTACTGCAATTCTGAAGATCTGTGGGTGTGTAACTTACTCGTGGGCTGCCTTGTTTGCTTTGGAAGATACTTTTTAATGTCCATTGGCTACAAACAGTAAAACCCAAGGTGGCAGTGGGAGGAGAGAAATTGTGGTGTGTTGTTGTGGAGCCTAAGGTCTTAGATGAGACAAGAATCGGAAGGTATCATCTGAACTTCTTCTGCAGTGCAGAAGTGCATCTCTCTCCACAGGTGAGCCACAGGAGGGCTTGGCCCTCTGTTTTTCTTCCTCTCTTTGCAGAGCCAAGCTAGCTCAGCAGCCAAGATGTGTATCAACTTAGCAAATTTCTAGCTCTTGTGATTTAGCAGGACAGCATAACCCAAAGAACACACAAATATAGTTGTCTTTCAATACAAAATCATGCTTCCAATTCAACATGGCTACTGTATACACAGGGGACGCAGGTGGCGCTGTGGATTAAACCCCAGAGCCTAGGGATTGCTGATCAGAAGGTTGGCGGTTCGAATCCCTGCGATGGGTGAGCTCCCATTGCTCGGTCCCAGCTCCTGCCCACCTAGCAGTTCAAAAGCACATCAAAGTGCAAGTAGATAAATAGGTACCGCTCCGGCGGGAAGGTAAACGGCGTTTCCGTGCGCTGCTCTGGTTCGCCAGAAGCGGCTTTGTCATGCTGGCCACATGACCCGGAAGCTGTACGCCGGCTCCCTCGGCCAGTAACGCGAGATGAGCGCCGCAACCCCAGAGTCGGACACGTCTGAACCTAATGGTCAGGGGTCCCTTTACCTTTACCTTACTGCATACATGTGAAATGGAAGAGTGAATGCATTTTGGCACTCCGTGTGCACTTTAGACAAAAGTTATCCACTCCTCGGAAAGAAAGTTAGCTCTCAGTTTGAGGAAAGGGGCTGCAAGCTCAGGATGGCAAGACGGTGCACATCAGAACAAACAAGGCACCTCAAGAATCGTCCCAAGAGGTGCATGAAAACACTCCACACGACTCTGCTGATACCATCCTACGCAAGTCTTGAATAATAGCAACCCAAGAACAGCACCTCTGCCTGCCTGCCACCCCAAGCCTTAACTCGCACCCACAGTGCAAGTCTAAGCAAGGAAAAGAATTGGTTTCTGGCACAGTATGAGAAAAGCTGGCCATGCCTCACAAAGGATAGATGGTGCAATTTATGTTCAGAGGGTGGAAATAACCTTTTCAGTCACAAAGGAGAGAAAAACCATGTGGTGCCACTGGATTAGAGTTATGCTAGGATATCCGGGCACACAGCAATTTGATGACTGTGTATTGATTTTTATAGTTGTAAACTACTTAGGAGCCATTTTGGCATATACCTATAAAATAAATAGATGGTGAGGCACCTAGAGCTTTTTGAAATATATATATTTCAGCCCTGTGCAGGGTCGCTACCTAAAAATGTATAATATTTTTTTTCAAATCCTAGTGCAGGGAAGATTCCTCCATAGCCAGTGGCTAAGGGCATAAGTAAAAGGCAATTGCCAGCTTCCAGTTAAAGCTGAGAAAGAGAAATGAGGGCAAAATAATCACAGAGAGGGATCTGAGTGCAAATGTCATTATAGCTCAAGACATCCTGTAAAGGAATGGGGGGGGGGGCAGAAGAAGAGTTAAGCAACAGCTTCCAAGACCAAGCACTACATGTACTGTATTTTTCGCTCCATAGGGCGCATCTCGTTTTTAGAGGAGGAAACAAGAAAAAAAATTTTTTTCTGGTTTTCCTCCTCTAAAAGCCCTGTTTTTTGAGGATCAGCTAAAAGTTTTGCAGCTTTTTTGCAAAGGGAAAAACCCTGTTTTTTGAGGATCAGCTAAAAGTTTTGCAGCTTTTTTTGCAAAGGGGGAAAAGCAAAGCTCCTTTTGCAAAGGGGGAAAAGCAAAGAGGAAAAGCCCCGTTTTTATGGGGTTCAACTCACATTTCTGCAGCTTCTAAAGGAAAGGGAGCCTTTTCTACAGTTTCCAGACAGATAATCTAATCAGCCAGTCACATGTCGCTGGGGAAACAAACAACCTCCCTCTGCAGCACATTCAACAATGGAGGCCTGGGCAAGGGGGGGGGCTGAAAGGGAGCCGGGACTCTTATCTCTCTCCCGATCTCTTGCTGATCAGCTGCTGAGCGGGGTCCTTTCAACACCCCCTTTTCTCTTTGTAAAATAAAAAGCATGATCCTCTTTTGGCCCCTGGGCAATTCAGCTCCAGGGACCACCATTCGCTCCATAAGACGCACAGATATTTCCCCTTACTTCTTAGGAGGAAAAAGTGCGTCTTATGGAGCGAAAAATGCGGTAAATAGGGCAAGTGGTATTTTTCCTTAGCAACAAAAACTCAGCTCCAGATTGGTCTCCTCGTGTAATTTTGCCCTAAATAGCCAAACATTACTAGAGGTTAATTAGGCAATTTCCAGAAACTTGGGTAATATTCTTTCTGTGTATGCACCACCAAGCAACTTTTGCAGTTAAATGTTGTTTGATGAATTTCCCTGTTAATCACTGACACCTTTTTGCCTTTTCAATATGTAAAATGCCTCTTTGTAAAAGGGAGTCTTTTTCTAGAGTCACCCTTCAGGCTTAACCGGGACATCGCTCGTCTCTGGTGAACAAACATGGACACTAAGGCAGCGGGGGAGATTTTCTCCAACGTGTAATTTAATCCAGAGTATAAACACTGCAGGATAGGCTACTGGAAAATGCAAACAGCAGTCTGAGAATCACTTCGGGGCCTCGTGGAGGCGGGACATTGCTCAGGCAACAATCTTTGGCATAAATGCCCCTATTCAGACAAATATAGACAAAAAAAGTCCCTGTTTTCATCAGAGACATGTTAGAGGGCATGCAGTTTTCCATGCAAGTTATAACCTTGTACATAACTTCACTTGGTGTTCAGAAAACTTGCACAGGATTGTGCTGTACGCATAATCTGGCAAAAATAAGGACAATATACTTTTACCACATTTTGTATTAAACCTTGTAAATATATGGCATATAAATAACATTGCTGATCTGCAAGCACTTTCATAATAAATTTCCATTTCCCACACCCAGCTTGGAGGAGACTTAGTTTCTCAATCCGTTTCAGTTTGGGCTTTAGACCTAGTTTTGGTATAGAAACAGCCATGGTCACCCTGTGGTAGTACCCACGGCAGGAGAGAGATGGGGAGTAAGGAGCGTGTTGGTTCTCCTAGACCTTTCAGGGGTTTTCATGCCACTGATCATAGTACCCTTCTGGATTGGGATTTAAAGGCATCGCTTTTATCAGGGCCGTTTTCAGCATATCCGGCGCCATGGTGCAAAGATCCCTCCGGTGGGGCCCCGCCCCCCAATTTCCCAGAGTTGACAAGTTTTTCCCAAGCCTCTGCGGGGATCGCTCTCCTCCTGCGTAGCCATATGGTTGACAGCGCACAGTAAGTAAGTTTTATTTACGGCCATTGGCCCAACACATAAAAATACAATTGCAAAACAACCTATAATATTTAAAACCTTCGCCAGAGGCTGAAACCCTCTGCTCGTTACTAAATAAAAGCACAGACTGTCCGACTATCTATTTTCGCATTTTGGCTCCTGGATTAGCGGGGTTCTCCTGACCATATCAGAGCCCTTTTTTCTTCTTTAGAGCTAAGACTCTGTTCAAGTATTTGGCAACAGTGCGTGATCTAGATGGATCTTCGTCGTTCAGTAGAAATCTCAGTTTGGTTTCTTTGGCATCACCCGTGCATCCCACTAAATATGGAGCAAGAAACTTACTCCTGAGCGAGGAATAATGAGGACAGCTAAGGAGTATGTGGTGCAGCGATTCAGGTGATCCACAGTTACAATCACATAAAAGAGATATCTGTCCATTAGAGATTCTATTTTCCATTACATTGGAAGGGAAGACGTTGAATCTTGCCTTTATAAAGGCATATCTGTGGGCTGCTACCGAAAGAGAATCCAAGTATTGGGGGAGTTTTTGCAAGGGTAATAAGCCAAGGTTTAAGGGGGAGCAAGTGCCATTACCCAGTGCCATCTTCTGCTGCAAATCTATCTCATCTAGTTTATAAATTACTGTTCTTTTGGCTGAAGCTAGATCCTGCTCCAGTAGATTTGATGGGGAGAGTCCCATAGCCATAATTCTCAGTTGCAGTGTCTTAACCCATGGGCTTTGGAAAATCATCCCTCCACTTGGCGGGCGTGCAGGGAAAGGGGAGGCCGACGGCAAAGCCGCGCAGCTCCCCCACTCGCTGGGGCGCCCCTGAGAGGCCAGCGCCGTGGAGCAACACGCCAGTAAGCCAAATAGGAAAGACGGCTATGGCTTTTATGGTAGTTGCCTTCTGACTGGTGCTGCAGGACAACTCTCCCATCCCTTAGTATAGGGTAGGGTTTAATCTTGTTACCTATGCTTCTTTGACACATACTGTATATATGGAACTGATTGAGATGCAATAAATATGTGGACAACAACTTTATTTCTATTTCTCATCTCATTTAGTTAAGTGGAAGTGACAAATGGGCGCTGATAGACTGGATGAGAGCCAACACACCGAGGCTTAAACAGACGCTAAAACAGAGATGCTGTTAGTGGGTGTTTCATCCTGTTTTTCTTTACTTTACAGCATTGGACTTTCCTTTCGCTTCCAGGCATATCCGCAACTGAGCGTCCTTTCGGCTTTGGCCCAGCCGCTTCATCAGCTCTGGATCTACTTGTACTTGTCCTCCGCTCTTCCCCAGTAGCATGTTGGACGCCTTCCGACCTGAGGGGCTCATCTTCCAGCGTCATATCTTTTATATGCCTGTTGTCTTTGTCCATGGAGTTTTCTTGGCAGGGATACTGGAGTGGCTTGCCAGTTCCTCCTCCAGGTGGATCACGTTTGGTCCAAACTCTCCACTATGACCTGTCCATCTTGACCTGTCCATAGCTTCCCAGAGTAATTCAAGCCCCTTCGCCACAACAAGGCAGTGATCCATGAAGCTACTAACATGAGTCTGGCCAAACTGCGAGAGGCAGTGAAGGATAGGCGTGCCTGGCGTGCTCTGGTCCATGGGGTCACGAAGAGTCGGACACGACTGAACGACTGAACAACAACAACAACATCCTGTTTTGGATGAGATTGTATTCATTGGGTTAACATGCCTAGGGGTGCTCCTTGAACAATTTGGAGATGCCATTTACCACCTTTGGCTGGTTCACATGCTATGTCCTGATGTAGACAGAAATGGCAGTCTATTTTGCACTGGACCACAGACTATTGTTATCCTATAGGCATGGAAACAATTCAGTCTTGATCGAAGCGTTCCTGTGATATCCATAATTACCAGTTCATACTTGGGGACGGGGACTGCGACTAAATCCCAAAGCAAATCTACTTCCTAAAGAAGCTGGCTGTACATGCACCTCACAGAATCTCCCACTCTCTGCCATTTTTTGTTTAAGGCTAGAGGCTACAGCAGGGATGCGGGTGGCGCTGTGGTCTAAACCACTGAGCCTATGGCATGCCAATCGGAAGGTTGGCGGTTCGAATCCCCACGATGGGGTGAGCTCCCGTTGCTCGGCCCCAGCTCCTGCCAACCTAGCAATTCAAAAGCACGTCCAAGTGCAAGTAGATAAAATAGGTACTGCTCTGGCGGGAAGGTAAACGGCGTTTCCGTGCGCTGCTCTGGTTTGCCAGAAGCGGCTTAGTCCTGCTGGCCACATGACCCAGACAAATGCCAGCTCCCTTGGCCTACAGAGCGAAATGAGCGTGCAACCCCAGAGTCATCCGCAACTGGACCTAACAGTCAGGGGTACCTTTAACTTTTTTTTTTTTAGAGGTCACAGAAGGCTTCCTCAACCTCGGCCCTCCAGATGTTTTTGGCCTACAACTCCCATGATCCCTAGCTAGCAGGACCAGTGGTCAGGGATGATGGGAATTGTAGTCTCAAAACATCTGGAGGGCCGAGGTTGAGGAAGCCTGGGCTACAGAGCCAAGCCTCTTAGGGTCCAAGCTTCATAGAAACAGACTGCGGACATATTCGTGACTATTCTGTACAGGATCTGCACTAGGGTCTACTGCATTACATTCTCTTGTGGAAGTAGAGATTATAATTTAAAATGGGGTCCACAAACTTACCGCGCCTCGGGACGGTGTCTCCAGCGCCCATCGCGCGGCAGGCCAGAGGGCGGGTGAGCACACGCCCATACGCGTGTGCACACACTATTTCCGGCGCACTTCTGGGTCAGAGGAGCACCGTAAATAGCTTGTGTGCATGTGCACGGACCTCCTCCGACCCAGATGTGCACCAGAATAATGCTTAGGCATGCGCACAATCTACTTCCAGTGCTGCTCCGACCCAGAAGTGGGCAGCCGCGTCGCGGCGGGAAGAGCTGGCGGCGGGGGTTACCGCGGGCCGGATAAATGAGTTCCTCAGGGTGTATCCGGCCCGCGGGCCTTAGTTTGGAGACCTCTGGTTTAAAACGAATCACATCCACATCCTACAAGTGAACATTTCCTCATGTCTAGCCGCAGCTTTCTTCTGCGCAAGAAAAGAGGAAGGCATGACCTCATAGGCATTTCTTTCCACACAGACAGTAAACAGGGATGTTTGTTACAGCAGACTGACCACCCGTCCATGTCCCATGTGCAGATTATGCTTTTCTTACGTGCGTTCACTGTGACACAACCTCAACCGGTTTCAACATGGAAGAACCACACAAAGCTGCGTCTCCGTAGCAGCCAGTTCTGCTGAATCACGAGGGCCCATGCTTAAATCAGCCGGGGCTTCTGTGGGTGCATCATGCCCCAGCATGTTCAATGCAGTTCGCAGTGCATACTCAGTAATCCTTTACAAACAACCTTATGGGAGATGTATTGTGCATTCGCTGGAGATAAATGCTTGAAATGAATGGCTGTTCAAGAAAATCTGCATTTAAAGGTTTTTACGTCGCTGTACTCCACCCTGACGAGGCGAGAGCAAAACAGAAATACTGTACAAATATAATTAAGAGATTAGGGGTGAAACAAAGTGGTAAGCCTCATGCAGCTTAACATTTATACAGCATTTCAGATTTGTCATATCTCATCTGTCATAAATGTATAATATACTATTAAGTTAAAATGTGAGCTGTAAGTAGAAGCACTGGTGAAATTATCAGAACCTTTAACTAATGGTGCACCTGAGACCTCTGAAATGCTGTATTTGTGTGTGTTTGTGTGTGTGTGTGTGTGTTTTAATGTTATACTGAATGTTGCATTTATGGAACTAATAAGAATAATTCAACAAAAAAGGGGTAAAGGTTGCAAGCTGCTGTAGTAGGGTGGGAAACGTGCTGGGAGACAGAAAAGAGACACCTATGAACCCAAGGGTGCAAGAAAATGACCATTTGGTTGGGATTCTGACAATTACACTACTCAAAGCACGGCATTTCTGTTCACTGTAAATCAAAGATAATTCATCCTATCGTTCTGAAGCTCAGCATGGAGATCTACCTCGTTGAATCAACCGTCAGTAAAGTGTGTGTGTGTGTGTTTGTGTGTACGTACACACACACACACACACACGTAGTGTACTTTCAGTACTTACTGCTTAAACGTCTCTTCCCACTTTTATATCCCACTTTTCTTCCAAGGAGCCAAGAAGGGTTGCACATGGTTCTTCCCCCTCAGGATTTTATTGTCACAACAACCCCACGAGGCCCATTAGGCTGAGGGTATGTGAACAACCTGAGGTCACCCAGTGAGCTTTATTGCCGAGTGGGAGTTTGAACCCTGGCCTCCCAGGTTTTACTCAAACAACCTAACCACTACACCACACTGCCAAACAGGACCAGATTTAGGTTTGGTGAGGCTCTAAGCTACTGAAGGTAATAGGGTGCTTTATATGTCCAGCTGTCCTTTGTCAACAACAAATTGTCGCCGTTTTTTCGTGCTGAATATATGCTGTATGGTAATTTATGGACCTACTGTATTTTTTCACTCCATAAGACGCACTTTTTTCCTCCTAAAAAGTAAGGGGAAATATCTGTGCGTCTTATGGAGCGAATGGTGGTCCCTGGAGCTGAATTGCCCAGGGGCCAAAAGAGGATCATGCTTTTTATTTTACAAAGAGAAAAGGGGGTGTTGAAAGGACCCCGCTCAGCAGCTGATCAGCAAGAGATCGGGAGAGAGATAAGAGTCCCCGGCTCCCTTTCAGCCCCGCCCTCTTGCCCAGGCCTCCATTGTTGAATGTGCTGCAGAGGGAGGTTGTTTGTTTCCCCAGCGACATGTGACTGGCTGATTAGATTATCTGTCTGGAAACTGTAGAAAAGGCTCCCTTTCCTTTAGAAGCTGCAGAAATGTGAGTTGAACCCCATAAAAACGGGGCTTTTCCTCTTTGCTTTTCCCCCTTTGCAAAAAAGCTGCACAAATCTGAGCTGATCCTCAAAAAACAGGGCTTTTCCCTTTGCAAAAAAGCTGCAAAACTTTTAGCTGATCCTCAAAAAAACAGGGCTTTTCCCTTTGCAAAAAAAGCTTGCAAAACTTTTAGCTGATCCTCAAAAAACAGGGCTTTTAGAGGAGGAAAACCAGAAAAAAAAAATCTGGGTTTCTTCCTCTAAAAACGAGGTGCGGCCTATGGTCCGGTGTGCCCTATGGAGCAAAAAATACGGTAATAGGTATCTAAAGCCATTTGCCCATAACAAATAGGAGCCTACACAACACAAAACACTGTTGCTGTGTGTAGGTTTTATTTTATTTGTTTTTTATCTTATATTTTGGAAATGTACATCCAGGTTTTTTTCCTTTAAATTTGGGGGGGGGGGTTTGTTTAGTTTATACATAAATCCGGCACTGCTGCCAAACATTGTGCAGTGACATATGGTAAAGTGAAGCATGTAAATGATGTCTTTTGCAATGGGTTGGGTTAGCCTTGATGTTCTCATAAATTGAATAAACTTTAATCATTGCTTTTCTGGTTTCACCTCGGACGTGTGGAAGAATTACTCTGCAGTTTTAAGCTTTGCAACCAGCAATTATGGAGAAGTTTACAAGAGACAAATATTCCACTGAACCACGCAAGACACCTGTATACTATTGTAAAATGATTAACAATTATTTGGAACCAATAATGATTTCCAAATAAAGCTTTGAAGATAAAATCATATGGTTGTCTATCTCCCCAACCCCCACCCCAATTACGTATTTTAGTTCACTGTTAGAAAGCCTTTAAACACTCAGTGCTTTTTGGGGGGGGGGTGCAGGGGGACGCATACCCCTAAACATTTTGTGAATCTAACAGGAGAAGAAACTTAAAATTTTTAGTTTATTCTCTAGCACGGTGAATCGTCAGTTCCGTTGCTTACCCCTGATGACGGCCTCATTTCCTTTCCCGGTGTTTTCCGAGTCTCAGACAGAAGCGGGCGTTTAATGTCTGAAGCAGTGTGGAATGTGGATGTGTGGTGTTTTACTGGTGCAAGTTTGGCCTCATTGAGGGGCAGTATTTCAACATGAGTAGGAAAATTACTATTTTTCATCATCACAGCCAGCAAAGAAGTGTAAAATTAATGATGACTCTGTGTGACAGGAGATAATGCATGTTCTTTGTACTTCTGTCCATTCACTGTATTTCCCCCGATTTGAACTATAAAATGGTGATTTTCTTGAGTCACAATGAGAGTACCCCTAAACATATTTTAAGGGCGGAAAAAGCACTGGATATACTTATACAGTACATAAAATTTACACAGCATACTTTTTTTGGTTTCTTTACAACACACAGCTCCAAAAATGATAAACCAGATAGCAATAAAATTTGGTGCATCTGGCTAATTTCAAACACTGTGGCAGAAAGCATGGGTGCACAAAGGCCCAGTTCTAAGCCAGCACATGTGAGGCGAGAAATGAGTTTACTGTGCCATGACTCCTCGCAGTTTCCTTGCTTTTTTGGTGTCTAAACTCTTCAATTAAAGTACAGTAAAGGGTTTCCCCTCCCCCCAATTTAAAAGTATCTTAGAATATATCCTATGTTGTCTGGGGGAGGCAGCGGAGGGTGGGTTGAGGCAGGATTGTGGTTATGTATACAGGCAAGTGGAGATTTCTCTAACTTCACTTTAAAACAAGCCACCTCCTTGAGTTTTTGCACTGTCAAAGCCAAGTCCCTCCCTTCCTTCCTGTGCAACCAAGACATTCACAGCTTCAGGGGAGGGACTGCTGGGAAGAAGCTTTCACAGCAAAAAAAACAAAGGAGCCATCCTGCTACCTCTTTGAGCTGTGCTGGAATGTCTGGTTTTACAGCACCATCTGTTTTCACAGACAAGAACCAAGCAAGTGCCACTTCTTCCTGGCGTCCCTTGGTAGCTTATCAGAAATGCCTCCGCCAATAACAGCAGGCAAGATTCCACAAAACACGCCGCGTGCGCCACTTTCTTCCACTCTGGAACGCACAATCATGTGTCAAACGCACAATGGTCAAAGGCCTGGAAACGATGCCTTATGAGGAACGGTTTAGGGAGCTGGGTATGTTTAGCCTGGAGAAGAGAAGGTTAAGGGGTGATATGATAGCCATGTTCAAATATATAAAAGGATGTCATATAGAGGAGGGTGAAAGGTTGTTTTCTGCTGCTCCAGAGAAGCGGACACGGGCAATGGATTCAAACTACAAGAAAGAAGATTCCACCTAAACATTAGGAAGAACTTCCTGACAGTAAGAGCTGTTCGGACAGTGGAATTTGCTGCCAAGGAGTGTGGTGGAGTCTCCTTCTTTGGAGGTCTTTAAGCAGAGGCTTGACAGCCATCTGTCAGGAATGCTTTGATGGTGTTTCCTGCTTGGCAGGGGGTTGGACTGGATGGCCCTTGTGGTCTCTTCCAACTCTATGATTCTATGTGTGCATGCGTGTGCACTGGATATGACATTTTAATGTATTTTTAATCTTTTGTTGGAAGCTGCCTAGAGTGGCTGGGGAAACCCTGCCAGATGGGCGGTACAAATAAATTATTATTATTATTATTATTATTATTATTATTATTATTATTAGTGATAGGGTTGCTCTCTTTGGAAACAGGCCCCAAGGAAGAGCTCTGCCTGGTTCCGCCATTGCTATCTTCAAATGGGCAGCAAAGACTTATTTCAAGGAACTTCTGCAGGTTGCTAGTTTCTTGAAACTGGTTTTATGTTCCAACTGCTTTTTAAGATGTTCGCTGCCTTTCAGCGCTCGCTGCCTTTCTTACCGTGTGCTCTCTTTTCGACTTCAGCTGCGTGAATAAACTTCCTACTAAAGCGAAGCATAAGCTTCAAAGAACAATTTGAACTGTGTAAACACAAGCCTGTCCACTCCCTAGCAACACCAAAATGCTGAACGAGGATAAATGAAATTTCTCTCCCTACTTCAATCAACTACTCACCACGCACACAGAGAACCAACAACAGCAGACAAGCCAATTTGAAACTGGTCAAGCATGTTTGAAGCAGGGCCGTCTTAAGCATATCCGGCGCCGTGGTGCAAAGCTCCATCTGGCGCCGTGGTGCAAAGCTCCCTCCAGCACTGTGGTGCAAAGCTCCTTCCAGCACTGCCCCCTTCCCCCCCCCCCGTTTCCCAGAGTTTTTTAGGGAGGACGGCACTGCCAGCAGGGCTGGAGGAGGCGGGCAGCGGCTGGAGGGCGGCTCCTCCGGCGGGGAAGAGGCGGAGGCCCGACGCGGCATCTCCCGGCTCAGCTGGCCGCTTCGTGCCACGGTGGCCACGGCAGATGGAGGCTCCGGGAGCAACGCTGCTTCAGTGCGGCACGACGGAGGTGGGCGAGGGCGGAGAACTGATGCCAGGAGGCGTCGTGTCCAGCCTCCACCTCTTCTCTAGCGCCCTCCAGAACTTGGTGCCCTGGCACCCCACACCACTAGCCTCTATGGGTAAGACGCCCCTGGTTTGAAGTGCTCCGGAACAGCTTGTCGCTGCCACAGAGACCTCCAAAGAACATTAGGTGCCAGCTCTTCTCTTCAGCTGCTTACTGTGAGATGCAGGTGCTCAGCTTGGATACTGCATGGCTAGAACACGCTAAGCCAAGAATGCACAATCACCCATATACCTAGCCCCACATCCAATATCTGAGCTCTGCACTGAGCAGACTCAGATTTTGTTATCAGGCTTCTTTTACAAAAAATAAAATACAGTTAGGGCCCCCTTAAGATGGTGGTTTTTTCAGAGGGCTTTGCAGATCTATTCTGCCACAAGTTCTTGACACAGTAACAGTGGATTATCATTCTGCTTCCTTAGTTGTTCTGTGATGTTTGCCCAATGCGACCACATTGCTGCTGTCTGAAGGGGCTATAGCAGGGGTCCCCAAACTAAGGCCCAGGGGCCGGATGCGGCCCAATCGCCTTCTAAATCCGGCCCGCAGACGGTCCAGGAATCAGCGTGTTTTTACATGAGTAGAATGTGTCCTTTTATTTAAAATGCATCTCTGGGTTATTTGTGGGGCCTGCCTGGTGTTTTTACATGAGTAGAATGTGTGCTTTTATTTAAAATGCATCTCTGGGTTATTTGTGGGGCATAGGAATTCGTTCATTTTTTTTTTTCAAAATATAGTCCGGCCCCCCACAAGGTCTGAGGGACAGTGGAGCGGCCCCCTGCTGGAAAAGTTTGCTGACCCCTGGGCATCCACAAAAGCAGGATAAAATAACCAGACTCGGAACATTTTGGGATACAATATTTCTAGAACATTTTGGGATACAATATTTCTAGAACATTTTGGGATACAATGTTTCTAGAACATTTTGGGATACAGTATTTCCAGAACACCGTTCATCCGAAGATCACCCTATGGAGGTGTCAGCAGATGTCACCCACTCACTTTCAGTCATCTGCATCATTGCGGAGAGGTGCTTTGTTGCAATGGGGGTGGGGGTGGGGAGAGAGAAGTCCAATATACATAAATATACCTGCACACACTCTCTGAACTTATATGGCACCCATGCCCACTTCAATGCGTTTCCACCTGAAGGGAAATTCCTCGTAATGGAAAATCCCTTTGCATGTATGTGATGCCACAACAACCTCCCAAGCAGGTTAGACCTGAAGTTGCACAATGGTGGGGGAGGCAGGCGGAAAGGAGAACGTATTGAATTTTAGTCTCCTGGTGGGCACAATAACTCTTGGAGAAACTAGCCGATTACTCAGCTAAGCTTTGTCAGAAGATGAAGCCCCCACTTCACCACGGCCTGAAAAAAAAACAGGGCCCTTGCTGAAATCCACTAACAGTGGTTTGGCTCCCTCCCCATCTCAGGCCTCATCTGGAACATATTGAAATGCCAAGTCCACTTCACAAGTTGAGGTGGCACAGCATTCCTGTGGGACTCTTATCAGCTTTGCATCACTGTGAATTAACATTTGTATAGCACTTTTCATGGTGATTTGATTCACATGCACCAGCTAGATGCATTCCAGTTTTATTGTTATTCCCCACACTGTAGATAAGTGGACTGAAGCGGAGAGTGCAGGTTTCTCAAGGCCACCTAATGAGTTCAAAGCCAAAGGGAAGATCTGAAGTGTGTTTTCCTGGTTCATTATTAGTCATTATGCTACACCAGCCTTTGAAGGCCCTTTGGGAGAGTTTCACGTATTTTAATAAATGCATTTTGGCATGAGGCGCTTTTCACAGGTAGGCAATTTCAAGCAAGCAACACTGATGTGCATTCTGGGGGAAGCAGAGTATTGGATTACACCATGTTAACTGCTGCGGAGGAGTTTTATTTATTTCAAAGAGACAGATTCCAGACAAAAGCCAAGATAAAAGATGGCCCTAGGGCAGAAGAAGAATGTAATTCCAACACGGATTGTAACACCTTCCCCCAGCCTGATGCTCTCCCATAATCCCTGACCATTGGTCCTGCTGGTTGAGATGATGGGAGTTTCAGTCCGGAGGGCACCAGGTTGGGGATGGCTGGTCTACAACTCATTCTGCCATCTAGAATAGAAAGCAGGGAAATGACACCATTCCTAAGGAAGCACCTTCAGAATGTACCTTCTTTACAAAGAGCGCAACAATTTGGAAAAACTTCCAGGAGTCTCCTGCAACCTATTAAGAGAACTTCAATCTATGATACGGAAAGCAGCTACAGTGGCACAACCATAATCCGTTCCGGAGGTCCGGCTGTAAACCAAAACAGGTTGTAACCCAAGGTGCGCTTTCGCCAATGGGGCCTAAAAAAAAAATGGGTTGTAATCCCAAAAAAATAAATAAATGGGTTGTAATCCAAAAAAAGGGACACACACTTCCGGGTTTGACAAGGATGTAATCCAAAACGGTTGCAAACCAAGGTACCACTGTAGGTCCAATTATTTTTCTGGCTACTGAAGATCTTGCAAGTATGTACTGGAAAGGGCCCTCCGAGTTACAACTTGAAAACTGTACCGTCTTTCCCAGAAGCTATTTTAATCTGGGCGCCCTGTGAAATGCCCTCTGCGCATGATCAGGGCCCCTAGTGTTACATGTCGTCGTGACCCGATCTAGTGAGACAAATCATGTCTTAGTGAAAACAAGCAAAGGTGGGGGCTCCCGGAGAGGCCCTCCAGCTACTGTGAGCCAAGTCATGGCTTGCCTTCAAGTGTTGTCTGAACCCAGGGCCTATGGTTTGCCTCCAGAAAAACCACAAGCTGTGAACCCAAGAACAGCTCGCGGAGCAAGGGCAAATCAGGAGCCTGGGTTCAGAAAGCACACACCAAGCCAAACGGTGGCTTAGCTCACAGCAGAGACGGAGCCAAGCGGCTGCAATCTCCTCTCCCGGGAGGTCCCACTAAGCCAGAGAGCTTGGGTTTAGCAATGCTTCCGGGCCACGTCTGTGTTTATGTTCTTAGAACGGAGCTCCTGGGAGCGAAAAACAGTTTCAGACTTGAATCCTAGAGAATCCCCAGCTCAAATGGACCGTGAAGAGCTACAGTGTGACACTGGAGGGGGGGGAACAGATTGAGGCAGCCCCTCCCCCGCCCCCCACTGCTTAGTGACCCTCCCACGCACAAGGGAGGAAACCTCAAGGTACATGATGGGGGGGCTGTGCCAAGAAACCACGTGCGCTGCCAGATTCATCATTGCGCAGACCACTCCTCTTACCGCGAGTCCTGAGAACTCACACACCTCTCTTGTGCGGGGGCTAAACGTTTAACTAGAAACTATAAACCAATTAGCAGCTCTCTGGAACTCTTCCCACTAGCTCCAAAGACGTCCTCTGTGGTTTCCCAGCGGAAAGGGAAATGCACTCTGCAGCTGCCCAGGGGTAGGTTATCTTTTACGCACAAGTTGCCGGCTGAATCCCTGCACCTGGGCAGGAGTAAGGTGTACTATCTCCGCTACCCTGCTCCCCCGATTCCGGCGCTGGGTTGCCACTCCCCGCTCAGACTGCCGGGAGACACTTCCCGGGGGAGAGGGAGGGAGCCAAGGTCCCTAAACTTAAGGTCGCTCCCAAGGGCCTGTTTATGGAGCGCTTGCCCGGCGACCGAAGGAGCAACCCTGCCGACTCGCCTGAAAGCGGCGCGGCACCAAGCGAGCATCACCCCGCAACTCCCCGGGCGTCTCCCCGCCCAGGGGTGCCAACTTGAATAAAATATTGGGGGTGCAAGTAAACCCCGCCATGCATAATCGATCACGCACAAAACTTTTGAATGGCAGTGACAATAAACTTGGGGGGGAAGCCCCATAAAAAAAAAAGAGGAAAGGGACCTCGGTTCCTAAGAGTTTCCACTAGTTGCCTTGCCGCAAAGTTGGGGGTTTTTTTTGGGGGGGGAGTGGACGGCTACACTGCGCGAAGGGTCCTAAAAGTCACTTTAATTAACCGCACCCACCCCAAACAAAGGCGCGGCCTCGGAGAGGTTAGGTAGCCCCGGCCTGGCCGGGACGCGCAACACCTGGCCCGCCCTGGAAACTCAACTCCGGTCGGCCGTGGCTACACGTGGCCGGGGAGGGGGGGTCCTCTCAGGTCTCGGGGCTTCGGGAAAGCAATGAAACGCCCCCCCCAACATGTTCGGGGGCCACGAAGCCCCGGCCGAGGAGAGTGGGAGCGCGCAGGCGGGGCGCCGCCAAGTTTGCGCTCCCCGGCGAGCTCCCGTTCCTACGACGCGCGAACTTACCCAGAAGAAGAAGTTGAACGTGAAGAGTAAGTACTTGATGCACTTAGTGCCTCCCTTGACGGGCATCTTGGCGGCGTGAGACGGGCAGGTTTCACTCTCGGGCGACTTGGCTCAAGCGGCGTTTCTCCACGACTCGGCTCCGTCTCCCGCTGCCAGCCGTCTGCCCGCCCTGCTTTCTCCTTGCCGCTGCTCCGACCCGCAAGCCCCACCTCAAACCTGGCGGCCTCGCCCTGCCGCCGCCGCGCACCGCCTCCTCCTCCTCCTCCTCCTCGAGCGCTGCGCCCGCCTCGCCGACGCCCTTCCCGGAGCTGCCCAGCGACGCCGCCCCCTCTCCGGCGACGCAGACTTGCAGGTTGGGTGGGTCGGAAAGAAAACCCCGGGCTTCCCTGGGGCTGAGTCAGTCGCAGGCGAGAGCGGGGAGGGTCGCCGCCTCCTCCAACCCCGCCCTGGCCCGCCCACCCCTCCAGGGGCTCGCCTGCTTTCCAGCGAAGA
The DNA here is from genome assembly GCA_900245905.1 of Lacerta viridis. Classification (NCBI taxonomy): domain Eukaryota; kingdom Metazoa; phylum Chordata; class Lepidosauria; order Squamata; family Lacertidae; genus Lacerta; species Lacerta viridis. The sequence goes on along the minus strand of OFHU01001092.1, from coordinate 62,681 downwards.
GTCCTGTGGACCCCGAAAGCTTGCAGAGTTGCTTGTAGTTTTTCGCCAAACTTGTTTGGCATTATGACTTGCCGGGCGTCATCAGTGTTTTCTTTACACAACAAAAGAGGGGCAGGCCCTTGCCCTAAAGATCTCGCCACCTGAAACTCGGTGGAGGCAAAGCGAAACGAGCAGAAGGGATTCTTTCCTCCTCTTGTTTTGTGCACCTGAGGGCTCCACCCTTTGTTCTCTTTGAACAGCAGCCTCAAACACAGAGACGTTTAGCGCTTTCCCTTCCTTATCCACACTTCCTAGGCACAGGTCCGGGATTTCCAGGGTGAATCCCTGCTGAATTGGAGCAAACCACAGTCCACAGAAACCCCAGCTCCCGCTTGCTCCGATCCAGAGCTAAAATGCAGATTTCCCCAGGAAAAGCTGCTGAAAAGAGAAAAAAAACCACTCAGATGTGAAGCTGGGAACCCCATTCCTTTGCCTAGAAGCACAGCACAAAAGGAAGCCTGGATGGGCCCTTAGACTTGGCATTTTGTGTGTGTGTGTGTGTGTGAACACAAATGTTTTCAATCCCAAGGTACACTGATCAGAGCATGGAAAGGAGCCCTGCTGAATCTCATCCAAGACCCATCTAGTCCAACATCCAACTCTCACATTGGCTAACTATTGGTAGCCCACAAGCAAGACACAATTGCAATAGCAACTGATATTCAGAAGAATATATGCAGTGCTTTTTCGGGGGGAGGGCGCACAGGGGTACGCATACCCCTAAATATTTTGTGGATCTAAGTTTGGCCTCACTGAGGGGCAGTATTTCAATAAGAGTAGGAAAATGAGAGTACCCCTGAATATATATATATATATATATATATATATATATATATATATTAATTATGGGGGGGGAAGCACTGCATATATGCCTCCAACATGGGAGAGGGTATATAGTGATTATGGCCAGTAGCCATCCATAGCCAATCCTCCATAAATTTGCCTAACCCTCTTTTAAAAGGCTCTCCATGCTTCCACTTGACCTGCCCCCTCCCCCGGAAAAAATGTTCCTTACCACTGAATTGGAGCGCAGGAGCAAAACTTGGCTTTAACCCAGGCCAAAGCCTCAGATTGGGGGTTCTGCCACACCCACAAAGCCCTCAACACATTTGTTTTTAATGGGCATAAAAAATGGGCAGTGTGTTATTTGAATACAAAGCTTTATTTTTATATAATATTTTTTTATTGCTTTCCAACGTCATTTGCACAACAAAATGTCCAACGTAACAAGTTAAAGATTTATTTATTTATTTGCAGCATTAGGAGATACAATGCATATCAACTTACAGCATTATAATTTTTAAATCTGGTATCGCGGAGAAGGTGGGCCAGGAAGTGGCTTTCAGATTGCTGTGGAGGGCACTCTGTGTGGGGGAGCTCAGGCTGCCTAATTAAGTTGCCCCAGCAATTAAGAGTTTCCATAGATGACTTTCTCTTCCGATTGCCACATCTCTTTATTCCTGTCCCTCTCCAGTGTGACGTCAGATCCCGCTTGTGGTATCATTGCCACAGATGTACTGGTTGAACTCCCTCCTTTCCTCCTACTCTTCTCTCCCCCCCCCCTCTCCTTTTAACTACAGTACATGTTCTTTTAACCTTATGCTCTCTGGAAGTATGGATACATGATTTGGGGGTGGCCCACAGCTTTATTTATTTATTTTAAAAAAATATTATACACCATTTGATTGCAAAAAGCCTCAAAGAGGTTTACAAAGCATAAGGCAGCAAAATCAAGAAGAAGAAAAATTACAACCCTATTTCAAAACATGCAAAAATTAAAATACTGGGAAAAAATAGAATAAAATGGCCTCAGCTTTCTAAGCATCTGGGCAACCTTATCTAAAGAAGAATGTTTTTAGCAGGTCCCTAAAAGAGTACTGGTGCTGGAGGAGACTCTTGAGAGTCCCATGGACTGCAAAAAGATCAAACTTATCCATCCTTAAAGAAATCAGCCCTGAGTGCTCACTGGAAGGACAGATCCTGAAGCTTGAGGCTCCAGTACTTTGGCCACCTCATGAGAAGAGAAGACTCCCTGGAAAAGACCCTGATGTTGGGAAAGATGGAGGGCACAAGGAGAAGGGGACGACAGAGGATGAGATGGTTGGACAGTGTTCTCGAAGCTACTAACATGAGTTTGGCCAAACTGCGGGAGGCAGTGAAGGATAGGGGTGCCTGGCATGCTCTGGTCCATGGGGTCACGAAGAGTCGGACACGACTCAACGACTGAACAACAAAAAGAGTACAGCGAGGGCACCTGTACCCTCAATTGAAGGCACCTCAATAGGCAGGGAGTTTCACTACCTCATTAAATGACTGAGATCTTACAAAAGTGGAATGGGGATTATGTGGCAGCTGCCATAGTGCCAATTCCACCAATCATAATGGTTGGGTGGGCACATGTCGGGTAAGGCGATGCTAATCGTAACACCTTGAACTTGGTAGTAAATCAGCAACCACTGCCGATCACTGAGCACAGGTCTTATACGTCAATAAGAAACTCCAGCGGGTGCAGAATGCTGCGGCGAGGCTCCTCACGGGGTCTTTGCCACGGGACCACATTCATCCAGTGCTTTACCAGCTGCACTGGCTCCCGGTGGAGTACAGGGTCAGGTTTAAGGTGCTGGTTTTGACCTTTAAAGCCCTATGCGGCTTAGGACCCTCATACCTAAGGGACCGCCTCTCCTGGTATGTCCCAGGTAGGACCTTAAGGTCCTCAAATAATAATTTGTTGGAGGTCCCGAGCCACAAGGATGCTAGGTTGGCTTCAACTAGGGCCAGGGCCTTCTCAGTACTGGCCCCGACTTGGTGGAACAGTCTGGCACAAGAGACCAGGGCCCTGCGGGATTTGGCATCTTTCCGCAGGGCCTGCAAGACGGAGCTGTTCCACCTAGCCTTTGGGTTGGTTTCAGTTTAACCCTGATGTTTCGTTCTTTTGGTGTGATTGGTGGGCTACTTAAAAATGAGGCTGCAGTTTAGATTTAATTTTAAATTGTATTTTAATCTGTATTTTAATGAATTGTTTTATGTTTTTGTTGTGATTTTATTGGTGTTAGCCGCCCTGAGCCCGGTTTGGCGGGGAAGGGCGGGGTATAAATAAAATAATAATAATAATATTTATTTATTTATTTAAGGCCTCACTCCTGTTACTTTGGGGCTGACACCTCCAGTTCCTCATTTATACCTGTATTGCGTGCGTGCATTGGCAATTATTGGCAATGTGAAGAGCAACGGGTAACATCTTTCACCAAAACAAAGTGTGGACCAGTCTCAATGCTATGGTGTCTTGTAGGGAATTTTGGAACGAAAATTCCCCAGTTCCATATTCATAAGCATGGCCTGAGGTCATCACGTGTTAATGTGTGTTGCAGAAAACAGTTTCATTGCAGAGAAGAGGACAGTCTCCTGGTCTTTTTTGCATTGGTGTCTGTTCCTGATTGCGTGGGTGTCCTATTCAGACACTATTTCCAATAAGGAACCGGAAAGTAGAAAGTAGAGTAATAATTTTTCTAAGAATGTACTGGACAGCATGTATATGAGAGTCTGCTGCGTTGTAAACATTCAAATTAATTTTAGTCGAAGCAAAGGGATTTGACAGGAAGTCGGTTCAGAGGAATTAGAAGTAAAAGTGTGTGAAGAATAAACAGAAATTAGCTTGTGTATTACTTAATGTAATTTATGCAGAATTGTGAAATCAAAACACAAATAACCAAATTATTATTGTGTGCAACTTTATTTATCTTTGTAAATGTATTGGTAAACGGTTGGATTAGATATTTATTTTTTGATTCTTCTTCTTTTGTAAATCAAAATTATGCAATAAAAATCATTTTTTTAAAAAAGAAAGAAAAAGAAACCAACGTCATCCTTGTGAAATGCAGGCTAGAAGCTTGTGTAGACAGCAGCGTTCATAGACTGAGGGCAGTTTCTTAGCAGATCCACACTATACAGGCAATGCAAATTTAAAGCACATAGAGTCATGGAATTGTAGAGTTGGAAGGGACCCTGAGGGTCATCTAGTTCAACCCCCTGAAATGCAGGAATCTCAGCTAAAGCCTTGGACATGAAGTTGGCTGTTCTGTGTTTACAGGACCCAGATTAACTTTCATTTTGCAAAAGCAGCTGCAGCCCTTAGTTTGGACTCAGGCTGTGGGTTATGGGAAGCAGGCCCTGCCCTACAGCCCAATCCAGATTCCCTTTGTTTGGAGCTCTGATTTTCAATGGTTAATGGGATTAGCAGGCCCTGCCCTACAGCCCAATCCAGATTCCCTTTGGAGCCTGATTTTCAATGCAATGATTATTGCTTTTGCTTCAGCATTGGCATAAGCCTCCTGCTCTCCCTTCCTTCTTGTACATTTTACTTTAATTACGTTGTAAACTTGAACTTTTATTACATTTTACTTTAATTACGTTGTAAACTTGAACTTTTATTACTATTAATTGTCAGTTGTTTGGTACTATAATCAATTGTTTAGTACTTAAGTACTATAAAACGCAGGTGGCGCAGTGGTCTAAACCACTGAGCCTTTTGGGCTTACCGATCAGAAGGTTGGCGGTTTGAATCCCCAACTTGGGTGTGGAGTCTGGGTGTGCAAGTTAGGGTCAAATCTCCAAAGTTCTCTTAGCATGGAAGAAGAATTTTCTCCCTATCCTTGGCTGGGGAACCACAAAATGCGGCTCAGTGGCCTGGAAGGGGACTGAAAGATACTCGGATACTCGGAGTCCAGTGTGACTTTCATGCTCTTTATTCAGCTCATAGTAGTGAGGAATGTAGTTCCCCCAAAACGTTTGCTTTATATACACTATTTACACAATGGGCCCCACGTGATTGGCTAATTCCGGGATACTCCTGTATGCCAATCAGAGTGCGGATTCAATTCCACCTGGAGCTGGATTGGGTGGCTCCTGCAGACCAATCAGACTGCTGCAATCTCAATCCTATTGTTCTGGGACCAATCAGACTGCTGCAATCTCAATCCTATTGTTCTGGGACCAGTCAGACTGCTGCAATCTCAATCCTATTGTTCTAGGACCAATCAGACTGCTGCAGTTTGGATCCTATTCAACTCAGCACATAACAGGGACATAACCCTCAAAACTTGTGGATCAACTGCCTGAACTCACATATTACCTATGCAAAAAGCTCCACTGAGGATGCATATATGAGCAGCAACAGTGGACATATCTCTCTACTTCCCGTGCCAAGACCAAAGAATTGTGAATCCAGATTATTCACCCTGATATTAGCTCAGCTATTGTTGTACAAGGGATGCGGGTGGCGCTGTGGTCTAAACCACAGAGCCTAGGGCTTGCCGATCGGAAGGTCTGCAATTCGAATCCCCGCGACAGGGTGAGCTCCCATTGCTCGGTCCCAGCTCCTGCCAACCTAGCAGTTCGAAAGCACATCAAAGTGCAAGTAGATAAATAGGTACCGCTCCGGCGGGAAGGTAAACGGCTTTCATTTCTGTGCGCTGCTCTGGTTTGCTGTGTTGGGTTTCACCAGAAGTGGCTTAGTCATGCTGGCCACATGACCCGGAAGCTGTACGCCAGCTCCCTCAGCCAGTAAAGCGAGATGAGCGCCGCAACCCCACAGTCGTCCACGACTGGACCTAACAGTCAGGGGTCCCTTTACCTTTTTCACTATAAAAATAATAACCAGCGACAGTGGTGGAAATCAATCTAATTTAGGATTTCAAGTTTCTAATGAAGTGGACTCCAGTCTCTTTCAGGTTACTGGGAGGGTTCACCAATGAGGCGTTCAAGGAAGGGGGAGCAACTAATTTATGGTGGAACTTACCCTTTTAATTCCTGTGTGGTGCTACCTTTTAAAATCCATTCAGCAGTTCTGTCATTTTGAATGCTGGCACATACTTCCCCAGAGTTGCTGAGGAAACCCAGCCAGATGGGCAGAGTATAAACAGTACAATATCATCATCATCATCGTAACTGTGACTGCTAAACAACTTCCTTCATCATCACCACATATGATAGAGAAATGTCATGGGAGCTGGACCGGCTCAGCAGCCTTTGCCACTGGACTTCTGACCTTGCTCACACTCACCAAGTGAGCTCACACTACACTTGTTGGAGGCATGGGCGTACCCAAGGGGGGGCAGGAGGGGGCACCTGCCCCCCCCAGAAGCAAAAAATAATAATAATAATAATTAAATGGTTATCGGCGCAGCCTAAAAGGGGAAAAAAAGCTCTCCTAAAAAGCTCAACTACCGGTCTTTCTCCCCCTCCCAAAATCTAAATAACAATTTTGAGCTCTGCCGACCGGGCAGCCGGCCACACTGCTGTGTGTGTGTGTGTTGCGCCGGCTGATCGTTGCAAAGGAGCTTTGGAAACAGTTCCCTTGCATGGTGAGTTGCGATGGCTGAGGATCCTAGGAAACTGAGTTTTTCAGCCATTTGGGGGCTTTCTGTTTGGGGGGGGAAGTTTTTCTGTTTTTTGAAGCTGTTTTTGTTTGCTGTTTACATAATATGGTCAGTAATCTAAAAACGAACTGAACCCCTAAAAAACGGGGCATTCCTCATCCCCAAAAAAGGTCAACAACTTTGAGCTGAACCCCCCAAAATGGGGGTAGATCACTGCTGAAAGTAGATCACAGTCTCTTGGGAGTTGGCCACCCCTGGTATAAGACATGTAACTAGAATAAAAATTTTAAAAAAAATTCAAGCAAATAATTGTAATAACTACCGTAATAAAGCACTGCTATAATTATATATAATTTTCCTAAAATTTTTTTTTCATTGGTTTCATTCGCCTTTCCGTGCTGAAATGTCACAACCTGAACGACCATGGCTTGCCCCCCCTTAGTTTTGATCCTGGGTACGCCCCTGGTTGGAGGGACTCAGTTAAGACCAATTTTTTGCTAAATTTGTCCGCATAAGAAAGGACCAGGAGGACCAGGAGGAAATTGCCCTATCATTCCATGTGATCATAGGGTTACGTGCTGCTCCAAGGTGCCACGGTTCTGTATTCTTGGAATGAAGGTCAGTGGAGACTTTGGTGTCTTTAGGGTATTTTTAGTTGTGTTGTTAGGGTACATGCTTTTATTTGCACATATTTACAACCTGAGCACAGGATGGGGGGGGGCGGGCTCACAGCATCAACCCTCCCAGCAGATCTTGCTTCTCCATTAGGTTCCCATTGAAGCTCCAAGTCACAGCTTTGGATTCAGCACATAGCAGACACTTAATGGGCCAACTGCATCAAGCTTCTTTTTTTAAAAAAAAAAAACAACAACCCATGAAACAAACCCATTTTATTCCTGATAACCTGTTGCCAAGAGAGCAGAGCTCTAGAAGATGGAATTTGGAGCAAGTCAGCTTTTTCTTAGCCCTGCTGAGATCACTTCTGCCATGGAACTGCCCAAGGCGCAGCCCTGTGGCTGTCATACTCGGAGGGAGAAGCAGGTCCTGAGAGGGCTTCTGTTGGCGGAGGAGCCTAGCAACACGACACAAAGAAATTGAAAAGGCACAGTGTTTAGCAGGAAATGTTGAAATTGTAGGGGAACGTACTAATTTTTTTGTCCGACACCTGTTTCAGTTTTAGTGAGCAGAGCAGTTGGTAATGCTTTTGGATAAACGAAAGTTTGGAAATTGTTTTAACAAAACTTAGGACCAGACGCTATTGCCAGTTAACTGCTCATTAATGAAAGTAATGTCCCCAGTGTTCACGAACAAAGGTGATTATACCTCCTCGCTCACCCTAGAGTAACTGCTGCACTGTAAACAAGAAGCTCAGAACCTTCTAGAAAGGAGGTTGCAACCACCTTACTTTTTTTTTTTTTAAAGGAGGTGAATGTTATTTCTAGCTGTTGCTAGTCCTTGTCTGTTTGTAATAGCTGTTTACACCTGTATGAGGCGGAGTACACACAACATACAGCTTTTATCAGGTTACTGCCACAGCATTGTTTACACCAGGCGTCCCCAACCTGCGGCCCTCCGGATGTTTGGGCCTACAACTCCCATGATCCCTAGCTAACAGGACCAGTGGTCAGGGATAATGGGAATGGTAGTCCAAAACATCTGGAGGGCCAAAGGTTGGGGATGCCTGGTTTACACCAGTGTTTTCAAACTCTGCTCCTAGGAGCCCTGGGGCTTTCTTGGAAAGGTGTCTGTGGCTCCTCAAGGAGAAAATCAGTAATGAAGGAGAAACTTCCTCGAAAGAGTGTGCTCCACCAACTACCAATTATCCCTCTTAAGTTGCCTAGCTGTAACAATAAACAATAACAATTATTTTTATTTGTATACCGCCTTTCTATCTTACAATACTCAAGGCAGCTAACAAGCAGAAGAAACAAACAAACAAAAAAGTACATCTTATAACAATCTAATGCAATACAAAAATGTGATAATAAAACAAAACTTCAAAACAGGCAACCTACATCAAACAGTAACATTCAAGAATTATTATAGTATAAAGTAATATCAACGTATAAAAGTTAAACGGAAATCCACTCAACATTTACAATAAACAATTTCTAAACTAATCAATAAAACAACGGCAAGCCACAGTACATAAAATAATACAATACAAATTGAGAAGCAAAGACTAGAGGGTGGAGCAAGGCAGGTGGAAAGAGGCCTTGCCTGATGGAGTCTCTCCCCTCACAGTTCTTCTCATTCTCCACCCTCTTTCCAGTATCTCAAAATTATGATGAAGCATAATTTGCTACAGCAGACTGTATTTTCCCAGTTAGAAACAAACAACATTTATTTATTTATTTATTTATTTATTTATTTATTTATTTATTTATTTATTTATTTATAGCTGTAAGGAAGAATGGTGCATGCACCAGCAGCAAATGGAGAGAGGGATACTGGTACCCTATGCCGTCACACAACACACACGGCCAGCAATTTCCCACCCTGCACTACAGCATTTCCAAAAAGTACAGTCACCACGATCACGCAAATAGCACCAGAGTGGCAGAGTGCCAGGTCTTACAAAATACTTCTGTCTGTAATCTCTGTACCATCTGTCTGTGGAAACTAGACTTCAATAGATGTATGAATGTACTTGCAGGTTTGGCTCGTCTTCCTTTAAAAGATTAAAAAAAAATCCTTCCAGTAGCACCTTATTATTATTTTTTTATTAAAAATTTATAGAAATTTTCACAATTTAAAGCACAAGACATTACATGGTTAAATCCTATCATTCTCCCCTCTCTCCCACGGAGGGAAGCAAACATTCAAACCCCCCTCCCACAGGAGCACACAAAATAGCATTTCTGATTTAACCCATCATATAACAAAAATCATTGCTTAGGCCTGACCGTTTTCCTGGGCCAGGCATTCTTTTATCAATTTATTTTTTAATTGACTTCCTCTAGTCCCCCCCCCCTGTTGAATTCAAAATAAACCATAATTTCCAGTATTCCAATCATCTTCTAGTCTATTTTAAAACTACTACATTTCTTTTTCCTTAACACTTTACAATTATTTAAACGTCAACTTAATTACTTATACATACTTTTCTACCTCGGCCTCAATGTACTTCTGGACTTTCTAAACCCTCAATCCAATTTTAAATGTTTTCCAGTAGCACCTTAGAGACCAGCTAAGTTTGTTCTTGGTATGAGCTTTTGTGTGCATGCACACTTCTTCAGATATCTGCTGAAGAAGTGTGCATGCACACGAAAGCTCATACCAAGAACAAACTTACTTGTTGGTCTCTAAGGTGCTACTGGAAGGATTTTTTTAAAAAAAAAATTTTTATTTTGTTTCGACTACGGCAGACCAACATGGCTACCTACCTCTAACTTCCTTTAAAAGGTGATACATACAAGGTGTTGTGTATTGAGTTGTGTATTGAGATTTGCAGTCCCGAATCTTCGAAATTAAGTGCAGAATGTTAAAAGGTCAGGTGGTGACCAGACAGACTTCATGAGATAAACTTCATGAGATATGGATTTAAAAGAAGATTTAGGGAAGCCAGGAAAAAAAGATTCTTATTTAAAACTACCTGGGGGGGGGGAATGCAATAATTGCACCAATTGTTCTTTCTAGGACCAGTGAATGTCTCAGGACTTTATCATCCATCACAATGAGTAACATGCACCGTCTTGTACTAGGGTAAGCCACAACATCAGAAAGAGGGCCGTGTGATTTCCATAGCGGGGTGGGGAGTCTATTTATTTACAAAGCAGCTGTCTGCTTCACTATGAAGTGAAAAGAGCTCAACGGGAACTCTGTGCTGGAGGAAGAATTATTCATTTATCTGAAAAGCCGTGCCTTTGGGGAGGGAGGGATAAAGACAGTGGTAACTTGTTAAGAAAATATCTTTAAACTCTGGATAAAGTTATATAGGGAAGTAGCAGAACTGGGGGGAGGGGAGGCAGTGCAGAGGAGGGCAACGTTCTTGAAGACATAAAAGCTGTGCAGCGGCAGCAGCAGCAGCAAGAGCCTGTCATGTGTGGTGTAGTGGTTAAGAGCGGTGGACTCGTAATCTGGTGAACCAGGTTCGCTTCTCCGCTCCTCCACATGCAGTTGCTGGGTGACCTTGGGCTAGTCAACACTTCTCTGAAGTCTCTCAGCCCCACTCACCTCACAGAGTGTTTGTTGTGGGGGACAAAGGGAAAGGAGAATGTTAGCCGCTTTGAGACTCCTTTGAGACTCCTTCAGGTAGTGATAAAGCGGGATATCCTTCTTCTTCAAATAGGGGCCAAACTCTTCTTCTTCTTCATGTAGGGGTGAAAAAAGGCTGAACTTGCTGAAAACTATTTCTTCTGTGTAACTATTAAAGGAACATCTGACCTTCCAAGTGTACCTATTTTCCAGGGACAGTCCCAGATTTACAGAAGCCCCCCTGGTTCCTGATTTGACCCCGGAATGCCCTGCTTTCCTGAAGGTCCGTGGTTCGAATCCCCGCAACGGGGTGAGCTCCCGTTGCTCGGTCCCAGCTCCTGCCCACCTAGCAGTTCCAAAGCACGTCAAAGTGCAAGTAGATAAAGGTCACGTCAAAGTGCAAGTAGATAAATAGGTACCACCGGCGGGAAGGTAAACGGCGTTTCTGTGCTCTGCTCTGGTACGTCATGCTGGCCACATGACCCGGAAGCTGTACACTGGCTCCCTCGGCCAGTAACGCGAGATGAGCGAGCGCCGCAACCCCAGAGTCAGACACGACTGGGCCTAATGGTCAGGGGACGACTGGGCCTAATGGTCAGGGGTCCCCTTTACCTTTACCTTTATTTTCGTTAGAGAAATGTTGGTGGTCATGGGGTTATGAGCCCACCAAGCCAAGGAAATAAGTAACTATACAGCCTTTAGAAGACACCTGAAGGCAGGAAAGCTTTAAAATGTTTAATGTTTTATCATGTTTTCATATATGTTGGAAGCTGCCCAGAGTGGCTTCGGCAACCCAGTCAGATGGATGGGGTATAAATAAAAATATGGAACAGGACATCTCTATTTTCATTGGAGAAATGTGCAGCCAGGGGCATAGCAAGGGGGGGCGGGGGGGTCGCCCCGGGTTCCATAATGGAGGGGGTGACAAATGATCAAGGAACAATTTTTTTTTTTTTTTGAAAATTTGCCTGCTCCGAAGGTCTTATCTTACTATACCTGCTCCGAAGGTCTTATCTTACTATATATAGGGATATATATAGAAATTTCATGCATATCGGTTAATATCTTGACCCTCCTCCACCAAAATAGCTGTTCACTTGGCTGTTTTCCTATGTCGTGAAGGCTGAAATTTCAGTTCAGTGGAGCACTTACTGTTCCCAACCCTAACCCTGTGGAAAGCCATCTAATTAGACTTTAATTTGATTTTGAGATGTTTTTAGGAGGTAATTTAATTATTGTTTGATTTTATACCAATGTTATGTATCTGATGTTAGCCACCCTGAGCCAATTGGCTGGGGAGGGTGGCTGATATAAATAAAAGTTTTTTCAGTGGATTATTACTTGTTATTACCCTAACCCTGTGGAAAGTTTTTTTATAATAATTAAATTGACTTTAATACCATGATTTTGAGTTGTTGGGGGGGACAAATTGGAGGTATTTAATTATTACCAATTTTTTTTTGCTGTTCACCCCTGTGTATTCCTTCTGATAACTTTGTATTTGACACCTTCTCTCCTGATTTGTTGGGGAGGGTGACTATAACTTGGGTTCTGTGTTTCTGGTTTTTTTTGATTTGCATAACGTAAGAATTTTTTCTGTTGACATACAATTTTTCCGCACCGGAGGGTGATTGCAATCCTATGGTTCCACACAATTTTGGTTTTTGCAGCCCAGGGTACACCAATTCCCTGCCTGCCCTTGTTGGTGACTTTGTATTTTGACCCTTCTCTCCTGCCAGTGGGGCTTTTACCTGTGTTTCTGAAAAGAAAACTGATTTAGCATGTGGACTTTTTTTGCTGTTAGATATCTCAGTGAGAGATTTCACTTTCTTGGGTTCCATGATCACTGCAGATGGTGACAGCAGTCACGAAATTAGAAGACGCCTGCTTCTTGGGAGAAAAGCAATGATATCAAAAGACAAACCTAGACAGCATCTTAAAAAGCAAAGACATCACCTTGCCGACAAAGGTCCGTATAGTTAAAGCTATGGTTTTCCCAGTAGTAATGTACGGAAGTGAGAGCTGGACCATAAAGAAGGCTGATCGCCGAAGAATTGATGCTTTTGAATTATGGTGCTGGAGGAGACTCTTGAGAGTCCCATGGACTGCAAGAAGATCAAACCTATCCATTCTCAAGGAAATCAGCCCTGAGTGCTCACTAGAAGGACAGATCCTGAAGTTGAGGCTCCAGTACTTTGGCCACCTCATGAGAAAGAGAAGACTCCCTAAAAAGACCCTGATGTTGGGAAAGATGGAGGGCACAAGGAGAAGGGGACGACAGAGGATGAGATGGTTGGACAGTGTTCTCGAAGCTACTAACATGAGTTTGGCCAAACTGCGGGAGGCAGTGAAGGATAGGCGTGCCTGGCGTGCTCTGGTCCATGGGGTCACGAAGAGTCGGACATGACTGAACGACTGAACAACAACAACATCTCAGTGTTAAGAAAAATCTTCATTTGCCAGATTTTATTATTTCAAACTAGTGTTCAAAGGCGCATGAGCAGAGTGTGAGGGAGAAAGCCATCCGCCGGCAGAGGTTTCTTAAAAGTGTTCTTGGCTGTGACTACAACCTTGATCCATTGTAGAACCAGGAGAAGACCACTGCCATTGCCCCTAGAAAGTCTTTTGTACCAGGCAGAATTTCCACAAGTACCGGGAGCTGTGCAACTCTTGTTACATAATGTTTATGACTAATCTGCTACTTGATGTTCACATATGACTCCTTTGTACATATTTGCACAATCTATTTGCTGTGCAATAACTCTGATGTAGTATTTATGAATAATATTGTGAAACTCGATGTTCATCTATTACTCCTTCCTATTTTTTCTCTAAATATAGACAGCTTTCAAAATGCAGTTTTGAAAGTCTGGGTGTTGGTATTCCAGAGGAGTTGCTAATTTTCCATGAGATTACAAAGAATCTGTTGTTTTTTGTTTGGGCAGCCAAGGTTACCGAAGAGCCAGTGGATTCCTGCTGTTTGTACAAAGATCTGTATAAATGAAGAAGTTGCCCCATACATCCTTGGTCAACACTTCCTGGATTCACTAGAAGCAAGTTGAGTCTTAAGTGGAGTATACGCGTAACCACTGGGCATTATAGTATTTACCTAGAACTAATCACAAGAGGAAGGATGCGGGTGGCGCTGTGGGTTAAACCACAGAGCCTAGGGCTTGCCAATTAGAAGGTCGGCGGTTCGAATCCCCACAACGGGGTGAGCTCCTGTTGCTCAGTCCCAGCTCCTGCCAACCTAGCAGTTCGAAAGCACGTCAAAGTGCAAGTAGATAAATAGGTACCACTCCAGCGGGAAGGTAAACAGCGTTTCCGTGCGCTGCTCTGGTTCGCCAGAAGCAGCTTTGTCATGCTGGCCACATGACCCGGAAGCTGTACACCGGCTCCCTTGGCCAGTAAAGCGAGATGAGCACCGCAACCCCAGAGTCAGACATGACTGGACCTAATGGTCAGGGGTCCCTTTACCTTTTAATCACAAGAAGAGATGGGGGACATTTGGTCAATTGACCTACTGAATTAGAATTGCAGTTCCCATCACCCAGGCACAGAAGTAGCAGAATAAACCACATGTGGTCAACCTGCGCCCCTCTGAACATTCCCCCACCAGCTGTCGATCTTGCTATCCCTGTTGAATTTTGCTGTCCAAAATGTGACCTTTCCCGAGGCTCCTGCATTGGGCCACATCAAAATCAAACCAGCACTTTCCATGTCTTTTTTCCCTCCTGGCTTCTGAATGTTACCACTGGACAAAAGCTGCTTATTTTCCTGGTGCCCCTGTCTTGGGTGTTTATCTCCTGCCACCAAAATCTAGCCAGCACTGCCCATTTTCTACTTCTCTGCGGGTGCTCCATGGTCACCCCCCTCTGAAGGTGTCTTGTAGCAGATGCTCTGGCAGCTGCACGCCAAGGCTGACCATGCATCTTGGCCCAGCGACCCCCAATGGTCTCTGGCCCTGCTCCCTGCAGGTCACACCAAATGAAGCCCTCTATTCTCAGCATATACCCTATGCCAGGGAGAGGGCACTTACTGTAAGGCGACACTTCATTGCTTCTGATGGCAGAACTCCCACTGGGCATGCAAGACAGTGGTCACCAACCCAGCTCCTGTGGGTGCCATTGTACCCACGAAAGCTTCCAGCGGTGCCCTTGGGCATGTGCCACAGACTCTGAGCTTTCATTTTCTTTCAAGTAAGTTTCTAGCACTCTTAGAAAGGAGGTCATGGGTCAAAATATGTAGGTCCATCCGAAATTATTTCTGTGAAATAAGAGTGGCATGGCCAGCTTAAATATATTTTCCTGGTACTTAAAAATGCTCCCTGTTGTTGTTAGACAGCAACAGCATCAGTGTACGACTCCATAATCTGGACCAGCAGGACACAGATGACTCCCCATAAGGTTGACTTAGAGGTGGTTGCCTCTAGGACTGAGCAATGTCTGGCTAGCAGTTTGAAAGCACGCCAGCGCAAGTAGATAAATAGATAGCGCTGTGGCGGGAAGGTAAAGAGTGTTTCTGTGCACTCTGGTTTCCGTCATGGTTTTTGCGTTGCGCCAGAAGCGGTTTAGTCATGCTGGCCACATGACCCGGAAAGCTGTCTGTGGACTAACGCCGGCTCCCTCGGCCTGAAAGTGAGATGTGCGCCGCAACCCCATAGTCGCCATTGACTGGACCTAACTGTCCAGGGGTCCTCTACCTTTTACCTTTTACTTCAGCATCATGATATTATTTATTTATTTTTACCCCGCCCATCTGGCTGGGTTTCCCCAGCCACTCTGGGGCAGCTCCCAATATTAAATATTAATATGATATTTAATGTTATTAATATTTAAAAAAACACAATAAAACATCAAACATTTAAAACTTCCCTAAACAGGGCTGCCTTCAGATGTCTTCTAAAAGTCAGGTAGTTGTTTTTAGGGAAAATTTGATAAGGGTTTTTAGAAAGGTTCAGAAGTATTTAGAGGCTAAGGTTGTGTAAAAATTATTAGGAATTAAGTTTGGTATGTGATTTTGTTTAAAAAGATAAGGAGGAAATTTGTTGTGATTTAAAATTAGAATTGATCATGGATTTGGAAAACTGGTAAATAGGATTGACATTGAATTCAACGGGGGGTATCTGAGGAAGTCAATTGATAATGAAATTGAGAAAAGTAAGAATGTCTGGCCTAGGAAAAGGGCCAGGCCTAAGCAATGATTTTTTATATGTTAATTTGTTAAATTTGAAATGTATTAATATGTGCTCCTGTGAGAGAGGGGTATGGATAATTGCTCCCCTCGGTGGAAGAGGGTGGAGTATGGAAAAAATTAACTGTAATGTAATGTGCTTAAAATTGTAAAAAAAAAACAATAAAAAATATTTGGAAAAATAAAAATAAAAGTCAGGTAGCTGTTTATTTCCTTGATATCTGGTGGGAGGGCGTTCCACAGGGCAGGTGCCACTACCGAGAAGGCCCTCTGCCTGGTTCCCTGCAACCTCCACTTCTTGCGGTGAGGGAACCGCCAGAAGGTTCTCGGAGCTGAACGATGGGGGCGGAGACGCTCCTTCAGGTGTCACCAGCTAAACACCGCAATATACCGATATATCACAATGTCTGAAATAAGGATGTAAAGGAGTAATGTCCTGGAAATTGCTACTACTTAGGGGGTCTAAGACTGATACATTTTTACTTACCTTTAACATATTGTTACAACTGTTACAGTACAGAGCAACAAGGAACCACATCACTGTTGTTGTTGTTTTTACATAACACACATGCATCGTGATTCGTGATATATCACCGTGTTGAATATTTTGAAACCGTCACCACGATGTGGACTTCAGACCGGTTTCTGGCGATGTAACGATACATTGCTCAGCCCTAGTTGTCTCTAGAGCCAGTGTGGTGTAGTGGTTAAGAGTGGTAGACTCGTAATCTGGTGAACCGGGTTCGCGTCTCCTCTCCTCCACATGCAGCTGTGGGTCTGCTAGTCACACTTCTCTGAAGTCCAGCCCCACTCACCTCCAGGTGTTTGTTGTGGGGGAGGAAGGGAAAGGAGAATGTTAGCACTTTGAGACCCTTCGGGTATGATAAAGCGGATTCAAATCCAAACTCTTCTTCTTCTTCTTCTTCTTCTTCTTCTTCTTCTTCTCTAATTTTGTGTTCTGTCATGCCATTCCAGGACAGCCATTTTGTAGCAGGTTCCTAACGCTCTGTCAGAATCTGAAATGTGCCCACGAGTTCAAAAAGGTTGGCGATCCCTGGGGGGGGAAAAAGAGCTAACCCATTTCTGACATCTGAAACGAGGGACCGTTCCAACTTAACGCAATCACCTCATATCTAAACCGCTTGAGAGTTTTTATTTCTACAATCAAGCATTATATAAATTTTATAAAATAATAATAATAATAATAATAATAATAATAATAATAATAATAATACATATATTTTAAAGTATAAAATTCAAAGTTGGGTGTTTCATGGACAAGTCACTATATACCTTATTTCTAAATAGGTAGTTAGCCGTGTTGGTCTGCCATAGTCAAAACAAAATAAAAAAATAAAAAAAATCCTTCCAGTAGCACCTTAGAGACCAACTAAGTTTGTTCTTGGTATGAGCTTTCGTGTGCATGCAGACTTCTAGGATTTCCAGGACATTCTATACAAGATCTCAAAGTAGTTGTCTTACTACAAAGGAATTTCTGAAATAGGCTGGAAAGAGAAGTTGCTGAATTGCAACTAATTACCAAACTTAAAACCATGGAGAGACCTGGTCTGAACAAAGACATTGGATTCTTATCTCATTATACATGACAAAGCTATCTTTAGCCATCTCACCCCTTGCTTTTCCTGTAAGACCAATTGCAGTCGTTAACAGTCGTCAACAGGTTTTCCACACCCATCAGCCAATCCCCCATTCCCACCACCCTTCTGAGTAATACCCCTCCCCACTCTCTCACTATATATAAGGGTCTGGTGACTTCTGTTTCAGTGTATCTGAAGAAGTGTGCATGCACACGAAAGCTCATACCAAGAACAAACTTAGTTGGTCTCTAAGGTGCTACTGGAAAGAATTTTCTATTTTGAAATAAGGATGTAAAGGAGTAATGTCCTGGAAATTGCTACTACTTAGGGGTCTAAGACTGATACATTTTTACTTACCTTTAACATATTGTTACAACTGTTACAGTACAGAGCAACAAGGAACCACATCACTGTTGTTGTTTTTTTTACATAACACACATGCGTCGTGATTCATGATATATCACCATGTTGAATATTTTGAAACCGTTACCACAATGTGGACTTCAAACCGGTTTTGACTTATTTCTAAAGTCTAGCCACACACTGCCTTTTTTTTAAAGGAAGGAGCCAGGCTGACTGTTTTCCTAGAAACATGCCGGAGTTGGGCTAAGGTGACAGGTGTGGGTTCAATTCTTTGTGGCTTCCATTAAGTCCCGGGTTCAGTCTCCAGGTCACCTAGTTAAAAGGTAGAGAGGCAATGAGGCTGGGAAAACCTTCTGCCTGAAACCTTGAATGGTTGTGTGCCTGTTACTGAGTAAGATTAAGGTTCCTAAGACCAAGGACACCAACGTTATTGACTTGGAGTGGCAAGGTGTCAGCTGACCTCACTTCTGTTTTTATTCTCCAGGAAAGCTGTCAGCTCTTTAGAATAAGCGTCAATCATCGTGTTATTTGGGAGATAACAGATTTGCTACTGTCAGGAAGCACGGTATTGCATTCCAATATAATCAAATCCATTATTTCACCCCCTCCTCCCCCCCAATTGGCTGTAAAGTCTTGTTTGCCAGCGCATAAGCAAAACGTCTCTCGGACTCTAATGCTCACGCACAGAGAGACGCACACATCATTTCAAAGGTTTATCTGTCTTGTAAAGATATTTAATACGACTTCCCTTCATTGTTATTTTTTAGCCATTAAGGCAGCTGATTTTCCTGGTTGCGCCATTGTGTTGCAAATCTGGCGGAAGCAACAGTCACCCTTTATCTTTTCCCTTTGGTGAACTAGAGTTCCTGGCTTATATAACAGGGACAAATAGCCCACTGAGGCCATTCCAATGTGGCCTTCTAAAGGAGAGCAGGCTTAAGGACCTTCAGGAGTCTAGTTTCGCACATTGTTGATGGGCAATTTAAATTTTGAACAGAAGCAAAGGTACCTATATTATTATTTCAGCAGATTTTGTGATTATCGTTGATGCAGCAAAGTGTAGGTCCATCAGTTGAAAATAATTAATTTTATAAATGTTAGGGAGGAGTTTACAATAGATAAATGTTTAGAAAGACCGATACTTGTTTACCATCTGGGTTGTTCAGGTTTTATTTGATGTCAAAGGAAATATTCATGGAATCAGAATTGGGCAAAAGGCAAAAAAAAGCAAGTTTAAATTAAAATATGGACGTGCATGTGTGTACTTAGGGTTGTGAAAATTTTAGAGTTCTAGAATGTCTCTGATGCAAGGAGTAACTGCTGTAACGTTTGAGGACCCGGGTTTGTATTCCATCTTAGAGGTAAAGCAGATTGGATGGGCTGGAGAAAGACGCCATCTCGGTCTGGCTTATCTCATTGGGTGGCTGTGATGATACAATGAGTAATGAGTTCAGAATATACTGCGACATTGAACTGACTTGCTACACAAAATATAAGATGCTCCAGTTGATTTTACTCTCAACTGTTCTTTTTTTTAAGATCACATTTAGACTTTTAAGTTGGACTAATTGCAAAGTTTTTTCTCTACTAGCACCCAAAATGGGGGCCTGTCCATCAAATGTCATTGATTCCTCGGGGACACAGTCATTAATAATATTCTGAAGCTACACTCTCATAGAACCTTGTGCTGGATAGTTTGGGAAACTTATTACACGCAACCTTGCAGCTTATCTGCGTTGAATCCATCAGCTGCAAGTACCATCGGGGTACTGTTGTGATTCGATTGTTTTCTTTGCTGTTGCTGAATGAGACATGCTTTTTCAAATGTTCTTGTTTAATTTTCCATACGTGCATACACCAAATTTGTATTTCACTGGTATTAGTGAAATTAGACATGTGGGAATTTATTCTATGTAACTGAGGACAAAATTCAGTCAGTTGCATATGACCCCCTCCCTTTCCCCAAACCTGCCCCCAAAAGTGTTTCCCTCTGTGTTTGCATTGCAGGAGGTTGGACTAGATGTGTGGCATAAATTTAGCATTCAAGCTGTGTGTCAATAAATTTAAAACCCACATTGCTTTATAATACTTTGTGCTAGAATGCGTAGCTCATTCGTCACAAAGGTTTAGAAGCCCCATGCTAAGGGTTTGTGTGCTTAGAATTTAGCACAGTTCTCTGGTCCAGTGTGATTTAAGTAATTTACTTTTTTACCAGTTTGATAGGGACGCATGCAAAGAGAAGCATTGGCTGCAGGATAACTTAAAACAGTGGGCATTTAAACGCTTCATAAACCACTCTGCTAAGAGATAGGAAAATATTACCACGCTTCTGCACTTGCTCAGAAATCTGGGGGAGAAAAGAGTAGTAAACATTTTCCCATCACTTGGTTGCTTGCTACTCACTGGTTACATACACTCTGTGATAAGTTAGGTAAAGGTAAAGGGACCCCTGAGCATTAGGTCCAGTCGTGTCCGACTCTGAGGTTGCGGCGCTCATCTCGCTTTACTGGCCGAGGGAGCCGGCGTACAGCTTCCGGGTCATGTGGCCAGCATGACAAAGCCGCTTCTGGCGAACCAGAGCAGCGCACGGAAATGCCGTTTACCTTCCCGCCAGAGTGGTACCTATTTATCTACTTGCACTTTGATGTGCTTTCGAACTGCTAGGTGGGCAGGAGCTGGGACCGAGCAATGGGAGCTCACCCCATCACGGGGATTCGAACCGCCGACCTTCTGATCGGCAAGCCCTAGGCTCAGTGGTGTAACCCACAGTGCCACCTGGGTCCCTCTGTGATAAGTTACTAGTTGGTAAATGCTTATCCGTATTCACACCAGGTTGGTTAAAGTCTTGCTGTATTTGAAAGCATGCATAGTAGTTCATTGTGGTTGTTGGGGTAGCATTCTTGATATTTCTTGCTGCAATTGGCCCATTCAGAGGAACATAAATTATCTGAACAAAATAAAATAAAATAAAAAATTCCTTTCAGTAGCACCTTAGAGACCAACTAAGTTTGTTCTTGGTATGAGCTTTCGTGTGCATGCACACTTCTTCAGATACACGGCTACCTGCCTGTAACATAAATTATCTGGTTTTAAAAGCCCTGTGTAAATGGCTACACAAAGCACATTTAGTTATATTGGGGGGGCTGGATCATGGCTATTGACACCACCCCCAGTCCTGTCTGCATGGAGGACTGTATGTGCACACCCCAACAGGCATAAGTTCTGAATGCACACTTCATTTTCCAAGGGCTAGTTACAAACACCTACATTCATTGCAGAGTTTGTGCGTAGAATCCAATGCAGGTGTGAACTCTAACGAATAAAGATTGGGTGTGATGAGGGGGCAGGAGTAACTGGTGCAATTGTGAACAACACACACACCTGTTTTATGTCACCGCATGGCTCTGAAGATGGCTGGTTGTAAGCCATAGAAAGACACCCCTATACATATTTTGAAACAAACCCAAAGCATGTAATTTTTTGGATATAGCTGGAAAAATGTTTGGGGGGGGTGGGGGATGGAGGTAAGAGACCAATTCATAAACCATGTTTTTTTTGGGGGGGGGGGTCCAAATATCCTGCACAAATGGAGGAGAAATAGAATGCCAATGAATATAAAAAGAATGAATGGGATTTGATTAAGCCTAAAACCCAATGCAAGAAGATCAAAACCTATCCATTCTCAAAGAAATCAGCCCTGAGTGCTCACTAGAAGGACAGATCCTGAAGTTGAGGCTCCAGTACTTTGGCCACCTCATGAGAAGAGAAGACTCCCTGGAAAAGACCCTGATGTTGGGAAAGATGGAGGGCACAAGGAGAAGGGGACGACAGAGGATGAGATGGTTGGACAGTGTTCTCGAAGCGACTAGCATGAGTTTGGCCAAACTGCGAGAGGCAGTGAAGGATAGGCGTGCCTGGCGTGCTCTGGTCCATGGGGTCACGAAGAGTCGGACACGACTGAACGACTGAACAACAACAACAACAAAAACCCAATGCACACTCTCATGGCAATAAATCCCATGTAATCCAACAAGATTTGCTTCTTTGTAAATATTTGTAGCGTTGTACTGCATGGCCATGCACTGTAAAGACCCATTGATTTCAATCCTGTTTTAATCCTATTGAAATCAAAGCATTAACTTTGGCTGGATCGTGTTCAATGTAACTAAAATGTGCACAAGCCTTTCGCTATTTGTACCGTTGTCTCTACAGCTTGATACATTAACGGGTGGGGAAAACTTCTAATAACTCTGTTGTGTTTATTTTTTTTTAGATGATAGTCTCTAAAGTATTGCTGCTCCTGTTAGTTCTGCCTGTCTCAGCACAAGGTAAGAAAGTTTGAAATTCCTACCCTGCATTTTTTTGTCCTGGCATTCTTGCCCAAACATAACAAGGGATCAAGAATTTCATTGAGAAATTCACCTCCACACCAAGTGCATACCTTTACGCTTATTCACGCTGAGCCACAGAGCAGAAAAACGATGAGCTAAATGGGCTGGTGGTCTGAACTGAGGATAAGGCAGACACATATTATTATGTGATTGAACTAAATGACTCTTGGGGTCCCATCTAACCCTATTCTAATCAGTTACTGTGAAGCTGAGGTCAGGAGAAGAGGAGGACTGCTAAAATGGTCAAACCTGTTCTGTAGCTATAGCCCGTGGCCATATCTGTTACCCTTGGCTATATAAGCTAGAAGAAATGTGTTGCTCTGGAGACATTTCTGGAAGGCGATTGCCAGCAGGGAAAAAGAGCGTCTAGGGATGGAAATGCCTTTGTGTGAAAGAGAAGAGGCTGGCAAGTTTTTGAGATGCGTTGCTCGGTCCCTGCTCCTGCCCACCTAGCAGTTCGAAAGCACGTCAAAGTGCAAGTAGATAAATAGGTACCGCTCCAGCGGGAAGGTAAACAGCGTTTCCGTGCGCTGCTCTGCGGACAAACGCCGGCTCCCTCAGCCAGTAAAGCGAGATGAGCACCACAACCCCAGAGTCGTCTGCGACTGGACCTTACGGTCAGGGGTCCCTTTACCTTTATTCTTGTACAGTTGATTAATATGAGAGGAATTTGCACAGTCTTGTGTTTGCTGGATGGCAAGGACCATTGGAAAAAACAAAAGCATGAGTTAAATTAGCACTGTTTCAATATGCAATCTGAAACACAGCCATCCCTCAAGATTTGCACTTCAACATTTTAGAAATGCCACATCATTATTATTTTTTCTCTTGCAGATGTTCAGCCTCTTGCACAATGTAGCCTTTTTGGAGATCAACACATTAAAACGTTTGATGAATCTTTGTATGATTTTGCCGGTGACTGCAGTTATCTGCTTGCTGGAGACTGTCACGCGAGATCCTTCTCACTCTTGGGTGAGTCTAAACTGGATTCTGAATGAACAAACTTGTGTGCATGGACACAATTGTGGTTGATTGTCAGGTGTAAATGAAATCTAACAATCTAGTTATCTGGGTTTCTGTAACCACTTTGTTCTCTGGATTTTAACATCTAGCCAACAGGCTTTTCTAACTTTTCCAGCCTTTTGGCAGATGTTTGTGAAGCATGAGACACATGGAGGCAGGAATTGTTTTCCAAATGGTGCAGCAAGAATTTTGGCTTCCAAGCCAAGAGGTGGGCAATTTGTATTCCACTTCCAGAAGCTGGCTCACAACATTTTGCTGCCTGGGGCAAAGGTCTAAGATGGTGCCCCTCACTTCCATTTGTGGAGGCCTGCTGGCAGGGGCGTCGCTAGGGGGGTGCGGTGGGGGCGGTACGCCCCCGGGCGACAGGGGCGAGAAGCGGCGGGTGGGGGCGGCAAGAGGCAGCCCCTCCCACCATTCCCACGCGCTGCCGCTCCCTCCGTCACCCTGGGAGCGGCAGCGCATCGGATCGCCGCTTCTACAGCCTCCTTTTGAGCCGGAGAGCTTAAAAGCGAGCTCTTCGGCTTAAAAGAAGGCTGCAGAAGCGGCGCCGGCACCCCCGGAACCGCCCTGGGGGCGGAGCGTCATGACGTCACAATGTGATGTCACGACGTCCCGCCCCCGGGGCGTTTCCTTTGCCGCCCCGGGTACCGCGGAGCCTTACTCCGCCACTGCCTGCTGGACCGACAGCTGAATCTCACTGGTGATGGGAATGCAGCCGCCCCCGTGCCTGAGGGCAGCAGGCTAGGTGAGGGGGGCACGGCCGACTGGGTGGCACACCCAGCTCTGTCTGCCATCACTTCATTGCCACCTATCTGTTGCTTTCAATTTATATCAAAGGTATAAACCACCAAGCCTCTTGGGCTTGCCAATCAGAAGCTTGGCGGTTCAGATCCGCACAACGGGGTGAGCTCCCAGCTCCTGCCTACCTAGCAGTTCGAAAGCATACCAGTGCAAGTAGATAAATGGGTACTGCTCCGGCGGGAAGGTAAACGGCGTTTCCGTGCGCTTTTCTGGTTTCCAGAAGCGGCTTTGTCATGCTGGCCACATGGCCCGGAAAGCTGTCTGTGGACAAACACCGGCTCCCTCGGCCTGAAAGCGAGATGAGCGCCGCAACCCCAGAGTCGCCTTTGACTGGACTTAACCATCCAGGAGTCCTTTACCTTTTTCACTTTACCTATTTATATCCCACCTCTCCTTCAAAGGAGTTAAAAATGGAATACATGGGTCTCCTCTACTTCATCATTTCATCTTCTCACCTGCCCTTTGAGATAGGTTCATTGCTGAGTGGGAATTTAAACCCATTTCCCAGGTCCTAATTCAACACTGTTAACCATGGGTAGGCAAACTAAGGCCCGGGGGCCGGAGCGAGCCCAATCGCCTTCTCAATCCGGCCCGTGGACGGTCAAGGGAATCAGCGTGTTTTTTACATGCGTAGAATGTGTGCTTTTATTTAAAATGCATCTCTGGGTTATTTGTGGGGCCTGCCTGGTGTTTTTACATGAGTAGAATGTGTCCTTTTATTTAAAATGCATCTCTGGGTTATTTGTGGGGCCTGCCTGGTGTTTTTACATGAGTAGAATGTGTGCTTTTTATTTAAAATGCATCTCTGGGTTATTTGTGGGGCATAGGAATTCATTCATCCCCCCCCCCAAAAAAAATAGTCCGGCCCTCCAGAAGGTCTAAGGGACAGTGGATCAGCCCCTTACTGAAATAGTTTGCAGACCTCTGCTGTAAGCTATGACAGTACCCCGGCATATTCTGCCTAATTCTTGGGGTGCTAAAAAGTGTATCTGCAAGCTTTTTACCTCACTTAAAAGCGTGGCATGTTCCATCACTTCCCAGAGCGACCTAGCTTTTTACAGGGACAATTTCTTTGTGAGAAGACGGACATGGGGGATTATGACAAGCAAGTTGTGGTTTTGGAGGAACGAGCAAGGCTGGCTTTGAAAGTCCAACATTTCCCCAAGAGCAAACGGTGTGTCCTTGGAGCCCCAAGACTGCTTCTTGCCAACCAAATGCTGCAGAAACCCAGTATTTATTTCGTTGCTGCCTACAGTCCAGCTTCAAGCTCTTTTTCTTTAGTCCTCAGCCCTTCCCTGAAGAAATGGGCCAAAGCAAACAAGATGAATTTTAACAAGGAGAAATGTAAAGTACTACACTTGGGCAAAAAAAAATGAAAGGCACAAATACAGGATGGGTGACACCTGGCTTGAGAGCAGTACATGTGAAAAGGATCTAGGAGTCTTGGTAGACCATAAACTTGACATGAGTCAACAGTGTGATGCAGCAGCTAAAAAAGCCAATGCAATTCTGGGCTGCATCAATAGGAGTATAGCATCTAGATCAAGGGAAGTAATAGTACCACTGTATTCCGCTCTGGTCAGACCTCACCTGGAATACTGTGTCCAGTTCTGGGCACCACAGTTCAAGAAGGATACTGACAAGCTGGAACGTGTCCAGAGGAGGGCAACCAAAATGGTCAAAGGCCTGGAAACGATGCCTTATGAGGAACGGCTTAGGGAGCTGGGTATGTTTAGCCTGGAGAAGAGAAGGTTAAGGGGTGATATGATAGCCATGTTCAAATATATAAAAGGATGTCATATAGAGGAGGGAGAAAGGTTGTTTTCTGCTGCTCCAGAGAAGCGGACACGGAGCAATGGATTCAAACTACAAGAAAGAAGATTCCACCTAAACATTAGGAAGAACTTCCTGACAGTGACAGTAAGAGCTGTTGGAATTTGTGGAATTTGCAATGCCAAGGAGTGTGGTGGAGTCTCCTTCTTTGGAGGTCTTTAAAGCAGAGGCTTGACAGCCATCTGTCAGGAATGCTTTGATGGTGTTTCCTGCTTGGCAGGGGGTTGGACTGGATGGCCCTTGTGGTCTCTTCCAACTCTAGGATTCTATCATTCCAAAGAGGCTCCATGCAAGATGTGCCTTGTGCCTCGGGAGTATCAGTATTGCACTGGTGCTATCATGATAAGCCCCTAAAACTTGAAGAAGAGAAAGCAGTCTCAGACAGACAGTAGGCATGTGCTAGCCAAACTTAGCCCTCCAGCTGCTTTGGGACTACAACTCCTATCATCCCTAGCTAACAGGACCAGTGGTCAGGGATGATGGGAATTGTAGTCCCAAAACAGCTGGAGGGAATGGCGGCCAGCAAAGATTTCCTGGCATACAGCACTCTGTGTTCAGTATTTTGAAATCATAAATCATTGTCCTCTTTGACAATGACACGAGTCCATTTACCGAGGTTTAGTGGCATGATGTGCCTAACTGAAAATGTAACATAGTTGTGAAACGGTTTTTGACTAAATTGAAATGATTAAAGGTTAATTAGTGCGCAATTGCCATTTTAGTGGTGTTGCACTTGGATAATGTTTCTAAAGGGACATCAGGAATTAAACAGAAGAACAGGACATTCACTTAGATCAGGGGTCACCAAACGAAGGCCCAGGGGCTGGATCTGGCCCAATCGCCTTCTCAATCCGGTCCGCGGACGGTCCGGGAATCAGCGTGTTTTTACATGAGTAGAATGTGTCCTTTTATTTAAAATGCATCTCTGGGTTATTTGTGGGGCCTGCCTGGTGTTTTTACATGAGTAGAATGTGTCTTTTATTTAAAATGCATCTCTGGGTTATTTGTGGGGCATAGGAATTCGTTCATTATTTTTTTTTCAAAATATAGTCCGGCCCCCACAAGGTCTGAGGGACAGTGGACCGGCCCCCTGCTGAAAACGTTTGCTGACCCCTTGACTTAGACGGTGGCTGTTTTCTTTTATTCTGAATACGACTCAGATGAAGGATGAAGGCCCACCCTCTCTGTATACCAGGATCATGCCCATGTCAAGCTGGAGCATCACCCTGCGTTCCCTGGGATTGCTTACTGCTAAAATGGGCCTTGTTATCACCCCTCAGCTTCTGTATGCAAGATCAGTCATGTTGGCATGAGGCCATGATTGCCGGATGGTAAGGGCTCTGGCATCTCCCTCAGCTCTCGGGGAGAACTCAGAGAACAGCTGTGTTACAGATTTCTACATACCAAATGCCGCAAACAAAACCTGTATGCTAAGCCCAAGTTCAAGTCGAGTGAATGAGCACATGAGAAAACAGTATGGGGCTGGTCTTAAAGTTTGCATATACTTCTTAAAAAGAGCAAGCGCCATTTTTGAAGGGAGAAAACTCATAACATCTTATTTCTTTTCAGGCGATTACCGGAATGGAAAAAGAACCAGTATTTCTCTGTACCTCGGAGAATATTTTGATATCCATTTGTTTTCAGATGGCACGGTGACGAAAGGTGACGAAAGGTAAAGATTTTGATAGTGGCAACGAACTGTGAAGAATGCATTTTCCTCTGCATCCTATACTTAGGAATCTTTGTTTCTCTAATCATAGGATTTCAATACCTCATGCCTCCAATGGAGTATTTATAGAAATGGAGGCAGGTTATTATAAGTTATCCAGTGAAGAACATGGCTTTGTGGTGAAGGCTGATATCAGTGGAAACATTCATATAATCCTTGCGGACAAGCACTACAATAAGACCTGTGGACTCTGTGGCAACTTGAATAACTTTGGCGAGGATGATTTCATGACACAAGAAGGTGAGTTTCATCATTATTCAGGAGAGATTTGGACAGTTTGGGATGGTTTACTTCCAACTATACTTGAAGCAGCAAAGTAAATTAGCTGATAATATTACCTTTTATAGTTGTTGTTTTTTAGTATAAGAAAATGTTCAGAGTTCTTCTCAGTAGTCTTTCCTATCCAGCTTGGTACATCAGTATTGCTATACAGTCATACCTCAGGTTGCGTTCGCTACGGGATACGAACATGCCAAACCTGGAAGTACTGGAACAGGTTACTTCCGGGTTCGGCGCTTCACGCATGCGCAGCAGCACTAAATCATGCTTTGCACATGCGCGGAAGCGGCCAATCACAACTTGCGCGTGCGCAGACACGGTGCTGTGGGTTACCGACGCTGTGGGTTGCGAACGCGCCTCCCGCACGGATCAGGTTTTCAACCCGAGCGTCCACTGTACTCAAGTTGCAGATGGGAGTACTGAGACCGAGAGAACGTTGTCTTGCTTAAGGAAACCAAGTGAGCTCCCCTAGCAGAGGTGAAATTATTGTAGGTGGACTGGCTAGCTCACATTCAACTCCGTTTATAGTTCACACTTCCATTTATGAGGGTTTTATATGCAGTGGCAGATGGTCCGTGGTCCCAGTGTTATTTACTTGACCTGGAAGTAGCCCTCCAAGATCTCAGGCCGAGGGTCTGCCTCAACTCAGTTTCCTGAGGTCTTGAGGTCCTTTCAAGTTGAGATGCCAAGGAATGGGCCTTGGTCTTGCTTCTTGCAGAGAATGAACTCTTCAACTGAAAAGTATGAGAATTCCAGTACTTCCTTTGTTAGCAAACGTCCCGCGGGGGCAAGTTGTGAAGCTGACCCCCAGGTAGGGACGAAGCCTGCGTGCCCTCCTGGCTACTCGAGTCCAGGGGCACATTGATATGCGATTGTTCCCCAGCGTGAAGAACAACACACACAAGCCATTAAGGCTAAAACTACTTTATTGTAGATAAGATGCAGAGTATGCCTCTGCTTGCCAGCTCAGTAAGTCAGAGCTGTGCATTAGCGTGTCCGGCATCTCTCAAGCCAGAAACGAAAGTAAAGGTACAATAGTAAAGTACAAAAACATCACGTGTGTGAGAAAGCTGGTAGGATCGGTAGCTTTCCCACAGGATAAAAACAGACGCATAGTCATGCTGGCCTCGCTGCTGCAGCTTTTGCAGCTCGGCTTGTAATAATATCATGACAGAAACATGTCTCTTCTTTGATGAGGGGCCATTAATGAGCACTTAGAGCAGAGTTGTTGTTTTTTACCAGTTCTGAATCCACCCGATGGTGTTACTGCTTAGTTTGCTAACCAAAATAGCCTGGCAATCTTTGTCAGATGTAGTCCACCGTATGCCCACAATCTAGCACATGAGTAACCCAAACTAGTAATCCAATGACAATTTTAAAAGAAGATAAGATTCACCTGGCAAGATTTATTCTTGGAGATAATTCTGGCTCCTACTTATCCCAACATTATGATCAACGTCCTCTTTAAACAACTCTTTTGTCATGTCATCTAGTATATTTAAGTTTCATGCGTGAAAACTCTTACGGAGCAATTGCGAACCAGAGCAATTTGCTCAGAACTAAATGTTAGCTCAGTTGGTTAGAGGATGGTGCTGATAACACCAAGGTTCCAGGTTTGATCCCTGCATGGGACAGCTGCAGATTCCTGCATTTCAGGGGGTTGGACTAGATGATCCTCAGGGTCCCTTCCAGCTCTACAAATCTATGATTCTAACCTGGTCATTGCAGCCTTAGCAACTATACTACATTCAACTCCAAAAGTGTGCTTAGCAATGGATATTTTTTCTAAAAAAAGAAAAAGCAGAACTCATAACCCACCTACTCTCAGCAGCCAGAAGCCTCATAACACTGGAGAGACCTGTCAGGAGTAAGCATGGAACAATGGTACCAAATAGTATGGCAAACAGCCTAACTAGAAAAATTAACCAATAAACCGAAACTGACACGGGGACAAATAGAAGAAGACGCCTGGATCCCCTTTATCACATACACAACCCAACAAGACAATGACAAAAAACCACCAACAGCATATGAATTAATATTGGCTAAAAGGTAAAGGGACCCCTGACCATTAGGTCCAGTCGTGTCCGACTCTGGGGTTGTGGCGCTCATCTCGCATTACTGGCTGAGGGAGCCGGCGTACAGCTTCCGGGTCATGTGGCCAGCATGACTAAGCCGCTTCTGGCGAACCAGAGCAGCGCACGGAAACGCCGTTTACCTTCCCGCTGGAGCGGTACCTATTTATCTACTTGCACTTTGACATGCTTTCGAACTGCTAGGTGGGCAGGAGCAGGGACCGAGCAACGGGAGCTCACCCCGTCGTGGGGATTTGAACCGCTGACCTTCTGATCGGCAAGCCCTAGGCTCAGTGGTTTAACCCACAGCACCACCCGTCGCTGATCCAAAACACGCACCCACCCCACTCACACATGAAAACAAAGACCACCACAGCCAATCACAAACGAACAACCACACCCTAGGCCAACCCCAACCTCTCTCACCACCAAAGGAACACAAGTGAATAGCAGAGAACCTGCACAAGCGACGCTGACACAAAACCCCACATATATTAAGTAAAATAGAAACATCGCCACCCGACCCCCCCCACTCACCTCCCCCCCCACCTTTCCCCCTTTTCTTCCTAATGTCTCAACAAACAAAACTGATCTGTAAAAAATGTTACCGGGGGGTGGGAGGAGAGACATTGCACATACTTTTGTAGACCAAGAAAATCTTTAATAAAAATACATTGAAAAAAGAAAAGAAAAAAAGCAGCTGGATTTGGAGATTGGCCTATGGGGAGGGTTTTTCCACGCAGCCTTGTTTCTCGATAACAATTATCCTTCCAGCCTGGTTCCTCGTGTAAGTGCTGTTTCCTGCAAAAAGCACATTAGGAGGCAAATACCTGTTAGGGTAGAGGAGTCCACAGAAAAAATGAGCTAGAGATGAGGCTATGGCAGCAAGTCTTTTAGACAAATTGGTTCAGTGTGAATCAACCATTAAACAGCGAATTCAAATTCCCTGTGAATTTATTACAAATAACCTCTGGGTATTATTGTGTGGAGTTTAAAAACTGAATTCAGAATAGGTGTGTGTGTGTGTGTGTGTGTGTCTTAAAATGTTTTGCACTTTAAAACACTGTGAGTGCATTCTTACAGGACCGGGAAAGGGCTGTTAAATTAACAGCCAAATGCCAAAAGGTCTCTTTTCATTGTTTCTCTGACTGACCTTGTTCTAGCCCCGTAGATTCCCTGTACCTGAAAAACATCCTTCTTTTGGAAAATATATATATATATGGAAAAAGTAGAACGCTGACTCAGTTTAGGAATATGCATGACTGGGAAAGCCACAAAAATATTCCAAAATAAGAGGCAGAATGTTGCTATCTGCTGGCAGAGCTGCAGGGCTGCTGTCAAGATTCGTAGGGGGAGTGCCAATGGACGCAGTTGGCAAGCAAGCTGCCTGCTTTCTCCAGAGGTAGAGGGCAATCTCTTGCAGCCAACATTTACTCCCTTGCTTATTCATCCAATACTCAGAGAGGCTGCTTCCATATGGACCTTTTTTAGTGCCTTCTCGGCAGTACATTAAGATTTTGTTAATTTCCCAATCTGAAATTATCCAGGGTCTTTTCCTCCTATCTCCCCCCTCCCACTAATGAGGGAAGTCAGACTTTTATTAAAATTCTGAAACAGCAATGGTAATAATAATAATAATAATAATAATAATAATAATAATAATAAGCCCTAGGTGTGGATGTTTCTTTGTGCTTCAGTGGTTCAGTGGATGTGGTTTTCACACAGGCAGCCATGTTTTTGGAAGCTTCCCTCAAATCCCGTGGCTCCCAAAGCGGGGCAATTCGATTTTTAGGGGGGGCAATTCAAGAATGAGTTATTAACAGTTAATGGCCTTTAGGCTTCCTCAATGTGAATAGGAATTCACTTTTTGAATAATAAGAATTATATGTCCCGGGGGGGGGCATCAGGAATTTAGAGATGCTTAGGTGGGGCATGCTTCTTGGGAGGAAAGCAATGACAAACCTAGACAGCATCTTAAAAAGCAGAGACATCACCTTGCCGACAAAGGTCCGTATAGTTAAAGCTATGGTTTTCCCAGTAGTAATGTATGGAAGTGAGAGCTGGACCATAAAGAAGACTGATCGCCGAAGAATTGATGCTTTTGAATTATGGTGCTGGAGGAGACTCTTGAGAGTCCCATGGACTGCAAGAAGATCAAACTTATCCATCCTTAAAGAAATCAGCCCTGAGTGCTCACTGGAAGGACAGATCCTGAAGTTGAGGCTCCAGTACTTTGGCCACCTCATGAGAAGAGAAGACTCCCTGGAAAAGACCCTGATGTTGGGAAAGATGGAGGGCACAAGGAGAAGGGGACGACAGAGGATGAGATGGTTGGACAGTGTTCTCGAAGCGACTAGCATGAGTTTGGCCAAACTGCGGGAGGCAGTGAAAGATAGGCATGCCTGGTGTGCTCTGGTCCATGGGGTCACGAAGAGTCGGACACGACTGAACAACAACAACAACAAGGTGGGGCATGGCCTAAAAAAGGTTGGGAACCACTGCTTTAACTACACCTTCAATCTGCCAGTTGCTCCCTGTTTAAATGGGGTTTCGGCTCCTGTCTGCCTGGCCAAAGAGGGAGGCCCTGGTTTTCCTCCAGTGGCTGGGGGGCGGTGGTCCAAAGATTGCCCCACGTGGAGCCGGCGCTCCGCCAGAAAGCAAACTCCACTCTCCATGAGTTCAGGTGAGAATTAATTTCTCTAACCACACCTTCTCTCTGCCGGTTGCTTCTCAAACTGATTACATCCAAGCCACTTTGTTTCAGTCCACCACAACTGCCAGGCATGCTTTTACTTTAATATGTACAAACGATCGCTCTAAATAGTGCTATTCACAGGACCTGTAACCGGTTAATGTGGGCAAGTTTTCATCACTTCTTGTTTTAAATTAAATTACATTAATAATTGAGGGATGCATACATAAGCATCAAATATTATTTATGCATGCTACTACGGCGGCGAGAATTTTGGTGGCACAAAACTGGAGGACTGGAGAAATTCCAACAAAACAACAGTGGCAAGAGAAATTGATGAACTATGCAGAGATGGCAAAATTGACAGACTACGAGAAAAGGACAACAGAGACTTTGAAAAAGAGTGGGAACCCTTTATAATATATTTGCAGAAACAAAACAAGAACATGGACTTGATGGCAGGACTTAAATACAACATACACACTTTTTTAATATATATATCTATAACCATTTAAAACAAAGAAGAAATTATATGGTAGACTGGCTGAAACATCAGTTTGTTGATAAAAAGGGAAACAAACCAGAAATGTGTTATATGTATGTTATTGATATGAGATGTTTGTCTAAACAGAAAAGAAAGTCAATATTTTTTAATAAAATAATATTAATAATAATAATAATAATAATAATAATAATAATTGAGGCATGCAGGTGGCACTGTGTTCTAAACCACTGAACCTAGGGCTTTCTGATCAGAAGGTTGGCGGTTCGAATCCCCGCGACGGGGTGAGCTCCCGTTGCTCGGTCCCTGCTCCTGCCAACCTAGCAGTTCGAAAGCACGTCAAAGTGCAAGTAGATAAATAGGTACTGCTCTGGCGGGAAGGTAAACGGCGTTTCTGTGCGCTGCTCTGGTTCGCCAGAAGCGGCTTTGTCATGCTGGCCACATGACCCGGAAGCTGTACGCCGGCTCCCTCGGCCAGTAACGCGAGATGAGCGCCGCAACCCCAGAGTCGTCCGCAACTGGACCTAATGGTCAGGGGTCCCTTTACCTTAATAATTAAATGTGATGCTTTCTGGAGTTCTGATGTCTTCTCTTTATAATAAGCTACCTTAGTAAACATTTTCAACCTTTATAAGGAGGTATTTGGCAGTTACATTTCAGAAGTGTTATCATACTAAGGATTGTATTGTGGGATGTTTAGAAGCCAATTGCGCACTTTTGGCAGAAGATTTTAAATGGGCTGTGTGTTTTACCTGCTTGTCTGCAGAAAACAATCCAGCACAATATACTGTTGAGGAAGGAATATTCCTTCGCTTAAGCTTCATTCTTGATCATAGAACTCTAGGCAAATTGTCATATTCAAGTAATGGCCTATTTTCCTCCTTGCAACTGCAGGAACTCTGGAAGAGAACCCCTACATTTTTGCTAATTCCTGGGCCATGCACAGTGAAGAGAGGAGGTGCCAGAGGGTGAATCCCCCAAGCTATACCTGCAACATTTCATCTGAGATGGAAGAGAAGGTTAGTGCAGCACCGAGAGATTCATTGACAGCAGGGCAGAAGGGAATCCTGCATTTTAATTAATTTATATTATAATTTTGTAGTACAAAATAGTAATTCATGTCACACACACAGTATTTCCCATGCCAAAATAACAGCATTTCAGACGAAGGAGTTCACAGCGGACTTAAAAGTTCCAAATGACATTTTTAAAGGGAGTTTCCCCTTCCCATTTCATTTGTCTGACTGTCATCCCTGGTCAATCAGATTTTGAAACCATAGCCTACAAATTCCCTGCAGAACCTGTTTTAGCAGAGACAATGTATAACACTCCCTCCTTTGACATTCCAAAAGAAAAGGAGCGAGGCACACACCCAAAATTTGCCTTCGGCCACTGTTGCTTCTCTCAAATACTGTTATGTTGCAAAAAATCACGGCTGAGTCAAAAGGCAAGGCAGATGTCACTATACCCTGGGCTTTTTCAGCTGTACTCTAAACCTGCCTGCTGTTTCGAGCAGGTCTTCAGGTATTTGGCACAGCAGGATTTAGCAAAGGGGGGTGTCAGGGAACTGTCCCCGGCTCAGCGCTGGGTGGTGAAAGGGCTCTCGGGATGCTACAGAGAGCCCCGGCCCCACCTGACCAGCAGCACCTGCTCTTCCAGCGGAGGAAGCAGTGATGTCTCCAGTGGGGAGGGGCAGGCAGCTCCGGGTCTTGAGAGCAGAGGCACTTCTCTCGCTCGGCGGGCGAGGAGGGAGACACGCCATTTCCGTCGCCCCAAGTGCGCAGAGGGGTGAAACGAAAGGAAGGGATGTGGAGATTTTGTATACCGAAACTCTTACGTTGGGGTCAGAGCCGGAAGGGGCCATTCCCGGATTCTGCGAGTTATTGATACAGACATGAACTCTGCACTGTAAATAGTATGCGCAATAAAACTACTAAAGGACTGGTCGGAATCTTGCCTGGTTACTCACGAGCAACTACCCCAAGGACCTTACAGGGGGCAACAGGTCTCCTGTACCTTTAGCAGCCTTGTTAGGAGGGAGGTGGGATTTTAGTAAGTGCTTCTTGTCTCTTCCTGTGCTCTCTCTCCTCTATCAGGCTGTGGTGTGGTCAGTCGGGAAGAGAGATTAACAGTTAGATGCCGTTTCGCAATTGGCAACCAAATATCCCAATAAGGCACCCTAGCCCCAGGAAGCAAAAGCCAGGGGAAGCAGAGAGCTACTCTTGATAATTCAAGCACCTGAATATCCCACTTCCTGCTTCCTTTTAAGAACATTTATTTATTGATAAAATAAGAGGTTGGGGTTGACGGCATATTTTCCTCTCCTGGGGCAGAAGTGAGAGCTGCCCCTAGGAAACAATAGCATCCACCCAGAAAAAAAAAAAAACTTAGTAGAAAGATGTTTTCATGCTCTAAGTAATGCTATCTTTGTGGGGGAAATAAGCTTGTGGGTTTTTTTTTTTACATTGTAAACAACTGGCCTGCCAAGACAAATGCATATTTAAGATTTGTGGCATTTTTTGTGGGGGTTGGGGAGTGCTGTGGCGGAGAGAGCAAGAGAGAGAGAGGCCAATGTGCTTTACTGTAAACACTGCAAGCTGGAGATGCGGTTGAGAGTGAAAGCAGAATACAGCGTTTGTTTTGAAAAGGGAAATGCAACGGAAAGGTTGCAAAGTTGAGCGCAGGGAAAGAGGGACGATTCAACTCTCTGTGCCCATTTTTTTTGTGGCTTTGTAATGAAAATTGCCTATCTTCACAGTTGATAAAAGAGCTGTCCGACAGTGGAATTTGCTGCCAAGGAGTGTGGTGGAGTCTCCTTCTTTGGAGGTCTTTAAGCAGAGGCTTGACAGCCATCTGTCAGGAATGCTTTGATGGTGTTTCCTGCTTGGCAGGGGGTTGGACTGGATGGCCCTTGTGGTCTCTTCCAACTCTATGATTCTATGATTCTATGAAAAGGAAGTATCAACTGTTATTAGAGGCCCATACGCCATGCTGGCTGTCCCCGCTAGAGGCCTTTGCGGTTAACCAGGTCCTCCCTCAAAGAGGGCACGTTTTGTGGTGCGACCCGGAGACCGATCTCCTGTGTTGTGGGTGGGATCGTTTGCATAGCCACAACACCCTATTGGTAGGTCCCTCGGTGCTGGGTGCAATCTGACCAATGGGACGCAAGTAAAGGACATTGAGGGACCTATTTAAGCCCATGCATGTGTACCTGAGCTTCCTCTTTGGGTTAATGCATTGGAACACCCACCCACCTCTCCCTATATTTAGGGCTTGTGCTTGACCTTGCTATGCCGTCGTGTGTCGTCTGTCGTTGGGACAGGGGCACGGCAGGAATTTTCCCCACTTGGCTGATTGGCTGTTGCCATTTGGGTTTCGCCTGCCGCGTAGCAAATCGTCACAACTTGTAAGGTTGCGGATAGGCTCTGGTTC
Organism: Lacerta viridis; assembly: GCA_900245905.1. Taxonomy (NCBI): domain Eukaryota; kingdom Metazoa; phylum Chordata; class Lepidosauria; order Squamata; family Lacertidae; genus Lacerta; species Lacerta viridis. The sequence goes on along the minus strand of OFHU01001092.1, from coordinate 26,160 downwards.
AGGTGATAGGGGTGGCAGCTATAAGAAATCAATCTAATCAAAAATTGAGGAAAGAATGGCAATGTTTTGAAGAATATATGGGAAAATACTGGTCCAAAGAATATACAGTACGTTGACATGTATAGATTAAATATGTAAAGATGAACCAATTAGAAATAAGTTTGATGGTGGTTAGATAATGAACAGGATAATGACACAATGTAATATATACACTAATTTATAAGAAGTCGAGCTGTGGTGGAGTGAAGCCACACGGGTGTATATTATTGTCTTTATTCTTGTGATGTGCACACAGTTTGTTTTATCAATTAGTAACTGTAAAATTATACATTTAGAGTCCTTATTTGTGATAAAAAAGTAAGTAGTGGTGTTCCTTGTTGGGAAAGTAAGGTGAAGTGGATACTGTTTTGCTTGCAAATATGGCTCTCCTTTACCCAGCGTGGCTGTTGCAATGAATGTTGCAGCCAGTCATCCACTTACACTGTGCAAAGTTGGGGCAGTTAGAAGGTCCCTACCAAGTGCAACTGGAGAATATGTGGTCCAATCCAGCAAAATACCTGTGAAGCAGGGCAGCCTCCTAGCAAGCAACTTGACTGAGCCCGAGAGTATGCAGGGAGCTTTTATGTTTCTAGGGCTTCATCTAGAATGGATGTCTTAAAAGAGAGAGGCCTCTGACTTGAAGTCTGGCACTCCTTCTCCTCTTTATCAGGCCCTCCAGACCAGGGGTCAGCAAACCTTTTTCAGCCGTGGGCCGGTCCACCGTCCCTCAGACAATGTGGAGGGCCAGACTATGTTTTGAAAAAGAAAAAAAAATGAACGAATTCCTATGCCCTACAAATAACCCAGAGATGCATTTTAAATAAAATGACACATTCTACTCATGTAAAAACATTGTGCTGGCCCCGGGGGTCGTCCGTGAAGCAGGGTCTAAGTCCAGTCCTAGGTCCAGGAATCCAACAGGGGGTCAGGCCGGCGGGGAGCAAGGCAGGAGCAGGTACAGACAGACAGACACACGTTAGCAGCTATGTCGCTCACGCAACTTGGAGCTGGGGCTGGCTGGCTTTTATCTGTCCCGATCCTCTGGTGACTCGCCTCTCCTTCTGGCCTGGAGGCAAGCACTCCTCCTGCAGGAACATAGTTCCCTTCGCCTCTCTGCCCTGAGCCTCCACAGCTCAGGAGAGGCTGGTGGGTTACCGGACCCAGGGGCAGCCTCAGCTTCCTCTGAGGAGGCTGGGAGTTGAAGCACCTGCAGGCAATGGGTCCTCCATCTCATCAGGAGCCAGAGCAGACTCCGCTGATGCCTGCACCTGAGGACCCAGCACAGGTGTGGACCATTCAGACTCAAGCCCTAGCCCCAGCTCTGCTGGTTCTGGAGGCGGGGAATCCTGCTTGGCAGGAGGTTGGATTGGATGGCCCTTGTGGTCTCTTCCAACTCTATGATTCTATGATTCTATCCCTCAGGTTCAGCATCTGAGTCTGAATCCCAGGCCATCACAAATATGCTGATTCCCGGATTGAGAAGGCAATTGGGCCGCATCCGGCCCCCGGGCCTTAGGTTGCCTACCCCTGCTCTAGACCTCTTGACTGTGTTGATGTGGGTCTCTGGTGCAGAGAGAGGCAGTTATTTGGGCAGTGGTGCAAGCGGTCTTGACCGCTGGAAGTTCTGCAGCAGGGATCATTCAGTTCTCAGGCGGGGAGGTCAGCGCTGTAGCAAGGGTCGGAATACATATGTGACCTTTATCCATAAACAATGATCTAAATAACACCCCCTTCCATACACATATTTGGGTCTGGGGAAGGGGAATTTGCCCACCTAGTTACAAAATGTTACAGTGGTACCTTGGGTTACAGACGCTTCAGGTTACAGACACTTCAGGTTACAGACTCTGCTAATTTAACTATTCCAAAATATAGACGAGCTTTTACGTTGGCCAGATTAGATATGCTACCTTCCGCTGTTCTTGAAGGCCGATTCTCAAAAACACCATTCCAGAATCGACTCTGCCCCTGTGGAGTCGGTAATGTGGAGACTGTATCACATGTACTCCTGTCTTGCCCCTTATATAAAGACTTGAGGGAAGAGATCGTCATGCCGCTTATACTTGCCATTCCGGGCCGCTCGCCCGAGGACATACTGTTTTTCCTCCTGGCAGACCAGAATACCCAGACAACGGAGAAGGTAGCCAGATTTGTTGAGAGGGCCATGAAATTGAGGGCTGCCAGCTGAATGATAACAGCGCCCCCTCATAATTAAGATCTCATTTATTCTTGTTTTAATTGTGCCGAATCCCGATTCAGCTCATTTTATTGGTTTATATAGGGTTTTTATCAGTATCTGTAATATGTGTCTTTTTGATGCGACGGCCTGTTGTTGTTGTTCAGTCGTTCAGTCGTGTCCGACTCTTCGTGACCCCATGGACCAGAGCACGCCAGGCACGCCTATCCTTCACTGCCTCTCGCAGTTTGGCCAAACTCATGTTAGTAGCTTCGAGAACACTGTCCAACCATCTCATCCTCTGTCGTCCCCTTCTCCTTGTGCCCTCCATCTTTCCCAACATCAGGGTCTTTTCCAGGGAGTCTTCTCTTCTCATGAGGTGGCCAAAGTACTGGAGCCTCAACTTCAGGATCTGTCCTTCTAGTGAGCACTCAGGGCTGATTTCTTTGAGAATGGATAGGTTTGATCTTCTTGCAGTCCATGGGACTCTCAAGAGTCTCCTCCAGCACCATAATTCAAAAGCATCAATTCTTCGGCGATCAGCCTTCTTTATGGTCCAGCTCTCACTTCCGTACATTACTACTGGGAAAACCATAGCTTTAACTATACGGACCTTTGTCGGCAAGGTGATGTCTTTGCTTTTTAAGATGCTGTCTAGGTTTGTCATTGCTTTTCTCCCAAGAAGCTATGGACAGGTCAAGATGGACAGGTCATAGTGGAGAGTTTGGACCAAACGTGATCCACCTGGAGAAGGAACTGGCAAGCCACTCTAGTATCCCTGCCAAGAAAACTCCATGGTCAAAGACAACAGGCGACGGCCTGTAGGCTACGCAAATAAAGTTTGTTGTTGTTAGACTCTGCTAACCCAGAAATAGTACCTCGAGTTGAGAACTTTGCTTCAGGATGAGAGCAGAAATCACACAGCAGCAGCGGGAGGCCCCATTAGCTAAAGTGGCACCTCAGGTTAAGAACAGTTTCAGGTTAAGAACGGACCTCCGGAACGAATTTAGTTCTTAACCCGAGGTACCACTGTATTCAGATTAGAGTCGCTATTCAGCTACAGTTGACCAGCGATGATTGGGAGTGGCTGCTAAGTCACGTATGTCTGACTCTCTGTGTTGCCTCTTACCCAAACTGCCTCATCCAGGCATTTTCCCTCTTGGCTGTTTATTACCTATGTTCTGGACTTCCTTTGAGGTGCTGACTTTGTTTTTGCCAATCTGCTTCCCATCTTCTGTTCCCTTTTGCAACACCCAGCAACTTGTTGATAGAAAACAGAGATCCCGCTTCATACAAATAATCCTGTTTGTTTTCGTACCATTGAACTCTCTGGTGACTGATGTTTTCGGCTTGTTTGGGGTTTTGCTTGGAGATGCTTAACCAGGGCGCTCAACAATGCGCTTCACTCCCAGAACAGGGACAAATCCTCCTTCCTCTGCCCTCAGCCAGTCTAGTTCTGCCTACCAAACCACATCTAGCCCAACTTGCAGCTATTGCCAGTTTAGAAAAAGTTTACAATGTTTTGGTTGTAATGGCCCTTTGGCATGGAATGGTTAGTATGGAGGACTTGCAGCCTGTTCCAATGCCCCAAGGGACCTCCACAACAGGATTCTTTTTTTAATTCTTTTTAAAAAAATTATTCCATGTCACATCACAATCCAAATATACCAAAGCCATCACCACATCATTCCCACCCCCACATTTATATCCTCAATCAAATGTAATATTCTTTTGTCCCTCCCCCCCCCGCTTCCCTCCGCCCTTACTCGATTTCCTCTACATTCTGAGATTACATTTATCTTTGCATTCTGCAGACTTCTCAATTCATCTATGCATTCTTATTGCCCTTCCTCACTAACTTACATCCCCTCAGATACTCTTCATTTTAATCTAGGCATATTAGCATATATATATATATTTTTGAGCAATATTTTTCCATATATTCATCAAAACATTTCCACTCCTTTTTAAATTTTGGTTCGATTGATTTCTTATAATAGCTGTTGGTTTTGCCGTAGCTAAGTATTCATTTAATTAGAGTTTGTTTCCATTTAGCCGCAATCACTATCTAGCTGCTGTGCTTGAGTATAAGAACCCCCCCCCCGGTGGTATCTCTTCCCCCTATCAATCCAAGGAGATATATCTCTGGTTTTTAAAAACAAAATAAAAAATAAAAAATTCCTTCCAGTAGCACCTTAGAGACCAACTAAGTTTGTTCTTGGTATGAGCTTTTGTGTGCATGCACACTTCTTCAGATACACATGCACACGAAAGCTCATACCAAGAACAAACTTAGTTGGTCTCTAAGGTGCTACTGGAAGGATTTTTTTTTATTTTTTATTTTATTTTGACTACGGCAGACCAACACGGCTACCTACCTGTATCTGGTTTTTTAATTATTGATATTTTCTTTTTTTCTTTTTTTCTTTTTTGTAAATAATTTTTATTGATTTTTCCTGAATACAAACCCAAAAATTGTTACAATAACTTTACAAATAAAGATAAAGCAAAAATTGTATCACAACAAACCTTTAAATCTTAAAACCATAGACTTCCCTTCTTTCATATTATGTCTTCCTTATATCTTACATCTATATTTCGCACTTTAAATTCCTTTCCACACATTTAAATTTCCCTCTACATCAAAATCATTATTTTTCCACATTCATTTCCTAATTATATATCCTCCCATGTTACTTAATTTGCCTTCTAACCTTTAATTGCGTGGTCAGGCGAAGTCCCCCCGCACCCCGGGGCAGCCCCTGAGGGAAATAAAGACTCATGACAACGTTCTATGGGATTAAATTGGCCACAACTTTATTAATATTTCAGATGTAGGAAGACCTTGGCTCAGGCATTGGGCGTTTATCCTTCCCAGCCCCCCAGCCGGGGTTCTGGGTAACTTCAGGGTTATCCAGCATGATTGGGAAGTGGGCTAGTCTGGAGAACATATGTTCAAGCAGATAGCCCACCCCCCTATGTTCGCTGCCGCTGGAAGGGGAGGGCAGTGACGACCCTGGGCGTTTGGTCAATGCCTCCCCCTGAGACCCCTTTAACGGGAACCCTGTTATCGCCGCCACAATGGGGGCTGGGGTCACCGCCCCACGCCCCCCCAATCCTGTAAATGACTAAAGGATTCCGCCCAAGGCCTGCAACCGCCAAAGTTGTGACGAATTGCTACGGGAAAGGCGAAACCTGCCAATGCAGGGAAATTCCTTTCCGGCCCTTCAACAGCGACCTTGTCATAGCAGCGCCTGCGTGCCTGTGTGGCTGTGGAAAAAGGTGGTTAAACCTGCAAAGTAAGCATCAGTTGAGGGAGTGGGGGGTGGGGAAGCTCTGATTCCAACGGCTGCTTCCCAGGTATGACTCAAGATCTATTGTGTGTAGTGCATAATCCCTCCCTCTACCTGGCCAATCCCCCTTTGGCAACACCTCCCAGCCGGGATTGGGCGGCTGCTAGCATAGGTGGAGTCCACAGGTATCCCAACCTGGGAAGGTGAAGCCAATCCAACTGCCAGGAGCTGCCTCCGTGATTCAAAGGGACCCCTCGCAACCCCGCAACATGCGCACCCCGTTTTGATGTGGGGAACGCTCATTATAATACCTTCTTCATTTTTTATACGCCATGAGTTATATTTCAAAATTTCACATCTTACATACCTTGTCCAAGTATTCGATAAACTTTCCCCACTCTTTTCTAAACGTTTCATCCCCCTGTTGTCTGACTCTCATTGTCATTTTTGCAATTTCCATATATTCAGTGATTTTCAGTTGCCACTGCTGCACAGTTGGTATTGTCTTTTGTTTCCAGACCTGTGCCAGCAGAAGTCTCGCCACTGTTGTAGCGTATGAGAAAAACTTTTGATCCGATTTCTTAATCTCTGGTCCTACCATTCCTAGAAGGAATGCTTCTGGTAATTTTTCGAAGGTATATCTAAATATTTTCTTGAGTTCATTTTAGATATTTTCCCAAAACTGCTTTACTAAGTCACATGTCCACCATAAATGAAAAAGCTCCCCGTCCTTCACCTCACATTTCCAACAAAGTTTACTTCCTGTTTTATATAGTTTCCTTAATTTAATTGGGGTGAAGTGCCAACGGTACATCATTTTGTACACGTTCTCCTTCAGTGATGTACACGCCGTGAATTTCAAACTGGTATTCCAAAGTCTTGTCCATTTAACGAATTCAATATTGTAACCGATGTCCATAGCCCACCTTATCATATAATAATTGATATTTTCAGCATCTTCTTTAATTCATCATGTATTACTGTCCAGAATTTCTTAATTTCCTCACATCTCCACCACATATGTGTTATTGTTCCCATTTCTTTACCACATGTCCTTGGATTTCAATTTATATATCTTTGCCAACCCAGCTGAAAATTCCATTTGCTTGTGTGTAAGCCCCACTGAACGCAATAAGTCATGTCTGAGTAGGCATGGTTAGGAAGATTGCAAAAGTAGTCATGCTTACAGTAGCCCTATTGAAATCAATGGAACTTCATTTACCGGTAGTCGTGATCAACTTGTCCCATTGGTTTCAGTGGGTCTGCTCTAAGCATGATTAAGTCTGGATCTAACCTATTTTTTTAATATATACATTTGGACCTTTTAACCTAAAGCAGAAATTCCTAAGGGCACATTAGCATGACTTCTGCACCTTCTACTCCTGCTTGCCAACTTCCCAGTGCCCTGTGCCCCCCACCCATCTCCTTTGCTGACCTTCAATGGCACTAGAAATGTTCTCTTTGAGGTGGCCCACCTCACCTTGCCCGATGGTAAGACTGAGCTTCATTTGGGCAGAATTACGGATTACGAAAAGATACCGCAGCAGTTGTGCTTGTATCAACTACTGTCAAACAGAGCGCTTGGACAGTGGATTGTTTCTCCTGCAGGCCGAAGAAGCGAAGCCTCTGTGTTATGTATTCAGGAGACTTTTGTGGCATTTTTCAAACATTAGTTTAATTTATTCACTCTCAAAGCAATACATTGTTCTATTAATAGCAGTTCAGCAATACCAGTGCCTGTTGGAAGAATTTTGATCTTTTACATAAAGAAAAACAGCTTCCTTTGTTTGCTAGGCTCTGCCTCAAGAATGCACAATTCCCCGTCCCTCAGCGCCTTTCAATGTGCCATGGTCAGCTGTCGGGGGGCAGAGAACAATAGCTATGTTTCAGTGTGTATTCTGCCCACCCCTACTGAGCTATGGGGTTTCCTACTCTTTCGTCCTACTCAAAGGGGTTGGTGGAGAAGTGCTGCGTGACTCTTGAGCCCTGCCAGTTACTTCAGTGAACATTGAATCTGTTTCTCAGATTAATCTCTCTGAAGGTTAGTGGGAGGATAAAATGGGCCCAGCGATGAGGCATGTCTATGGGATTAAGAACCTGATAAATAAAAGGTGTACAGAATAAAAAAATTGTAATAACATAATGAAGCATTTGATTCTTTTTAAAAGAGAGAGAGGGCAGGAGCTAGCCTGCCTCCTGACTTGAAAGGAAAGTCTCCTGACTTGAAAGGAAAGTGTCCTTGACTAAAGACACTTTGTGGAATGAGTTGATGGCAAAAGTGAGATTTGCACTGGGGACTAGACCTCTACTTAGTGCCGGATTTACGTATAAGCTAAACAAGCCATGAGGATGCTGGTGGTGCTGTGGTCTAAACCACAGAGCCCAGGACTTGCCAATCAGAAGGTCGGTGGTTCAAATCCCCACGGCGGCGTGAGCTCCCGTTGCTCGGTCCCAGCTCCTGCCCACCTAGCAGTTCAAAAGCACATCAAAGTGCAAGTAGATAAATAGGTACCACTCTGGTGGGAAGGTAAACGGTGTTTCTTGTGCCCTCCATCTTTCCCAACATCAGGGTCTTTTCCAGGGAGTCTTCTCTTCTCATGAGGTGGCCAAAGTACTGGAGCCTCAACTTCAGGATCTGTCCTTCCAGTGAGCACTCAGGGCTGATTTCTTTAAGGATGGATAAGTTTGATCTTTTTGCAGTCCATGGGACTCTCAAGAGTCTCCTCCAGCACCATAATTCAAAAGCATCAATTCTTCGGCGATCAGTCTTCTTTATGGTCCAGCTCTCACTTCCACTGTATGGAAGAGAATAGCACCTGCATATTCCTGCAGTTACACCCTTCCCTTCCTGAACTCACCCTTACCCCATGAGGCTTATTGTAATAAGGTTTGTGACAGCTCTAATTATTCTGTACCTGCAGGGCGTTATAGAAAATTGCCAGCTGCTGAAGACATCCACTGTGTTTTCCAAATGTCATCACTTGGTTGATCCTGAGCAATTCGTTGGCCTCTGCGAAGAAGACATCTGCAGGTGTGCCCAGGATAGGAACTGCCACTGTCCCGTTTTCCTAGAGTATGCCAGAAACTGTGCTCAGCAAGGTGTGATTCTGGAAGGGTGGCCTGCCAGCGCTGCATGCAGTAAGTTTCCAAGACTTGGTTTCTAGAATATCCCATGGATAGCAGTAGTACAGGTTGGTTTGGAGAGTTTTGGAACACTAGGAACGTAGCTCGCACTTCCAGTTCCGAGCAGAAAGCTGTCGCCACGATTGCCTAAGGGCACAGACGGAGCATTGCTTTGACCTTACATCTCTCATGGTGCCAGCTATCTGTGGGCTATTTCTTACCCATGCTTTTCAACAGAGGTGTGTAACCATTGGAAGGGACTGTCAGGTGGTGTCACTGCCACTGTGCCAATGACACACAGGACTTCTTTGTCTTTTCACCAAAGCCGGTGGCAGTGGCCACGTCCCTGAATGAATGTCTGCACCAAATTATGGGTTAGGTGAGGGCTAGCAATATGAAACACAATCTGGATAGGTCAAAGGCTATGGTGGTGGACTGGCCTCGGGCAAGAGGGTTTTAGCTTTTATCTGTCCTGTTTAGGGTTACACTCCCTCTAAAGGACAAGGGGTATGCCTGCATTGTTCCTTTTCACAAGCTTGGACAGGTGAGCTGTAACAACAAACAACAACAACAACAATTTTTTATTTATACCCCAGCCAAGACCGGGCTCAGGGCGGCTAACACTGAATATAAATACAGTAAAAACATGTTGTTGTTGTTTTAAAAAAAAACACACACCAAACAAACAGTTGATGGAAATATAAATTAGAATACAGCTTAAAATTCAGCCTCGATTTAGTGGTAGCCCATAGATCAAAGCCATAAGGGGAGAAAACGTCAAATATTCACCGGGGCCCAACTATCCATGCTGGTCTTACATGGGCCAGCAAAAAGAGCCGAGGGAAAATTTATATACAAAACCCCTCGTTCTGTGGGTGCTTTTCTCCAACAAAATCGCTCTTGGAAACTGAAATATACTCGGAGTCAAGTGTGAATTTCATGCTCTTTATTCAGCTCATTGTGAGGAATGCAGTTCCCCAAAACGTCTGCTTTAATACACTATTTACACAATGGGCCCCAGTGATTGGCTAATTCCGGGATACTCCTGTATGCCAATCTGGATCCTTCCATGGAGCTGGATTGGGTGGCTCCTGCGACCAATCAGACTGCTGCACTGGATCCTATTGTTCTAGGACCAATCAGACTGCTGCATTCTGAATCCTATTGTTCTAGGGCCAATCAGACTGCTGCATTTTGGATCCTATTCAACTCAGTACTTAACAGAAACCTATCATATCAAATGCTGTAATGTGCTCCACTGAGGGCTTGAAGACAATTCATAAGCTTCAGCTGATGCAGAATCCTGCTGTGGCAGAGTAGTACATAAATTGGGCCTCAGCTGATCTGACTCCCTATTAGCTTCTAGGTCTAGTTATGAGTGCTGGTGAAGACTTTTAAAGCCCTATTTAGTCTAGTGCCGGGGAGATCTTCCTCCTATATATTCACCTTGTCTCCAAACTGTGTACAGAGGCTCCAAATTTTGCAGGGATTTTGCTTGCCATTTCATACATTCATTAGTAACAATGAATGGGGCGCCTATTGCAAGTGCATATCAGGCCAGCTTGGCAGTTTCAAATGTTTTTTTTTTTTTTAAATACAGTAGCTTTATTTACTGAATGCAAGTAAACACACTGCATTAGGGCTACTCTCTAGGATATTGTTCAACAGCAGCTACCTTCAGCCCAGCCTAGCCAGCATGGTCAGAGGTCAGAGATGATGCTGATTGCAGTCCAATAATAACATCTCAGAAAGACCAGGTTGGCCACCTCTGTCCCAAGGCATCAGAACATTTCCCAGTGCAAATCACTGTAATTTGCAACAATAACAGTCAGGCATTCACCTTTGTATCACGGAAGGTGGAGACAGATTATAATTGTTTCCAGAGAGCAAAAGGCAAAAGGAAAGAACACCCATTGCATGTGGTATGTCCGCTCATCTCACTGTTAATAGCTGTTTGCAGGTTTTGGTGCTCTTTCAAAAATGATTTGGCCAGAGATAGAACAAACAAACTCCATGTTTACACCACGGAAAGCAAAATATCTCTTGAGCCACATTAAGTTCCTGTCCGTCTCCAGAACTAAGTTTTCAGATGTTCACAAACGTTTCTTGGAATTTCAGCATTCACACATGGTGTTATTTGCCAAATGTTGTATGGTCACTGTAATATGTTATCTGTTTCGTATGTGTAAGTTTACCTCCTTAGAAGTGGTTTAAAAAATAATAATACGAGAAAGGAATTGACCAAATAAAATATCCACCCTTCTGTATAATAAAGTAGAGTACTAGTAGATTCCTAAAGGATTTGTCTCTCAGATCTCTGCAACTTTTTCAGGGCCAGAATGTCCAGTTGGCTTGGAGTATAAGGAGTGCACATCCCCTTGTGACAAAACCTGCCAGAGTTTGAATATCAATGACGTGTGCCAAGAAAAATGTGTTGATGGCTGCAGCTGCCCTGGTAATTTATTTACTGATTTGTTTACAGAGCCAATCTTTGAGCAGTAGCATTTCCCATTTCATTTAAAGAAGAAAACTGCATTTATTTCTCTCTCTTCTCCTTCTATTTTTCTCTGTCCCCAGATTAGGCAGTTTGCATACTGCCTGCATGTATTTTATCAAAGAGCTACTATTAAATAAAAAGAAATAAAGGTCTATGTGAGTTCGGCGATGGATGATGGTCCATGACTTCTTTCCTTTTGCCTGCAAAGTCTTAAGTCGCTTCTGAATTATTTCTAAGTCATTCCAGCTGTTAGGGAAAGAAAATGAAGAAGATATACTGTGAGAGGCTTTTTAATTGAGCCTGGAGATGTAAGAGTATGTATTCTTTTCAACCAGACATACACTGGCTAGTATACTAGCTCTCTGATTAGAGTTGTTTCCACAGCTCAGCTAAGACAAACTTTGTTTGCTAGGGCAATGGTATTCAGGGGACCTGTTCCATATTGACTTTGCTGAGGAACGCCTACGAAGCCCCAGTTTATCACAGAATATTGTAGGAGCACATTAAGATCAGGTGTGGGCAGAAGGTATATTGGCATCTGCTGGTAGATCTCTGGGTGATTTGCAATAGTCACCAGACCCTTATATATAGTGAGAAAGTGAGGAAGGGTATTACTCAGAAGGGTGGTGGGAATGGGTGATTGGCTGATGGGTGTGGAAAACCTGTTGATGACTGTTAACGACTGCAATTAGTCCTAAAGGAAAAAGCAAGGGGTGAGATGGCTAAAGATAGCTTTGTCATGTATAATGAGATAAGAATCCAATGTCTTTGTTCAGACCAGGTCTCTCCATGGTTTTAAGTTTGGTAATGAGTTGCAATTCAGCAACTTCTCTTTCCAGTCTATTTCTGAAATTCCTTTGTATTAAGACAGCTACTTTGAGATCTTGTATAGAATGTCCTGGGAGATTGAAGTGTTCTCCTACTGGTTTCTCTGTCTTGTGATTCCTGATATCAGATTTATGTCCATTTATCCTTTGGCGTAGGGTTTGGCCTGTTTGTCCAATATAGAGAGCTGAAGGGCACTGTTGGCATTTGATGGCATACACAATGTTAGAAGATGAGCAATTAAATAGTCCTGAGATGGTATGTTTGATGTTGTTGGGGCCAGTAATGGTGTTGTCCGGGTGTATGTGGCAGCAAAGTTGGCATCTGGGTTTATTGCAGGCTCTGGTACCAGTGTCCATGTTGAGTCCTGTTGTTGTATTATTGTGGGTGAGGAGTTGTTTAAGATTGGGTGGCTGTCTGTAGGCGATGAAGGTCTTCCTTCCTAAATTGTGTGTGTGTGTGTCTGGCCATTTCTGCCAACCAAGCAGTTCAAAAGCACGCCAGTGCAGGTAGATAAATAGGTACTGCTGCAGCAGGAAGGTAAACAGCATTTCTGTGCACTCTGGTTTCTGTCACAGTGTTCTGTTGTGCCAGAAGCAATTTAGTCATGCTGGGCGCACGACCCGGAAAGCTTTCTGCAGACCAACGCCCTCGGCCTGAAAGCGAGATGAGCGACGCAACCCCATAGTCACCTTTGACTGGACTTAACCGCCCAGGCGTCTTTTACGTTTACCTTTACCTATCTCTCTATCTCCTTATATATCTCTATCTCTCTATCTTCTTATTTGTAGAAACATAGAAATCCCTTAAAAGTTTGCAAGGAAATTCCAGCACAGTTTGAAAATAATGGTGCTAGGGTGAAAGATGCCAACTGATAAACATTTATGACTTGTGTCAATCTTCTTCCTTAGAATTTAGGGTTAAAATGGTTTTGTGGAGACTAACAGTGTTTTTGCTGGCCTCTCTAGAGGGCAAGCTGCTTGATGGAGACCTCTGTGTTGACAGCTCCGACTGCCCCTGCCTACATTCAGGCAAGCGCTACTCTCCCGGTTCTTCTGTCTACCAGGACTGCAACTCATGGTAAATAGGATAATGTGATCCACAATGGTCATATTGTCACAGGCAATGAGACCCTGTGTGATTATCCCCATAGACATTTACATTTCTGGCCAACTCATAGGTTATATACCTTAAGGACCAATCTATACATGCAGGCAAATGAAGTCCTAATGTTTATTTTGGATTGTGGTGCTTTAGATGTACCATGTATTTTTCGCTCCATAAGAACACACTTTTTTCCTCCTTAAAAAGTAAGGGGAAATATCTGTGCGTCTTATGGAGCGAATGGTGGTCCCTGGAGCCGAATTGCCCAGGGGCCAAAAGAGGATCGTGCTTTTTATTTTTACAAAGAGAAAAGGGGGTGTTGAAAGGACCCCGCTCAGCAGCTGATCAGCAAGAGATCGGGAGAGAGATAAGAGTCCCGGCTCCCTTTCAGCCCCCTTGCCCAGGCCTCCATTGTTGAATGTGCTGCAGAGGGAGGTTGTTTGTTTCCCCAGCACATGTGACTGGCTGATTAGATTATCTGTCTGGAAACAGTAGAAATGGCTCCCTTTCCTTAAGATTTTTCAGAAATGTGAGTTGAACCCCATAAAAACGGGGCTTTTCCTCTTTGCTTTTCCCCCTTTGCAAAAGGAGCTTTGCTTTTCCCCCTTTGCAAAAAAAGCTGCAAAACTTTTAGCTGATCCTCAAAAAAACAGGGCTTTTCCCTTTGCAAAAAGCTGCAAAACTTTAGCTGATCCTCAAAAAAACAGGGCTTTTAGAGGAGGAAAACCAGAAAAATATTTTTTTTATCTTGCTTTCTTCCTCTAAAAACGAGATGTGCCCTATGGTCCGGTGCGCCCTATGCAGCGAAAAATATGGTACGTTTCAGTTCCACAGCACCAAAAACACCAAAGAACAAAAACTCCACTCAACCAACACACAGAAAGCTAGCAAGCGAGGGAGGAGACATCAGTCTAGCTGTCTCCCATACATGCTATCTTTTTTCTATGTGCAAGGAACTTCATTTATAGGGAAACATTCAGACATGAAGCTCCTTGCCTAGAGCATGAATTGGTATGGAGTTGATTCTCTTGAATCTCAATGTGTAAAATAAGTGCCTACGCCAGAACTATAGATGATCCCGAGGAATAAGTTTCAACACACTCATGCATGTGCTTAAGGCGTTGGACACTATTTATTATTATTATTATTATTATTATTATTATTATTATTATTATTAATTTTTATACAACCCTTCATCTGAAGATCATAACATAAAAGATTAAAGAGAACTTTGTTGAATAATAGCATGAGAAGTGAGATTCAATTGATTTAAATCGGCAATAAAGATTAGGATCTGGGCTTCCAGAGATGGATTTCCCCCCATGGGGACAGCCCAGTGCAAAGTGCAAAGGGTTCTCATCCCCAGGAGCTGCTATTAGCCACAGAGAAGTAGGCATGCAGGTACTAGAACAAGCATTGGTGTGGCTTCCCATACCTTGTGTCAATTGTCCCATCAAATTCATCTCCTTGACTGCTAAAGAAAAAGACCTTTGGTGATCCCATCATGAATCTCCATGTCATGTGTTCTTTAGTATGAATAATGATAGGCTGTATTCAATCTGTCCATGTATCTAAATAATCAAAATTGGCATTTTTCAGTATTTGCAGGCATGGCACCTGGATCTGCAGCAATGAACCTTGCCCAGGTAGGTTGATATTGAATAACCAGTAAGTGAATCAGCACAATCTATTTCAGTCCTAACTCTCAAGTGTTTCACATTGAAAAGAGTACCTTGATCTCTGTTGTAGTTTTTTTTTGTTTTGTTTTTTAAGGAAAGATGCATATTTCTACCCCTTTGGTGAACTCAGATTTAAAACTAGGTATTTTGTGATGGCGCACTGAAGACCCTTGATAAGTTGATACAAAACACACACACACACAATGCTTAAATACATGCACTGTTTAAATTACACTATTTTAATGAGTTAATATGTTTGTTATGAGGTGTGCGTCTGAACCCACATGCCTGTCTAACACTCATGTGTATTCCTGCTAGGATCCTTAACTGGAGTTGGAACACATGTCTGTTATGAATATGTGTTTCTGCCCTTAACCTTTGTTGTTGTTCAGTCGTTCAGTCATGTCCGACTTTTCGGTGACCCCATGGACCAGAGCACGCCAGGCACCCTATCCTTTCACTGCCTCCGCAGTTTGGCCAAACTCATGCTAGTCGCTTCGAGAACACTGTCCAACCATCTCATCCTCTGTCGTCCCCTTCTCCTTGTGCCCTCCATCTTTCCCAACATCAGGGTCTTTTCTAGGGAGTCTTCTTCTTCTCATGAGGTGGCCAAAGTACTGGAGCCTCAACTTCAGGATCTGTCCTTAACCTTATGCCCCATTAAAAAGTTCACACGCCTGAAGAACAAAGAAAGTTTGGTTTATTACGCAGAACTGAAAATGTGCTTTGAATATTTATTGCAATATTCAAACCAGATTGAGGGACATTGAAAAACAAAGCACCAAGTCAGCTGTATATAAAATTTGTTCCACCAAGTTCTATGGTTTAAATACAACAGATAACAGGGCGACTTATATCTCAAAATTAATAATTCCAAACAAAATAAAATAAAAAATTCCTTCCAGTAGCACCTTAGAGACCAACTAAGTTTGTTCTTGGTATGAGCTTTCGTGTGCATGCACACTTCAGTTCAGTGTATCTGAAGAAGTGTGCATGCACACAAAAGCTCATACCAAGAACAAACTTAGTTGGTCTCTAAGGTGCTACTGGAAGGAATTTTTTATTTTATTTTGTTTTGACTATGGCAGACCAACACGGCTACTACCTGTTAATAATTCTAGTCCTTTATGTTAGCCCGATTGAACATTTTCCTCTCAGTTTTTGTCAAGGGCAGATATTTAAACATACCCAGAAATGATAAAAACAAAATAGAAAATTCTTTCCAGTAGCACCTTAGAGACCAACTAAGTTTGTTCTTGGTATGAGCTTTCGTGTGCATGCACACTTCTTCAGATACACTGAAACAGAAGTCACCAGATCCCTTAAATATAGTGAGGGAGTGGGGAGGGGTATTACTCAGAAGGGTGGTGGGAATGGGTGATCAGCTGATAGGTGTGGAAAACCTGTTGACGACTCTTAACGGCTGCAATTAGTCTTGCAGGGAAAGGCAAGGGGTGAGATGGCTAAAGATAGCTTTGTCATGTATAATGAGATAAGAATCCAATGTCTTTGTTCAGACCAGGTTTCTCCATGGTTTTAAGTTTGGTGATTAGTTGCAATTCAGCCACTTCTCTTTCCAGTCTATTTCTGAAATTTCTTTGTATTAAGACAGCTACTTTGAGATCTTTTATAGAATGTCCTGGGAGATTGAAGAAATGATAGACATTGTGGATGTCCTTTGAATGTGTTTGAACACTGTAGAACATATTCTTTTCTACTGTCCGTTGTACAACCAGCTATCCCCTTTTTTCAGGTGCTATCCCCTTTTTTTGGGTAGTCTAACACCACGGCACAATGAAAATATCAGATTCTATCTGTCTGACATTAACCCAGGCCTAAAAATATTTAAAATCCAGTCCTACAGATCTCAGTGATACTTACTTTTGAGCAGTTATTTTCACAAGGGCAACCAGAGAGGAATATGCTTTGAGGCAGACATCTGCCCAGCCCAGACATTTGAATCAGGGATGCTGCTTTCTTGTCTTAATATGTGAGAACTCTGCTTTAGCTTGAAGTCGTGTTGTTTAAAGTCAATTTTTGGTGCTGTTTTTTCCCCCCTTCCTTTTTTCAGGTGAATGCTCTGTCACTGGCCAGTCACATTTCAAGAGCTTTGACAACAAGCATTTCACCTTCAGCGGCATCTGCCATTACTTGTTTGCCAGAGATTGTGCGGAGAACACCTTTTCTGTTTTCATAGAGACTGTCCAGGTAGGAGCATCTTCCTTGAAAGGAAAAAAAAACAAGGGCTGCTTCTTTCACTGAAAAACACACCAACCGATTTGACAAAGTGCTTGGGCAAACAACGTGTGTGCAGAGAGCAAAGCTGAACATGGCAGCTTGGGGTGTTGTGTTATGGGGTGTTTTGTTGTGTTTTTAAATGACAGCCTGGTGTTGAGTTTTCCTTCCTCCCCTCCATAAAGTTAGATCCATTTTGAGTCCTAACGTACCGTATTTTTCGCTCCATAAGACGCACTTTTTTCCTCCTAAAAAGTAAGGGGAAATATCTGTGCGTCTTATGGAGCGAATGGTGGTCCCTGGAGCTGAATTGCCCAGGGGCCAAAAGAGGATCATGCTTTTTATTTTACAAAGAGAAAAGGGGGTGTTGAAAGGACCCGCTCAGCAGCTGATCAGCAAGAGATCGGGAGAGAGATAAGAGTCCCGGCTCCCTTTCAGCCCCGCCCTCCTTTGTTGAATGTGCTGCAGAGGGAGGTTGTTTGTTTCCCCAGCGACATGTGACTGGCTGATTAGATTATCTGTCTGGAAACTGTAGAAAAGGCTCCCTTTCCTTTAGAAGCTGCAGAAATGTGAGTTGAACCCCATAAAAACAGGGCTTTTCCTCTTTGCTTTTCCCCCTTTGCAAAAGGAGCTTTGCTTTTCCCCCTTTGCAAAAAAGCTGCAAAACTTTTAGCTGATCCTCAAAAAACAGGGTTTTTCCCTTTGCAAAAAAGCTGCAAAACTTTTAGCTGATCCTCAAAAAACCAGGGCTTTTCCCTTTGCAAAAAAGCTGCAAAACTTTTAGCTGATCCTCAAAAAAACAGGGCTTTTCCCTTTGCAAAAAAGCTGCAAAACTTTTAGCTGATCCTCAAAAAAAGGGCTTTTCCCTTTGCAAAAAAAGCTGCAAAACTTTTAGCTGATCCTCAAAAAACAGGGCTTTTAGAGGAGGAAAACCAGAAATTTTTTTTTTCTTGTTTCCTCCTCTAAAAACGAGCTGCGCTCTATGGTCCAGTGCACCCTATGGAGTGAAAAATACGGTGATTACAGTGAGGTTGACATTGAGACTATCTGTATAATGGCAGCAGCTCACTTGTGTATCAATATGCCCCATGGTAGGTTAGGTAAGATGCTAGCCTGCAAATAATAGAGACTTCCCATGGATAACTTAATTGCAATATCATTTTCAGATTTGCAAATGAACTGGGTGTTTGGCTTTAGGACAGGCATGGCCAAATTTGACCCTCCAGCTGTTTTGGGACTACAATTCCCACCGTCCCTGGCCACTGGTCCTGTTAGCTAGGGATAGTGGGAGTAGTAGTCTCAAAACAGCTGGAGGGCCAAGTTTGGCCATGCCTGCTTTAGGATATATGGCCAGTGCTATCAGAGGTAAATGTGTGCGTCTCTTTTTAGAAACATGGAGCATACCCACAGAGTAAATTTATATTGGTTTTATATTACTATAGCTGTTACGGTTCTCCACCCTCAGCTTCGTGCTGATAAATTCTCTGTCCTAAACCAAAATTTCAGTTTCCTTGGGAGAAGGAACGGCTGCTAAACCAGACATGCCCACTATCTCTCATGCAAAAAGGCGCTTATTATTCCTGCTCCTGACCACTGGTCACATTAATTAAAAAAAAATTAAAATATTTTTATACATTGTGGAAGAATATCTCTACAACAAATTAGTAATGCCCTGTTTTATCATTATTGATTCTATTGATCTTTTGTGTTTTGTTTTCTGTTCTGTAAATTGCTTTCAAACTTTCTGCTAGTTGCGGGAGGTAAAGGTAAAGGTAAAGGGACCCCTGTCCGTTAGGTTCAGTCCTGTCTGACTCTGGGGTTGGGGCGCTCATCTCGCTTTACTGGCCGAGGGAGCCGGCGTACAGCTTCCGGGTCATGTGGCCAGCATGACTAAGCCGCTTCTGGCGAACCAGAGCAGCGCACAGAAACTGTTTACCTTCCCGCGGAGTGGTACCTATTTATCTACTTGCACTTTGACGTGCTTTTGAACTGCTAGGTTGGCAGGAGCAGGGACCGAACGCATAGGAAAAGTTCGTAACAACAAGACTGGCTGCAGACAGATAGCAATTTTAACATTGGTTCAAGTATTACTTGCATGGTCTCACGGCAACTGACGGACTGAGGCCTCAGCTAAATCAAAATTGCAATGCTAATTTGATGCTTGGATTTCTTTTTAGTGTGCTGATGACCCTGATGCAGTGTGTACCCGATCAGCCTCTGTTCAGCTCCTGGAGGAGAACAGCATTATTAAACTGAAACACGGTGGCGTCATTTCTTTGAACGGGCAGGATGTACAAATCCCTTTCACGCAAGGTGTGTCCTGTGTCATGTTACTAAGAGTATCTCAGACTGGGCCAGGACCTGTGTTTTTCTGTATTACTAAGGGAGCGGGCTCATATATCCCCCTCCCCCCCCCCCACCCCAGGCTGCTTCTGGCCCACTATTTAATATTAGGAGGTACACAACACACCCTCCTATTGACTGGCCAAGCAGTGGGAATAATGATGAAGCTCAATATAAAAATTAACTCTCTCTCTCTCCCCCCCCCCAAGCAATCCAGTCTTCTTTTCCCCACTCTCTCTCTCCTCTTTTTTTTTTTTTCCCCGGACACTGCTTTTCTTTATTGTCAAATAAAGTATATACATATGATCTGCTTCGGGGTTTACAATACATAGACTCAAAACAAACCAAAACAATCCATGACCAACTTCAAAACAAAATCTCCAATATTTATTCCGTCCAATAGTTCCGTTCCTCCACCCCTCCACCCCCCCTACCCTCCTCTCATGCTTCCCCCCCCAGAGTGATCATTCTGTCACATTTCGTTTCTTCTTTATAATTTTCAGTTGCCGTTTTTTTTTCCTCCCAAAGAAAAATTGTCTTCAATTTAATTTGTAACCTGTTTATCCTCCTTTTCCCGTGCAGGTCTCTCTAACTCAATCTATTAAAACTTTCGTAATTATGGACAGTATTTCTCATGATTCTTTTATCCTTCCCAATTTAATTAGCTTTATTTGAGCGTCCTCTAATATTAGCTGTAATTTTGGCCATTTTCAACAAATTCAAGGAGTTTTCCCCTCCAATCTGCTATATGTTGAGAATTTGTCCTTTCCAATTCTTAGTCAATCAGCAATCTTGCCTGCTGCTGTTTGCAATATAATAGTATATTTATTTTATTATTGGGTTACTCTCTGGAATTAATCCAACTCAAAAAATAGATCTGGTTTTTTGTCAAATTTTATTTTTAGGATTTTCTTCAGATGTCAATACTCTTCCAACGAAGGATTTTATTCTTTTCTGCCAATCCACAATACCAATGGAAAAGGTAACCTGTCTCCTTTCCCACAATCTCCAGCACATTTTTGAATTGGCTGTTATAAATTTTGCGATTTCTCAGTGTCATGTACAACGATAGAAACATTTTTCATGTTTTTCTCGGTATCGTGGGCATCGGCTGAAATTAATAGTGCTCTTCCACACCTTTCCCACTTCTCCTATTCGATGTTTGACCTAACTCTCTAGCCCACTTAATCAAATCACCTTCTTTTGTAGTTTCATCTTTTAGCTCCCATTCCAAAAGGAAGGTCATATTTTTAAGATATGTCTTTTTTGGGTGGGTTAATTAAATACTGATTGGTAATTTGATGTTACCATATTCAATATCCTTCCTTCTATCTTGCCTGAAATCTAGTAAGCCAATTTGATATTGGATCCATGTGGTACAGCGTTTTTTTAGTTCCTCATATGTTTTTAAACTTAATCTCAACTTCCTGTTTTGCTTTTGAATTTGATTTTTTAACCCCCAAAAAAACAAAACAAAGAAAGGCTCAGATGGGAGGAGTTGTGAACCGTAGAGCTTGCTCTGTTATTAACACGGTAAGTTGTACCTCTTTGGTTAGCTTCTGTTAATTATCCCAACCTCCTCCCTTCAACAGATGGCAAGAACTATTTGAACTGCAAGAGCAGCGCGAGCAGAGAAAAGCAACACGCCCGTCTCATTAGCTCCGAGGTCTTCTCTGCGGCCCAGAAGTTGCCGGTCTGATATTTCCGAATACCAGGTATTCCGGCCTCGGAGCGATCTGCAGGTCCGCGGAAGCCATGCATGAGATCAAGCCGCTGTGGGCATCATCCGGGAAGCCAAGGGGACGAGTGGAGAGAAGGCCGGATCCTTCTTCCCCAGCTACGATATGGCATATCCAGGTGAGCCTGGAGCTTTTGGTTCAAGATTCAACGTGGATATTTCTGCTGTGTCTCATTTCATTACACTTCAAGCAGAAACTCCATCTTCATTCATCATTAGAAGAACATTGTTCAGCCAAGGCTTTTTCCCTTCATTGGTGTTTTTCCATGTTGCTATAGTAACTAAACGACACTGTATTTGTTATTCAGAAATTTGCCTGTTTTATACTAGATTAGGTCCTTTGTTATACAGTTGCCTTTTATAATTTCTAAAATCTCTCTCTGCAAATATTTTTCTCCACCCATTTTCTTAGATGATTATCAGGTAGTCTTGTGCAGGGAACTAGAAAACTCAGAGGGATATAGCACAAATGCATCTTGCCAAGATAGGAAAGGGCTGTGTACCGAGCTTGTCTACAGTGTTTGAGGGTTGTTTTTTTTTTTTTAAAAGAGGGAGTGAAGCCTGTTTTTGGGGGAGGATGAAGCAATTAGCACCTCTCGATTTGGCGGCGTAGGGTTGTGCGAAATGAGCTTCTAACTGTTCAGATGCCCTTACTATGACAGCAGAAGCCGAGTACAGATAGGATAGATAGATAGATAGCAGAAATCGAAGAATAGGAGGAGGAGAAGTTGGATTTGATATCCCGCTTTTCACTAACTGAAGGAGTCTCAAAGGCGGCTACATTCTCTTTTTCCCTCCTCTGCCACATACAATAACTCTGTGAGGTGAGTGGGGCTGAGAGACTTCCAAAGAAATGTCCTAGCCCAAGTCCACCGCCAGCCAGCTGCATGTGGAGAGCAAGGGACAGCAAACCTAGTCACACAGATTTGAGCTACCGCCTTAACCACTACACAACACTGCAAAGAAGAACTAAAACACTCTCTCCTTGCTTCTCGCTTCTTACAATTCAAAATCCAACCACTCGAAATTGAGTTCATGAGCTTACTGTTTCAACATTTCTTAACGGAAATCTGGCTCTAGGGTGATTTGAAAATATTTGTGGCCCTTTCCATGTGGCAAATTTAAATCTGTTTATATACCAAGTTTAACAGTCATGGTTCTCCTCCTCCAAGAGATTCCTAGAATTATGGTTAATGAGGCGTGCTTGAATCGCTGCTAAGACCTCTAGCACCACCGGGCCGCGAAATCGCGACCCACCAGAGCTCACTTGACTAGCACACACACCCAACAACACACCCTACTTTGGAAGAACTACAATTTTTCCAAGGGTTTCCCTGGGAACCAGAAATAGTTATAAACAGTTTAAAGTCTGTACAGGGTCTGAGATGAGGAAACATCAGAAGTATCTGGATTCATGCAGGGTTCCCAGACCTGCTGCGTCCTGCATGGTTTCTGCTGTACACGCTGCTTCCGCATGTTATCCTCGGCTCACTTTCCCCCTACTCCGTCTCGTTACGTCCAGATTGTCTTATCCTGTTTCCTCGCACTGCACTAACTTGCCAGAAAAATCCGTAAAAAACGCAATTCTATCAGCTTGAAGAATAAAGCATGGAAATAAACCTGACAAGCGCATTGCATAACATTGCAGCGAGTTGCAACTAATTTAGCCGGGGCAAATGGAATTACTTTCGTTTCACTCAAGCGCCTCCATGCGAGTTTGCATTTTCCGCATACAGTACCAGAATTTGGATTTGTGTAGCATGGGATTCTAAAAAACAGCTTGCTTCAGTAGCCGATGAAAATTGCTAAGAGATGGCCCCGGCCAGGGAAGACATTCTGGTCTGATTTGGACAAACTGCCTGCCCTTGAACGCTCATGCATTTTGCCAAAGGTCCCCTCCATGAAGTCCAATCGTGGGGAATTGTGCAGGCCACGGTGGTCCTCTCAGCATACTTACTTCTGATGCTGGGAACAGTGAAAAGCTGCAGCTGAGGTAAACAGGCAGGGGGCATTTGCCCGGGGAGTGCCATCCCTTACGTATAGTGTGTTATGCAAGCGTGCGGCCCTTATTCGAGCTGTGTAAATGTAAGCCAATACGTCCTTCCGCTGCCCAAAATGAAACAGAATCCAACCCATAGAAACTAACGTTGTTGGCACTGCCAAGTGCTTGGTTTGGGAGAGCTACTGAACAGAAGAGGAAGGCGGGCAAGATGGAACCAAAGGCAAATAAGTAAGAAAATCTGGCGTCATTCTTACTAAGCTTTTTCCTTCAAGGTTCATGTTCATTTTGGCCCATCTCTTTGTGCAAAACCAACAGGTGGGGCTTGCTTGCGTATCGGAGGAAAGGTCAGCAACGTGGAATTTCAGTCGTTAAATACATTTTGTCCTCTTAACACCTGTATATTCTTGGCGTATAAGAACTACTTTTTAATCGAGGGAAATCTTCTCAAAACGTTCGGGGTCGTCTTTTATTACGCCGGTGGAGAACTGCGGTCGAGTTAATATCTCAAACTCTGTATTTTCAACGCGAAAAGTTGCGGGTGTCTCATAACGCCCAGTCGTCTTAATACGCGCCGGAAAATGCGTATTCGGTGCAGGGTAGAAAGGGAAGGAGATATGACGAAGCATGTTGCAAGACACCTAGTAACTGTTGAGTGCGCTTCTCAGCCACTTGCAGGCAAACCGGAAGTAACTGGGAGTGCATCTAGGATGGCTGGGGCAAACTAAACTGCTTTCCCCTTTCAACTGCGCTGTTTTTTGGGAGTGAAGGCAGAATAAGTTGTGGTTTTTTGCAGAAAATATTGTATAAAAGTGGTGCAACTTCCATCGCACTTTGAAGCTGGCTGAATAAAGGCAAAAACTTCGCAAAAGGATTCAGTGTATTTACCGTATATTTCTTAAATGAAAATAAACAAACAGGATTCAACAGCTGTTTGGCCTGAAAGCATAACAGTCGCTGTTCTGTTTGTCGAAAAACAGAAAATGAGCTTTTCGTGTGCATGCGACACTTCTTCAGATACCACGAAAGCTCATACCAAGACCAAACTCATTTGGTCCCTCTTAAGGTCTACTGGAAGAAGAATTTCTTCTATTTTGTTTCGACTATGGCAGACCAACACGGCTACCTCACCTGTAACTGTTCTGTTTGTATTCACTCCTAGATTGTGTTCGAGGAATAATATAGCAAAGGACATTGGGGAGAATTGCCTCGATGATGTCCGGATAGGCCTGATACCTCCCTTGAAACTGTACTGGGTAATCAACATGCCACATATATATAGTGGTTTTGATAGGAGGAAGCAAGAAAAAAATCTTGTGTGTGCCAGCAGGCTGAGGCAACAGTTCTTAAAAAGGCGACATCTGCACGAGGCTCTTGCAAGTGGCATTCTTGTTGCGCTATAACCAGCATTGATGGCGCAAGCAACCATCAAGCCTTTAGGTCCTGGCACTTCTGTTATTGGGGCATATTCTTGTGGGTGTTCATATGTCAATAGTGCACTTCTATACAAATGCAAACAGCTGCTCGTGCCTCTGAGGCTACTTTGGGGACTGCTGCACATGCCAAACTATGTGTATATGTACAGATTGACCACGGATGCGCATTGTTCTCTGTTATGGCAAATGCCAGCTGGAGTGTTTGTGGAAGTACAGTGGTACCTCGGGTTACATATGCTTCAGGTTACATACGCTCAGGTTACAAACTCCGCTAACCCATGAAATAACACTTCAAGTTAAGAACTTGGCTTCAGGGAAGAACAGAAACTCGTGCTCTGGCCGCGCAGTGGCAGCCGGAGCCCCACTTAGCTAAAAGGGTGCTTCCGGTTTAAGGAACAGTTTCAGGTAAGAACGGACATCCGGAACGAATCAAAGTAACTTAACTAGAGTACCACCTGCGTATGGAGACGTTCTTGCTTCAAATAACAGCACCACAACACGAAGCAAAAATGCCTGCTTTGTGGGGGGGAGGGCAATTATTATTTTTTTGCTGAGTTGCAAAATTTATTTTAACAAAGAAAACTCCAAGTGGTCTTCCTGTGGGCAGCCCGTTCACGCAACAGAAGCAGTTATGCGTATTCGCCTGTTTCCCCGCGCCCCAGTAAAGTAACATTGCAGGCCACTGTTGGGATAAATCCAACAAATTCCACTCTTTCCCATCCAAAACCTGCGCGATCCTGGCTTCCAGAGTGCAAAAATCAGGAGTCTGGTTCCAACCAACGTTGCCACTACTTGACACACCGTGCCGAAATGTTGTTCATTCACCACAAATGCAATATTGGGGGTAGAAACCACTGTTGGTGCAGGAGATTTCATGGGCTGAGCATTCCACATGAGGCTAGTAGCGGTGAACGTTGCACATATAAGCCTTGTCTGTATGTAGGGAGGCTTTTGGTTTTTCTTATTTACCGTATTTTTCGCTCCATAGGGCGCACCTCGTTTTTAGAGGAGGAAAACAAGAAAAAAACCAAATTTCTGGTTTTCCTCCCTCTAAAAGCCTCTGTTTTTTTTGAGGATCAGCTTAAAAGTTTTGCAGCTTTTTTTGCAAGAGGAAAGCCCCTGGGTTTTTTTGAGGTTTTTTTTTATATCAGCTAAAAGTTTTGGCAAGCTTTTTTTGCAAAGGGGAAAAGCCTGTTTTTTGAGATCAACTAAAATTTGCAGCTTTTTTGCAAAGGGAATAAGCCCTGGTTTTTTTTGAGGTTAGCTAAGTTTTGAATTTGGCAAGCTGAAAGACCCGTTTTTTGAGGATCAGCTAAGAGCTAGCTAAACAAGCTACCCTTTTGCAAAGGGGGAAAAGCAAAGAGGAAAGGCCTTGTTTTGTGGGTTCAACGTCACATTTCTGAGCTTCTAAGGAAAGGGAGCATTTCTACAGTTTCCAGACAAGATAATCTAATCAGCCAGTCACATGTCACTGGGGAAACAACAACCTCCCTCTGCCAGCAACTTCAACAAGGAGGGCGGGGCTGAAAGAAGTCCGGCGATTATCTCTCTCCCGATCTCTTGCTGATCAGCTGCTGAGCAGGGTCCTTTCATCCCCTTTTTTCTTTGTAAAAAAAAAGCACATCTGCTTTTGGCCCGTGGGCAATTCGGCTCCAGGGACCACATTCGCTGCA
>OFHU01003283.1:0-58070 GCA_900245905.1 Lacerta viridis | reverse complement strand
TGTAACATGGAGGTGGACTCCGGATCCGGATTCTCCATCGTATCGGAGGACACGGCCAGATCGTTATTTCCTAGAGGTAAGCTTCCGAGATTGGAGCCCTTCCCGGCTACTCTGCAATCCTATTCCGCTGGCCGCATAGACATTTTGGGAATGTGCGCAGTGAACGTACAGTTCCGCGAGAGGGAGGCCGTATTAAAGCTTGTGATCGCAAAAGGGAAGCGCACTAGCCTGCTGGGCACGGACTGGTTCCCGGCCTTAGGGTTGGGAATCTCAGGGCTCAACACGGTCCAGATAGCTTCGGAGACATTTAACACCCTGTACACGGAATTTGGGGAGCTATTTAATGGAGAGTTAGGATGTTATAAGGGGCCTCCAATTGACTTAGAACTGGACCCGGGGGTTGCGCCAATGCGCCTCAAACCCAGGCGGGTTCCATTTGCGCTACAGCCTAAAATAGAGGCTGAATTGGAGAAGCTAATACAGCAAGGGGTGCTTTCACCAGTGGACTCTGCTAAATGGGAAACACCCATTGTCACACCCCTGAAGGCTAATGGGGAAATACGAATTTGTGCGGATTACAAATGTACGATTAATAAGGCCATCAGGGGCAACTCGTATCCAATTCCAGTAGTGTCCCAACTATTAGCGAAGCTGGCTGGGGGCAAGGTGTTTGCAAAGATTGACTTGGCACAGGCATACCAGCAGCTCCCAGTGACTCCAGCGTCCGCTGAAATCCAGACAATTGTGACGCACAAGGGCGCCTTTAAGGTGAATAGGCTGCAGTTTGGAGTCTGCGTGGCACCTGGCATATTTCAAAGTCTTATGGAGCGCCTGTTACGGGGCCTGCCAGGTGTCCTGCCGTATTTTGATGATGTGTTAATTGCGGGCAAGGATGCTCAAGAACTACTGGGACGCATCCAGACAGTCCTATGCAAATTCCGGGATGCGGGGTTGAAACTAAAGAAAGAGAAATGTAGTTTTGGGGTAGCAGCTGTGAACTTCTTAGGGTACAGAATTGATGCTGCTGGCATCCACCCCATGGAAGACAAGGTTAAGGCTATCGCCGCAGCACCGACACCTAGTAACAAGGCTGAGCTGCAGTCCTTCTTGGGCCTCGTCAATTTCTATCACGCCTTTGTGCCACACAAGGCATCGATAGCCGAACCACTGCATCGGCTACTCCAAAAGAAGTGTGCATGGCGTTGGGGGCAACCGCAACAGAGAGCTTTTGAAACGCTGCGGGGCGTGCTGTCAAAGGAAAGTACGCTTGCCCACTATGATGCTGCTAAACCACTGGTGCTGGCGTGTGATGCCTCACAATATGGCGTGGGGGCTGTCTTGAGTCACCGGGAGGCGGATGGGTCGGAGCGTCCAATCTCATTCTATTCCAGAACCTTGAGCCCCACAGAGCGGAACTATGCCCAGATTGATAAGGAGGCACTGGCTATAGTCACAGGAATCAAGAAGTTCCATGACTACGTGTACGGCCGCCCTTTCACAATTCAAACGGACCACAAGCCTTTGCTGGGTTTGTTCAGCCCACATAAACAAACGCCTCAAATCTTGTCCCCACGCATGCTCCGATGGTCCATCTTTTTGAATGGATTTCAATACGAACTGTGTCATGGACACAACAGAGACACGAACCTGGTTCCTCAGATTACGAGTCTACCGCTCTTAACCACTACACCAAACTTTAGCTGATGGGGCCTCCCGCTGCTGCCACACGATTTCTGTTCTCATCCTGAAGCAAAGTTCTTAACCCGAGGTACTATTTCTGGGTTAGCGGAGTCTGTAACCTGAAGCATCTGTAACCCGAGGTACCAGTGTATAGGTATACATGTAGAGTGTGTGTGTGTTTTAATTCTTTACGTACTAAATCGCTTAGGGATATGTTAGTACATACTGACTTAAAACACGCATCTGCACAGCAGACCTTGACAGCAGCCCCAAGAGGTTTTTTCAAGTGTGGACACTGCACCACATGTAGGATTGCATTACAAGTAAAAGAATTCTCTAATAGTGAAGGCTTTTCCTATACAATCATTTACCATGTGTGCCACAGCATGGGTTGTTTATGTAATTAAGTGTCCTTGTGGCTTGTTGTGTGTTGGGCAAACCATAAGACCAATCAGGATCAGGATATCAGAGCATCGCTCTAGAATTAGCAACAAAAATGTAGAAGCACCTTTGGCATGACACTTTCTTCAAGAATCACACACTGAAGAGGATTTAAAAAAATTTGTTCTTTGGGCTTACCATGGACCTCTAGATCAAGCAAGGAGGGTTCTGCAACAAAAAGAAAGTAGGTCTATTGAATACACTTCATCCTTCAGGGTGAAACACGGAATTAGATTATGGCTGTTTTCTTTACTTATATATTGGACAAACCTTTACGATCATATAGTATGCCTGTTGTAACATTTTACTGTTTATGGCATGTCATAGAATCATAGAATCATAGAGTTGGAAGAGACCACAAGGGCCATCCAGTCCAACCCCCTGCCAAGCAGGAAACACCATCAAAGCATTCCTGACAGATGGCTGTCAAGCCTCCGCTTAAAGACCTCCAAAGAAGGAGACTCCACCACACTCCTTGGCAGCAAATTCCACTGTCGAACAGCTCTTACTGTCAGGAAGTTCTTCCTAATGTTTAGGTGGAATCTTCTTTCTTGTAGTTTGAATCCATTGCCCCGTGTCCGCTTCTCTGGAGCAGCAGAAAACAACCTTTCTCCCTCCTCTATATGACATCCTTTTATATATTTGAACATGGCTATCATATCACCCCTTAACCTTCTCTTCTCCAGGCTAAACATACCCAGCTCCCTAATGTCACTGAGCAATGTTCTTTTAAGAGTGAATGAACATGAATTATCTGCACCTGTTGCCTTAGTTCAGGCTTCCTCAACCTCGGCCCTCCAGATGTTTTTGGCCTACAACTCCCATGATCCCTAGCTAGCAGGACCAGTGGTCAGGGATGATGGGAATTGTAGTCTCAAAACATCTGGATGGCCGAGGTTGAGGAAGCCTGCCTTAGTTAGTGTTCCCCCCCTTATATTGTACTCAGACTTACTGGTTTACCTCGACTGAGAACCTATTATGAATAAGTTCCATGTAGCTGTTATATACAGCACCAGTATGGGCATTTATTATATCCTTGTATGTTTCTTTGGAATTTGTGTAGCTATTATATTACAAAGTGTCTATGTTTATATGATTTAGAACTACGCACAGCTGATGAAGCTCCTTTGTGCGAAACAGGGGAATATCCAGGAATCCTTGTCTTGTCTGTCTGTGCCAGCATCTACCAGTGCCAGTTTCTTTTGTCTACCAACTTTATCATCTTCATTAGATACTTAGAAAATTATTTCATGTCACTCTTCTAAGGAATACGTCAGACAGAAAAATACAAGAAATGATGGAAGAAATTAGAAATGAATGTATTACGGCACTGACAAAAAAGGATTTGTATTTTGTACATACTGGACTTGGTTGTCAACTGAATAAGCTACATTTTAATATATTATGTCACGATGTTGATTTTGACACAATGAGAAGCTGTATCTAATTTCTGAGAAGTAGTTTCTAGTAAATAACTTTGCAATTGTTATCATACAGCCTATTCTGTTTACGTGTTTTTTCAATGGGATTTGCGTAATATAGGCATTCTGGTGGCTTTAATTCTTTATGCAAAGACAGCAGCCAGAAATTTAATAGCGAAATATTGGAATAACACCAACAAATATTGTTAACGCCAACAAAAGATGAATAGCAGTTAAAGTTGTGCGAATACCTCCAACTTGCCAAAATGACAGTTAATAAGAAATCACTCAGGCGACAAGGTTAAAAAAGAATGGGATTGCTTTAAAAATTACCAGACAAAATATGGTTCCAATAACACTTGGCTGTGCCTAGATTAAATTCACAGATAAAAGGGAATTTTCTTGATAATTGAATACAGAATATTGAAATGTAATAGTTGTGTTGAAGCCACAAAGAGATAGAGGGAAGTCAATAAACATACAGCTATAAGGGACACAAACCAGCTTAGTGGAATAGAAAGTGACTGTAAGGAAGGGGGGGGGGAAGAATATGAAGGTAACTTCTTTCTAGGAATTTTGTGTATAGAATATTCAAATCATGGTTTGTGCTCATTAAGTAATTTTGTGTATTTGAAAAATATCTTTATCTTTTAAATTTCTTTTATATATCTATATTTTTCTTTTATGTATTTTTTACTTTCTTTTCTTCTCAGTACAGTATATGTGGTTTAGGATTAATCTATTATTTTTTTGTAAATTTCAAAAATGCAATAAAAATGAATAAAAAATAAGAATCTATCAATGTTTAACTTTTTTTTTAATTGTTATTTTTTTCATGGACGAAGGTGGTCCTGATATAGATATATATAGAAAATTCTATCCGCGTCTGTTTTCATTGCTTTTTTTGTGGAGGAAGGTTCTCTCTGTATATAAAAGTTTATTCCCCCCCCCCCTTGTGCTCCCCCCGCCTAATCTGTAGTCCGCCTTCAACCCTTTCAAAGAAAGAAAGAAAGAAAGAAAGAGCTACCTCCTCCTTCCCCCGCTTCTCTGGTGAAATGGCGCCGCCTTTTCCCGCCTCCTGCCTTGGCGCCTTTTTCTCGGGCCTCTCTGAGGGGATGTGCGGGGTGCGCCTTTCGGGGGCGGCTCCTTGCCCCGGGACCTGTGGGGATTTCTGGGGGGGGGCGCCTGAAGAGGGAAGCGCCCCCCCGTTTTGCTGCCCGCATCTCTCTTGACGAAGCTCCCGTTTCCTCTGGAGAGCGAGCCCGGCGCTTTCTGAGGGAAAAACCCCCTCGCCTCTTAGAGGCAGCCGACATCCTTTATTTGCCTTTCGGGACACCCCCCGCCCTGCAAGGACCCCCTCAGGCGGCCTTTCCCCAGAACCCCCCATGGCAGATGGGGCAGTCTGAAGAAGGAGGAAAAGCTGTTGTGGCGGGGGGGGACGCGCTCTGGTACTGCGCCCCCCAAGTCTCTCCCCTCAGATTTCACCCCCCAGACGCCCCTTGAGAACCTGACTCAGTGGGTCTGTGAGGGGGTTCATGGGGGGCAGCCCAAACAGGTGGGCCCCCCACAGAAGCTCCCCAGAACCGGGCCTGGCATCTGGGGGGGGAAGGGCAGCTGAGATGCCCCTGTTGAAACAAGGACCCCCACAAAAAAGCTATGGGGCTCCCTTCCCACAGAGGTGCGCCTGGCGCCTTCTTGGCTCCCTTTCCGGAGGACGAGGCTCTTCTCGGGACGCTGGAGGCGTAAGTTTTGAGGACTTTTTAATGGTTGTCTGCGATTCAAGATGGGTTCTTTCGAGATGTATATTGTATTTTCACTGTTTTCCGAAGGGTGGTTTAGAAAAGAGTGAGGGGGCAGCCTGCCGGGGGGGGGGAGCCCCGAGGCCTCTTTGGCCAGAAGGAGCCCCAACCAGGCCGAGGCCTTTGCCTTGGGCTCCTCTCCGGAAATAGGAGCCGGGGAAGACCGCATGAAAGGAGGCCTTCGTGATATTTAAAAGTAGGTCAGGTTCAGGTTCCAGATTGAGCTCAAGAGTAAACTTTCCTAGCAAGGTACAAGTAGGAAATAAAACGTTTTGGCTGGATTATAGCTTGAGAAATTTCTCCCAACGGTTTATTCGTAATGCCGGCCATGCAGAAAGGTATCCAAGAAGGGGAGAAGACTTCCTCTTTATCCCCCCACTTTGCCGAATTGATTTAAGCCAATTAGAATCATAGAATCCTAGAGTTGGAAAGTCCCCAAGGGCCATCCAGTCCAACCCCCTGCCAAGCAGGAAACACCATCAAAGCATTCCTGACAGATGGCTGTCAAGCCTCTGCTTAAAGACCTCCAAAGAAGGAGACTCCACCACACTCCTTGGCAGCAAATTCCACTGTCGAACAGCTCTCACTGTCAGGAAGTTCTTCCTAATGTTTAGGTGGAATCTTCTTTCTTGTAGTTTGAATCCATTGCCCCGTGTCCGCTTCTCTGGAGCAGCAGAAAACAACCTTTCACCCTCCTCTATATGACATCCTTTATATATTTGAACATGGCTATCATATCACCCCTTAACCTTCTCTTCTCCAGGCTAAACATACCCAGCTCCCTAAGCCGTTCCTCATAAGGCATCGTTTCCAGGCCTTTGACCATTTTGGTTGCCCTCCTCTGGACACGTTCCAGCTTGTCAGTATCCTTCTTGAACTGTACACAGTATTCCAGGTGAGGTCTGACCAGAGCAGAATACAGTGGTACTATTACTTCCCTTGATCTAGATGCTATACTCCTATTGATGCAGCCCAGAATTGCATTGGCTTTTTTAGCTGCTGCATCACACTGTTGACTCATGTCAAGTTTGTGGTCTACCAAGACTCCTAGATCCTTTTCACATGTACTGCTCTCAAGCCAGGTGTCACCCATCCTGTATTTGTGCCTTTCATTTTTTTTTTGCCCAAGTGTAGTACTTTACATTTCTCCTGTTAAAATTCATCTTGTTTGCTTTGGCCCAGTTCTCTAATCTGTTAAGGTCATTTTGAAGTGTGATCCTGTCCTCTGGGGTATTAGCCACCCCTCCCAATTTGGTGTCATCTGCAAACTTGATCAGGATGCCCTCAAGCCCATCATCCAAGTCATTGATGAAGATGTTGAATAAGACTGGGCCCAAGACAGAACCCTGTGGCACCCCACTAGTCACTTCTCTCCAGGATGAAGAGGAGCCATTGATGAGCACCCTTTGGGTTCGGTCAGTCAGCCAGTTACAAATCCACTGAATGGTAGCATTGTCTAGCCCACATTTTACCAGCTTCTTTACAAGAATATCATGGGGCACCTTGTCAAAGGCCTTGCTGAAATCAAGATAGGCTATATCCACAGCATTCCCTTCATCTACCAGGCTTGTAATTCTGTCAAAAAATGAGATCAGGTTAGTCTGACATGACTTATTTTTCAGAAACCCATGCTGACTTTTAGTTATCACAGCGTTCCTTTCTAGGTGCTCACAGACCGTTTGCTTAATGATCTGCTCTAGAATCTTTCCTGGTATTGATGTCAGGCTGACTGGGCGGTAATTGTTTGGGTCTTCTCTTTCCCCCTTTTTGAAAATAGGGACAACATTTGCCCTCCTCCAGTCTGCTGGCACTTCGCCTGTTCTCCAGGAATTCTCAAAGATTACTGCCAGTGGTTCTGAAATCACCTCTGCCAGTTCTTTTAATACTCTTGGATGTAGTTCATCTGGCCCTGGAGACTTGAATACATCTAAATTAGCCAAGTATTCCTGTACTACCTCCTTACTTATTCTGGGCTGTGTTTCCCCTGCTGAATCATCTGCTCCATATTCTTCAGGTCGGGCATTGTTTTCTTTCTTGGAGAAGACTGAGGCAAAGAAGGCATTGAGGAGTTCTGCCCTTTCTCTGTCCCCTGTTCGCATTTCACCATCTTCTCCTCTAAGTGATCCCACTGTTTACTTGTTCTTCCTTTTGCTACGGACATACCCATAAAAGCCCTTTTTGTTGCTTTTAACCTCTTTAGCAAGCCTGAGTTCATTCTGTGCTTTAGGTTTTCTGACTTTGTCTCTACACGTGCTGGCTATTTGTTTGAATTAATTAATGAGCTCCTCACCTTTCAATCGGCTCATTGATTGTGTTTTTATATACCATATTTTTTCCGTCTATAAGACACCCCCATGCATTTGGGGGCCTCCGATTTAAGAAAATGGGGGGGTGGCCTCCGTGTATAAGACACCCTCACATTTTTGACATTATATTGCAGGGCGGAAACCTGGTCTTATAAACGGAAAAATACAATATGTTGGAAACTGCCCAGAGTGGCTGGGGAAACCCAGTCCGATGGGGGGGGGCTACATAATGTATTATTTGTAGGGGCCCCCCCATCGGACTGGGTTTCCTCAGCCACTCTGGGCAGCTTCCAACATATATAAAAACACAATAAAACCTCACACAAAGCTTCCATATACAGTGGTACCTCTGGTTGTGAACAGGATCCGTTCTGGAGCCCCATTTGCAACCTGAAAAGTACGCAACCTGCGTCTGCGCGGGCTGCAATTCGGCGCTTCTGCGCATGCGCGTGGTGTCATTTGACATGTGCGCATGCGCGAACCGCCGAACTCAGAAGTAGCCCGTTCTGTTATTTCTGGGTTTGGCACATTCGTAACCCGCGACGAACGCAACCCACAGCGATCGCAACCGAGGTATGACTGTACAGGGCTGCCTTCGGACATCCTCTAAAGGTGATACAGCACCAGCGGCCGACTGAATGGCATTGTTTCAGCCAGCCGCCATTTTGTTTTGGACTTCTGGTTCTGGGCCTGAGGCAGCTTTCCACCATCCTAGGACTGTGGGGTTTGGGGTCCGTTTGTCGAAGACCCTGAGGGACCCTCGGAATGGTTTCTTCCCAGGTGACGGAAGGACAGGACCCTGCCCCCCGCGGGATGGACCTTGCACGATACGCTTTGCCAGGTGTTTCCAGGTGGTTTATTGTGGCTGCAGTGGGATGGCACCCCAGGAGGGAGACAGGTGGATGGTCACCAGATGAACAAGGGCTTCCCGTCTGTAGACGCCATGAAGCTGAGGCAGTCCAGCAAGGTTAGGCAGTCCGTCATCTTCTCCGGAGGCACGATCTGCTCAATCACTTGTCGCAGGTAGCTTGGGTTGTTGTAGGCGTCTCCTTCAGGGCCTGCCACGTCTGGGCGCTCCCTCAGGATCCCGTAGGTGTTGACAATGTGCTCCGTGAACCTGGAGTGGAAGTTTGGGTCGTAGCCCTTTGGCTTCAGCATATTCATGATTGTGTCATAGCGCTCCCCCAGGGATTGGCGCTCATCTGCTGACATTGGAGACAGGGAGTCATTGGCTGCCTGTGGGGAGAGAAGCAGCGTTAGAAAAGAGGGTTTCTGAGCCCTCGAGAGAAGCCGAGCCTCCCCAGCCGCCTTTATGGAGTTGCAGGTTTATGCAGCCAGGAGGGTCAAATGGAAAAAAATTCCTGCTGCTCCTGGCATCTTCAGAAGGTGGGGGGGGCATCTTTGATTATTCTCTATCGCCAGTGCCAGTTCCCCACCCCCAAGGTGGCACCCTCCTTTGGTTTGGAGCTGCTACCCCCCCCATCAACCCCAGCCAGTCAGTTTGACAGTTCAAACCCCAAAGTCAGAGAAAGTTGTAGCCACATGTTGCGAATAGACAGCTGAATAGACAGCTACATTTATGTTTCCTTCATCCATCTCTCGGGTGCCAATGGCTACTGCATTTAACACAGACATCACTAAGGCCTTATGTAAACCAAAAATTAACCTTAAGCTTATTCAAAAAGGAAAAAAGACATTTATCATATTAATCAATTTATTTATGAGAAAGTGATTCACTAAAATCATTTTAGGAATTGAGCTGTGTAGTCTGGAGCAATGCCAAGTGAGCTACATAGGCAAAGGAGCCAAGTATATGTAGTTCATTTAAAAGGTTGAATGCCGGAAAGGGAGGGGTCAGAGAAACCATGAAATTTGCCCTGAGTTTGTGCAGCTGGGGCTATGCAGCTTCCTCCCCTTGAGGGGTGGGGGCTGCTTCCTGTTCTTTTCTTTGCCACTTGAAAATGGCAAAAAGCAGAGCTGTTCAGAAGCTCCCTGAAACTCCCTAGCAATACATGGCCCAGGAGGGATATGGAGGCTGACTTCTCTTTATTGTTTTGCACCAAAGGAAAAAGGAGTACGTAAACTTGACACCACTGCAAATGAAGGACGGGGGTGGGGGTGGAGAGATATTTGGTTCATTTTGTCTTTTAACATGAAGTTATTTAATTGCATTTCTTGAAACTGTGAAGTAAAACACAGCTACCCTTTGAGATTCACGCTCCTCTGGATCTTGCGACACAGCTTATGTATTTATAAAAATATTTACACACTACTCAATCATAAAAATATATCATAGCAGTTTACAACATTAAAAATATAGAAAACCATACACTAAAAGTGTAAAAAGGTGAAAAACAAGCATCAGGTAACCATTGTGGAAAGATACAGTCTGATCTGCCTGCATAGGCCTTGCGGAATAGAAAAGTTTTTGGCAGGCTTTTGCTGAATCTTTATTGACTGGGTTTATGGCACTAAAGACTTGGTTTCTCATTGTCAAGTGAGCCATCACCAACTTAGGGAACAACCAACGACATTCCTGTAGATGATGTTAGTGATCAAGCTGGGATATAAGGGTTCAGGAAATCCCTGAGGTAGCCTGGACCTAAGTTGTTCAGGGCTTTGTAAATTAATACCAACTTGAACTTGGCTCAGTAGTAGATGGGACATCAGTACAGCTGTTTTAACAATGGTGTCACATGTTCATAGAATCGTAGAGTTGGAAGGGACTGTAAGGGTGGCCATCCAACCTCTGCTTATAAACCTTCAAGGAAGGAGAGTCCACAACCTCCCAAGGGAGACCGTTCGATTTTGAACAGCTCTTACTGTCAGAAAGCTCTTCCTGATGTTTAGTGTTAATCTCCTTTCTTATAACGTGAATCCACTGGTTCAGGTCCTACCCTCTAGATCAGAAGAAAACAAGCTTGCTGCATATTCCATGTGACAGCCCTTGAGATAGGTGAAGCTGGCTATCACATCTCCTCTCAGTTTCCTCTTTTCCAGGCTGAACATACCAGCTCCTTCAACTGTTCCTTATAAGACTTGGTTTCAGACCCTTGATCATCTTGGTTGCCATCCTCTCCAACCACGTTCTTGACAAGAAGCTCCCATCAGCAATTTGACCGCAACATTCTGTGCCAGCTGGAGTTTCTGAACCCATTCTCCAACCAATAAATAAATGTGCAGAGAAATGCAGATAGAATAATATACAAAAAGGCATTAATGAAAAGAACAAGGAGTTGCAATAAGGGAAACCTATTAGCTTGAGGGCCACATCCCTTTCTAGGTTACTTTCTTTGGGGTGCACGTCAGTGGTGGGCAGAGCCAGAGGCAAAAGTGGGCAGAGCAACAATTGTTGTTTTTTATCTCTAGAAAAGAGTGGCTGCTTTCTATAGTCACTCATGTACCACTCTCTGTCCTTCATCCAGGAAAGCTGGACCCATTATAAAGAGATCAAAGACACACATTCCATCCAGGCAAAAACACTCAAGGAGAGTGACCTCATGAGCCCAGCAGCTCTGCTGTCAAAATTGGGGCTGGGATTGGCAGGCTCTGATGCAGAAGAAATGGGGTTGAGGGCTGGGGAACCAGGGTTGGAGGAAGTGGGATCTCCTTTCCACCCTGGCTTTGGTCACTTTGGAAGGGTGACCAGGGGCGTCGTCTCCGTTCCTGACATTCCTGTGGAGCAGGAAGGCTCAGTGGAGGGCTTTGTTCCACTCACTGGAGGCTGGACAGGAGGCAGCAGTGACAGACCAGGATCCTGAGCTGGAGGGTGTAGCCTTGTTGCCTAGAAGCAGACATTGCCTTTGCAGATGGAGCAGACTCGCCCGCTCCGATGGAGTGCACTCTTGCAGTCTCGATATTCCCACACGACAAGGGAATCTTGTGAGTGAGTGTCCTGAACTCCTTGGCTTGCTCCTAAATTCCTGAACTGCGATGCTTGAGTACGGTGTCTGCTGCTGAGACTGTACCATTACTTGCCTGGATAAAGGTGTCTTTCTCTCCTCTAGGTGTTGGGTAGGAGCCAGGACAAGGGCAAAGCAGGGCCAGAGGAATGTGGCCTGGGGAAAGTTCTGGAGGGCCAAACAGAAAGGCCTCAAGGGCCATGTTTAGCCCCTAGGCCTGCATCTTCCCATCTCTGGGCTGCAGCTTTCAGGGTTGCTGTCCCTCCATCTTCTTCAATCAACATGCACCCTGTCAACACACCACAGCAGGGCTAGGACTGGGGAGTGGGGGGGCAGGGGAATCTCCCCTCACCTGCTGGATTTTCTCAGGGATGCTGCTGACAGTGAAACCGTAGAGGCGGACCCGATCAGGGAAGATGCTGGAGAGGATCCTGCGATCCAGCTGGAAGGCAATCTCTCCAACGATGCGCTCCATGTTTATCAGTTTGGGATCTGTAAGGACCAAGGGGGGATTTCCAGTCAGTCCAGCAGGATACCGCAGTAGGCAGCAGATCTCCCATCTCCTCCTTGAGGGGGACACCCAACGAAGCGCTACATTTGCTCAGGGAAGCCTTAGGGCCAGGGCGGCCCCACTAGGACTGTTCCCATACTGCACCCTCACTGGACCTCCTCCGTGCCCTCCTTGAGTGCTTTTGCCTGTGCAGGATGTGTCCTTGAGGTGCCTCTGACTTGCCTGGATAGAGAAACGTGATATGTGTGTGTTTGTAGATATGCTGGTTGACATCCTCCAATGGCACAAAAGAATATAGGGTTTAGCCCTGTTGACAAAACTTGCATATTATGAAAGAGATATCAAATGAAGTACACTAAACAATATTTATTGAAAAATAGTTCGTTAATTATTGGAATGTAACATGCCAAGACACTGTTCAACCTTATATTTTATTTTCACTCATATAATCATTAATATAATTTGACATTCTGCTTGAAATGAAGTCATAACCAAAGGCACCCAAAAAGTTATGTAACACTCCTTAAACCCCCGGAGATGCACTCCATTGTCTCTTGAGACAGACAAACGCAAATAAAAAACCCTCCTTAAACCATAATTGACCTTTTGTATATGGATCCAAGATATTATGAAATCATATATTGATATATTGTGAAAGCAGATGAAGCATTGGGCGGAGCACTATCAAGAACTGTACTTGTGGGAAAACATGGTCGTTGACACAGCATTTGACAGCTAAAAGCTGGCCGCACGTCCTCCCTCATGCTACACCTCCACTACTTCCTCTTGAAGTGTTGGGGTGCAGGATCTGTGCCACAAGACATGCATGACTCCAGCATTGTGACCCTCTACAACAGGAGTTAGCAACCTTTTTCAGCCGTGGGCTGATGCACCGTCCCTCAGACCATGTGGTGGGCCAGACTATATTTTGGAAAAAAAATAAATGAACAAATTCCTATGCCCCACAAATAACCCAGAAATGCATTTTAAATAAAAGGAACACATTCTACTCATGTAAAAACACCAGGCAGGCCCCACAAATAACCCAGAGATGCATTTTAAATAAAAGGAAACATTATGCTAATGTAAAAACACGTTGATTCCCAGATCGTCCACGGGCCGGATTGAGAAGGCAATTGGGCCACTTTCGGCCCACGGGCCTTAGGTTGCCTACCACTGCAGTACATTGTATGGTATAGTTTTCCCTCACATTCTAAGGTTCTCCTAACACCTTAATTCTTTGTTTTAATAAGGGATACTTTAAAACAATGTGCGAACATATTTTAAAATAATAAAAATTTGAAATCCACTACATCAAGGCAGCTCTCAAAAAATAATGACAAACATATCTGAATTAATGCTGCAATGCTTTTTTGTTTGCAGGGAACATCACTCATGCTTTTTAAAAATTCCAAGCATGCTCACAAATCAGTTAACACTGACAGGAAAAATAAAGCACTATGACAATCATTTTAGTTCCTTGCTGAACCAAACAGGTTTATCTCAGTAACACACTCATTTACTATCAAATAGCAGCTTTAATCCCCCCAACACCAAACCCCCACAGAAAACCACACCCCAGCACCAGCCCAGACAACCTCAACCATACTCCACACCACCCAACAGCCCACACCTTCAGTACCCCCCCCACTCTTCACTAAAGAAAACAAATTCCTTCAACCTTCATAACACAACTCACAATCAGGCAAAAAGCTGATATCTAACCAACACAATGGTGGCAATAGAGCGTACCAATACACATACCCCCACCCCAACACACTGACGATGTTGCTAGTTACACTGGCAACATTGCTTCTGAAACTTACACATGACACTGGCGTCACAAAGATGCCTCACACCATCTTGCTGGACACCCCCATCGTAAACGACAAGGGGAATGGCCTGTCCCTGAACACGGCCATCCACACCAGCTGAGACCCAGGACCAACCGGCTAATCACCAAAGGGTCCAAAATACCCCAAACAAACACCTATATGGATATATATAGGAAAACCCCACAACCTACCCTCTACTCTTTAACCCAAATCTAACTCCAACCCCACTAGCCCCCCACCCACCACACCCTAAGTCAGTGCAATCCCACTGGTTCACCAAACAACATGAGGCGAGAGACAAGACAACCCGGACGGGTTGGCAAGGAATCACCCAACATAATAGGGAAACTAGATGGCTAACTTAAAGGCAATTACACTAAGCGTGAGGGGGTTGGGAAACCCCATAAAAAGAAAACACATCACCTCATACATAAACAGCATGAAACCACACATCACCTTCCTACAAGAAATACATAACCCACCCAAAGGGAGCACACTCCTGAGCGACTCCCGCTTCAGTCAACAATGGGTGGCAAACGGCTCAGGAAAAGCCCGGGGGGGGGTAGCTGTGGTACTTAGTAGAGACCTGAACTTCAAAGCCACAACAGTCCTAAAGGATAAAAAGGCAGATTCATATTCGTTAAAGGGACACTAGATGGCAAAATCAAACTAACAATCGGCTCTATATACGCCCCAAACCTGAAACAACTAGAATTCTTCCAGAAGACACTAAACAAGTTCCTCTCCTTCTCTGAAGGGGAAGCAATCCTAGGAGGCGACCTCAACCTAAATATGAAAGGCATATCCCTAAAAAACACTCACCCCACAACCTCATGGACAACCTTCCTCAACCCCCCCCAACAACTAGGGACTCTTACAAGCTACTGAAAATGTTAAAAAACACGGGTCTTTATGACATCTGGAGTGAGCAAAGCCCAAGAGATACCAGCCACACATTCCAATCCGGACGCTCATGGTACAGTATCCAGACTGGACAGCATTGTGGTGTTTATGATTTAAACCACAATGCGTGAGTTCAAATAAAGCAGACAGGTCTTGACCAGCAAGCCTGAATTGGCAGAGAAGAGTGGGCAAGAGCCTCTTTCCTCTCCCATCCAGGTACTTTATTGACACAGAAAACCCGCCTTCCAAGATTCAAATCATCCAATCACAGTGTCCAGAGCAAACTCCCCCCACAGGCCATGTGGCCATGAGGAGAACAAAGAACTCTTTGAACTTAGCAGAAACCGGTTTAAGCTAGTACTAACTTCCCTAAACTAACAGGTCATCAGCATTCCAAGATCAGGTAGAAGAAAGACACAAGATTGATAGTAGGAAGTGAAGAACAAGCATCCTGGCCATATTGACACTTCCCAGGCCTCCAGGATGTTAGCATCAAAGGAACAGATGCTCCGGGGTTATCAGAGATACACTCCTTGCCATGTAGTTGTAAATTAAACCAGCAACTTAATTGAAAGAGAGACGTGACTCTGTGCTTCCCAATGATGGAAGCTTAAGGAACACAGCCAATTGATACAGCCAGATTCAGGTCATGTAGGATTTATCATAGGAAATCATATTATGTGCATAGACCAGCAGGGAACTCTTGCACTCAAACACAGCCACATAAAGGGCATCGGAATGTCTTGCTCATCCGCACTATGTCTTTAGACAATTTATGATCTCTTATTTAATCCTGCATGAACACCACACAGCATCCTGCTCACACAGGGTCTGATCCCTTTAGTGGAATCAACAAACATAGGCAACATCAAAATCACAGATCACGCCCCAGTAGAAGTCACTATTAAAATAGGAGAAGAAACACAAACCACCCCATCATGGTCCTTCAGTCCCACCCTAACTACAAACAAACAAATTAGAGAGAGTCTCACAAAAACCCTCCAAAACCAACACGGCTACCCACCTGTAACTGGAACTATGGAAGGCACCACATTGAGCCGCATGAAATGGAAGTCCATCAATGGCAGACCAACACGGCTACCCACCTGTACCTGCAAAACTACTTCAAGGAAAACAATGTAGACAATATAAAAACACCCCTCTTATGGGACGCAATGAAAGCGGTTACCAGAGGAGCTTGCATAAAAGAGAAAGCACTCCTTAAAAAACAAACCTCCTCTAAAATTAAC
The DNA here is from genome assembly GCA_900245905.1 of Lacerta viridis. Taxonomy (NCBI): domain Eukaryota; kingdom Metazoa; phylum Chordata; class Lepidosauria; order Squamata; family Lacertidae; genus Lacerta; species Lacerta viridis. The sequence continues at coordinate 42,022 of OFHU01003283.1, read as the reverse complement.
AACTTAGAACAAGACATCACCAATCTTTCATCACGCTACAAACAAACAGGATCTAAAAAACTCCTTCAACTCATAGAACAAAAAAGAAGAGAAATAGACTCCCTAGAAATCAACAAAACAATGATCAACATTCTATACTTAAAACAGCGCTTCTATGAATATGGAGGGGAAAACTCCAGACTATTAGCAAATAGATGTAGGGAAAAAACACTCAAAGCAAGAATACACTGCATCACCAAAAAAGATAGCAACACGACATTTCCCCCCAAAGAAATAACTGCAGAATTTGCAAAATTCTACTCCAACCTATACATCTCCCATAACCCACCTGAGAAGGAAATCAGAGAATTCCTAGCAGAGATGAACATACCCACTCTAACTAATGAGGAACAAGAATTCATGGACAGTCCCATCACCCCAGAGGAAATAGACACAATCCTCAAAAACTTAAAACCACACAAAGCTCCAGGCCCAGATGGCTTCACAGCAGAATTCTATAAGAAATTCAAAGAACCCCTGATGCCCTACATGACACGCCTGTTTAATGACATCATGAAAGGAGGGCCCATCCCCAAAACCTGGACCCTCTCCAAAATAGTCTCCATCCCAAAACCATTGAAGGACAGCCTCAAAGTAGAATCATACCGCCCAATCTCATTAATAAACCAAGACTACAAAATATTCACATCAATCTTGGCCAACCGCCTGAAAAAATTCTTATCCAAGTTAATAGCCCCAGACCAGACTGGCTTTGTCCCTGGTCGCAATATTACAGACCCCATCAGGAAACTACTGAACCTAATCGAACACAGCAAGGCAACTAAACTCCCATTGACAATTATGTCCCGTTGTTGTTGTTGTTGTTGTTGTTGTTGTTGTTCAGTCGTGTCTGACTCTTTCTCACCCCATGGACCAGAGCACGCCAGGCACCCTATCCTCTACTGCCTCCCGCAGTTTGGCCAAACTCATGCCAGTCGCTTCGAGAACACTGTCCAACCATCTCATCCTCTGTCGTCCCCTTCTCCTTGTGCCCTCCATCTTTCCCAACATCAGGGTCTTTTCCAGGGAGTCTTCTCTTCTCATGAGGTGGCCAAAGTACTGGAGCCTCAACTTCAGGATCTGTCCTTCCAGTGAGCACTCAGGGCTGATTTCTTTAAGGATGGATAAGTTTGATCTTTTTGCAGTCCATGGGACTCTCAAGAGTCTCCTCCAGCACCATAATTCAAAAGCATCAATTCTTCGGCGATCAGTCTTCTTTATGGTCCAGCTCTCACTTCCATACATTACTACTGGGAAAACCATAGCTTTAACTATACGGACCTTTGTCGGCAAGGTGATGTCTCTGCTTTTTAAGATGCTGTCTAGGTTTGTCATTGCTTTCCTCCCAAGAAGCAGGCGTCTTTTAATTTCGTGACTGCTGTCACCATCTGCAGTGATCATGGAGCCCAAGAAAGTAAAATCTCTCACTGCCTCCATTTCTTCCCCTTCTATTTGCCAGGAGGTGATGGGACCAGTGGCCATGATCTTAGTTTTTTTGATGTTGAGCTTCAGACCATATTTTGCGCTCTCCTCTTTCACCCTCATTAAAAGGTTCTTTAATTCCTCCTCACTTTCTGCCATCAAGGTTGTGTCATCAGCATATCTGAGGTTGTTGATATTTCTTCCGGCAATCTTAATTCCGGTTTGGGATTCATCCAGTCCAGCCTTTCGCATGATGAATTCTGCATATAAGTTAAATAAGCAGGGAGACAATATACAGCCTTGTCGTACTCCTTTCCCAATTTTGAACCAATCGGTTGTTCCATATCCAGTTCTAACTATAGCTTCTTCTTTTTTTTAATAAGATTTTATTAGTTTTCCATATAAACAAAAACACAAAAACAATACAATACACCAATACAACATACATCTTTTTTTTTTTTAAACAAATCTAAACATCCATACATCTATAACAAAACACCTACATCCCTTTACTTTAACATATAAAAGGAATTCTTGTTCCGGATCTTCTTACAAAAAACAAAATGACTTCCCCCGCTTTCCCTCCTTTGTCTTCAATACTAATATACTTTGGTAACATCCAATTTTAGCTTTAAGATTCATTATCCAAATCCACTTTTATTAAACTATTCCAATAAATCTCTTTACCTTAATAATCCTTCAAATATCTTTGAATCTAAATCATAAATACTTAACATCTTATAATACCACATAACAATTCTTAAAACCATCTTATAATTCTTCTTATTTAGACTGCTGCTAATAGTCAATCACATATCTCTTTACTAGCTCAGAATCCTATAGTCTTAACACACTGTCTTCAGGGTACCTTAGAGCCGTCCTAGTTAAATTTCTATCTTTTTCACCCTATCCCCCTTCTCACCATTTTCCTACCCTCTCCCGGGCTCACCCACCATTCCTCTTTGCATCTCCCTCTATCATCTTTGTTCAATGTCAGCTTACATTTATAAACCTCCCCCCTGGGAGCCTCTGGAAACACCAACTCTCATCTTCCAGCATCTCCATTCCATATTTTGGATTATCTTCCACTTGTATCTTCAAGATTCTTCTCGCCTTCATCTCTGGACTCCCACTCCAGGATGTTGTTCTTTCAGCCAAAGCAACAACCCTGTGACTCTCACTCCAGGGTTTTTCATGTCCTTGGAATTGCTCAATCTCTTTGTTACATTTCTCCAGTGTTTCCTGCAGCTCCCTGGTAAAGTTTAATTCCAATTTGTCAAAGTTCTCCCAAATCTGACTGGTTTTTCTTGATCCATAAAAAATTTCTTTGAGATTACGCCTCATCCAGTCCATTTTTTGATTTATCAGTTCAAATTGTAAAAGGGTTGTCCTTTCTTCCTGGGTAATGTCCGGGTCTAAGATCAGTTTAAAAACGAAAGCAAACATGGTTGGAGAGGACAAAGGGTATCAAGTGTCAGTAATTTTCCATCTTTAAGTGCAAGTTTCCCAGCGCCATTTTCCCCTGAGGCAGGGTGCCAAGAACAGTCCAAAAAACCACAAAAGAGATATTTCCAAAATCTTCAACCCCTCACAGGGATTTAATCCATCTCATCTGTCAAAGTACTTCAAAGCGACGTTGTATCTAACATGCAGCTGCAGCCGCTTGTAACTAAGTTGCCTTCTCTGCACAACAAAGGAGAGGGACGGGCTTCCTTTTAACATCCCTCCCGGTTGCCAATTGTTAAATTGCTAATCCAATTAGTCTCGTACTTACAGCAGCCGGGGTTTTTTCTTTCTTCTTTAAATTGACAGGAAATGCTTGGCGCTCAAGTCTGGCGGAATCGTTGCTTTGTCCTCCGGGGGCAGCTGTCTCTTCAGTCCCATGTCGGAGCCTGACTCCGATTTTCCCCCTTACGTGGGTCAATCGGAGACAAGGACGGCACGTCTGGGACCCACAAGACCAAGGTCCACGGGACGCTCTTCCCGTGGCTTTAAGGGACCTGTGGCGCAGACACAGTAGTCCCTATAACCCCTCGAAGGACGGAGCTCTTCAGCTCCCGGCCGCCATTAACCGGCACCAAACCGGAAGTTAACTAACTATAGCTTCTTGTCCCACATAGAGATTTCTCAGGAGACAAATGAGGTGATCTGGCACTCCCATTTCTTTAAGAACTTGCCATAGTTTGCTGTGGTCGACACAGTCAAATGCTTTTGCGTAGTCAATGAAGCAGAAGTAGATGTTTTTCTGGAACTCTCTAGCTTTCTCCATAATCCAGCGCATGTTTGCAATTTGGTCTCTGGTTCCTCTGCCCCTTCGAAATCCAGCTTGCACTTCTGGGAGTTCTCGGTCCACATACTGCTTAAGCCTGCCTTGTAGAATTTTAAGCATAACCTGCGTGTGAAATGAGCGCAATTAGTGGAGCATAGTTGGAGCATTCTTTGGATTGGGATGTAGACTGATCTTCTCCAGTCCTCTGGCCACTGCTGGTTTTCCATGTTGAGTGTAGCACCTTAGCAGCAGCATCCTTTAAAATTTTAAATAATTTAAATAATTCAGCTTTGAATATCATCCCTGCCAAGAAAACTCCATGGACAAAGACACAAAGACATAAACATTATGTCCCTAGACATCCTCAAAGCTTTTGATTGCCTAGAATGGAAATATACCTATCAGTACTAACTAGCATGAAATTTGGCCCCCTTCCTACAAACCATCAACAAATATACTCCCAAGCCTCAGCAAAATGCAGAATTAATAATATGGACTCAAATACCATAACAATCCAAAGAGGCACAAAACAAGGGTGCCACTATCTCCCTTCCTATTTATCCTGGCGCTGGAATCCCCCTACACATCAATCCGAGCAGCCACCAGACATAGGGGGGGAAATAAAAGGCAAAACCTATAAATTAGGATCTTTTTGCAGATGAACTCAACACCATGCAGCATCTTCCCTAATTGGAGAACCTACAACGAACAAGTAAAATTTTGCAAAATCGGAAGCCATGTGCTTCAACACCCCCCCTCACATCCAAAGAGAACTCACTAACATCACCAAGATAAAACTCTGTCACACCAAGTTCAGATACCTAGGGGTACAAATAACCAAAAACCTCAACAAATTATACCTCCACAACTACAAACCCCTATGGCAACAAATAAACAAAGACTTAAAGAGATGGAACAACATGAATTTCACTCTCTCAGACAAAATAGCCATGATCAAAATGATCACCCTTCCAAAACTAACCTACCTATTCCAAACCCTCCCAATCTGGATTCCCCCAACCCAACTCCGCAAATGGCAGAGAAAATTACACTCCTTTATCTTCTCACACAAAAAACCAAGAATATGCATCAAATACCTACACCTCCCTACCGCAGAAGGATAGGGAATCCCCAAAATAGAAGCATACTACAGTGCCAACCAAATATGCCATATAATCCCATATATACTAGAAGACGAGACAAAACAATGGATACACCTAGAAAGGGACACAATTGAAAATATCTGCACCACAGCATACCCACTCCTCCCAAACAAACTAAGAAAAATCCCCACAACACTTAACAGATACACACAAACCATGTTCAAAGCATGGAAAGCAGAAACAGGCAAACTATCCCCAACCCCATCCCCACTAATTCCCCTGACCTACCATCCACGACAAAGGTCCATATAGTTAAAGCTATGGTTTTCCCAGTAGTAATGTACGGAAGTGAGAGCTGGACCATAAAGAAGGCTGATCGCCGAAGAATTGATGCTTTTGAATTATGGTGCTGGAGGAGACTCTTGAGAGTCCCATGGACTGCAAGAAGATCAAACCTATCCATTCTTAAAGAAATCAGCCCTGAGTGCTCACTGGAAGGACAGATCCTGAAGTTGAGGCTCCAGTACTTTGGCCACCTCATGAGAAGAGAAGACTCCCTAGAAAAGACCCTGATGTTGGGAAAGATGGAGGGCACAAGGAGAAGGGGACGACAGAGGATGAGATGGTTGGACAGTGTTCTCGAAGCTACTAACATGAGTTTGGCCAAACTGCGAGAGGCAGTGAAGGATAGGCGTGCCTGGCGTGCTCTGGTCCATGGGGTCACGAAGAGTCGGACACGACTGAATGACTGAACAACAAAAAACCATCCACTATTCCACCATGCAGCACAAACCTCAAACTAAAACCTGGCAATCCAAAGGCCTATATCGCCTAATAGACTTTTATAAAAATAACAAACCTCTGTCAACACAAGAAATACAGGACAAATTAGAAGACACCCAAATGCCCTGGTTAACAACACAACACCAATTACATGCCCTCTTAAACAATCCAACAGTAAAATCAGCAGCAACTAGACCAACTGACAGACCTTCGACAAACCTCGAAAACCATCCTAATGACAAAGGGACACGGCAGAGGGCTGGTATCCGCAATATACAAAATACTACTCAAAAATCCCACGAGAGCTCCCTAGACACAATCAAAAAACAATGGGAGGATGACATAGGATACGAAATCAACCCCACCCAATGGACCAGAATGTGGTCTAAACCCCCCTTTAAATCCATATCAACAAAAAGAAGAGAACTCACCCTAAAACTAACCTACAGGTGGTATCTAACGCCAAGAAAATTAGCGCTAATATGCCCAGGAACCTCACCAAAATGCTGGAGAGGGTGCACCTCCACAGGCACATACTTCCACATGTGGTGGGAGTGCCCCAAAATCCAAACATTCTGGACAACAACCACACGAGAAATATGTAAAATAACCAAGCAAGTGTTAGAAACCACCCCAGAATTGGTCTTACTAAACATCTTCCAAGACAATAATGCCCACTTACAACACAAAGAACTCATAATCCATCTACTCTCAGCAGCCAGAAACATCATAACCAGACACTGGAAAGACCTGTCAGGAGTAAACATGGACCAATGGTACCAAGTAGTATGGGAAACAGCCCTACTAGAAAAACTAACCAGTAACCTGAAACTGACACGGGGACAAACAGAAGAAGACACCTTCACCCCGGTATGGTTCCCCTTCATCACACACACAGCCCAACAAGACAATGACAAAAATCTACCGACAGCATACAAATCAATATGGCTAACCTGATCCAAAACACCCACCAACCCCACTCACACAGGAAACCAAAGATCACCACAGCCAACCACAAATGAACAATCACACCCTACTACGCCAACCCCGACCTCTCTCACCGCCAAAGGAGCACAAGCGAACAACAGAGAACCTACACAAACAACGCTGACACCAAACCCTACTCATATCAAGTAAAAAAGAAACATCGTCACCCCACCCCACCTATCTCCCCATCCCACCCACCTCTCTCCCCCTTTTCTTCCTAATGTCTCAACAACAAAAACTGATTTGCAAAAATGTCATATGGAAAAATACGAGAGAGACACTGCACTACCATTGTAAATCAAGAAAATCTTTAATATTTTTTTTAAATAGCAGCTTTAATACCAGTCAAGTCATAGATTTGAGAACAAAATAAACATATGCTGGAAATTAATCTTTGAGAGGCTTGTAAATCTGCTAGAAAAATGCTTGTTTTTTAAAAAATAAATTCTGTCTAGCAAATTTGTTGGTCATAAAACATTGTTCAATGTGGAAAATGAATCAGCCCACAAAAAGTCACTAAAAGTCAATGTGTATCAAACATTTTCTCAGTTGGAATCATGGTTAGTTTGCTTTAATCTCTTTGACACACACTGTATGCTTCAAATACCAGCTAAGAGATTTTGTGTACTGCTGCTCAGATAACGTTGTTAACATCAGGAGAATTCACAACAACAAAAATGCTTGCCCCTAGCACATTTCACAGCTTCAACTGCTACAGACCGTTACTGAAAACAATGCAAACTATGGAAGTAGCATATCTACAACACAAACTTGAAAACTTCCTTTTCAAGTCTAATTCCACAATGGGTACAATCTGAGGCAGCCACTACTCCCAGCCAGTGAAAAGTAGTGGAACTTGGCTATCAGACATTTTGAAAATGTGATAGTTTACAGTACATTCTTGCAACCCAGGGCCAGATTCCAAGCATGGCAGTGGGCTGGACTAGATGACCCTAGGGTCCCTTCCAACTTTACAATTCTAAGATTTTATAAAAGGTCCTTACAACATAATGCAATTTAGTCCCATATGATTATGAAATTATAAATAAATGAGTCCCCCCCATCCTGGGAATAATGCACTCAGATAAACTGGTTTGTGCAGATCTTTTTGGGTAAGTTACTTTGGTCATAATAACAGACTACATCCAACTAATTCTTACTTAGGGCAGATCCTTTGAAATTAATGTTTGGATTTTTAATTCATTTCAGTGAGTCTACTCTGAGTAGGACTAGCATCCGAGGCAACTGTGTTTGTGTGTATGGGAGGGAGGGAAGGAAGGAAGGAGAGAGAGATATGTAAACTTACATAGTAGGAGGAGGGCAAATGAAGGCTGAGAGCAAATGTAAAAAGGTGATCTTCAACAGGGTCCGTTCCAACTCTACAATACTATAATTCTAGGGCAGTGATCTACCCAGTTGGAAGCGATTGCCCAGAGTTGTTGAACCTTTTTGGGGGAGGATTGGCCAGTTTTTGAACTTTATTAAGTGTGGAGTGCCAGCAGTTGTTGACCTATTTATGGCAGGGATTAGCAAGACTTTTTAAGCTTCTCTTAGGGGAAAGAGCACAAAGTTGTTGGGTGGTGGGGGAATTGAATAAAAATTCTCACCCAACCGTACGCAGCCTTCCCCACACCCAGCCGCAGGAGCAGGGAATAGAGCAGGGGTCAGCAACCTTTTTCAGCCGTGGGCCGGTCCACCATCCCTCAGACCATGTGGTGGGCCAGACTATATTTTGAAAAAATATATGAACAAATTCCTATGCCCTGTTACGGAAAAAATCCCAGGTGTGGAACTGCCCAGCCACCAGCCCCACAAATAACCCAGAGATGCATTTTAAATAAAAGCACACATCCTACTCATGTAAAAACACCAGGCAGGCCCCCAGAAATGCATCTATATATATAAAATCGTAAAAGTTGGATGTTTGTTACCGATCGCCTTTCTCCGTAACTGCTTGACCGATTTCGTTCAAATTTGGACACAATGTTCCATGGCCATATGGGAGTGATCATATGTAATTACATTGTACAAATAGCACACCTTTCCCAGGTAAACATGTGATTTTGTGCAAAAAAATCTAGTGCCCTCCAGTGGACATCAAAGACCACAGCAGTCATCTCATTTCACTGCCACACCCCACCTGCCTCCGGCCCCTCCTCCTGCTCCTCCTACGTCACCACCACCCTCCCCCTACATCTTCTCCTACAAAGCACCATCTGTGAGCGGATGGAGAAGTGGGGGGGAAGGGTAGAGGGCAACTGCGGAGGGGTGTGGGGGGTTGCTGGGGGGAGGGGAGCAAAACTCCTCCCCCCCAGGTCGGTTACATGGGGGGGGTTGGGCGGGTCGCCAGGCGGGTCGCCAGGCTCATCAAGACGCATACGGAGCCCTGGAGACGATTCCCCAGCCAAATAGAGCACATGGGAGGCAGAAGGCCAGGCGTGGTCGTGCTAGGATCAAGGAGGGTCACCCAGACATGAAAACCGACTCAGCTAACTAGTTTACACAGATCTGAGGAGCCAGTTGATGCGTGCTAAGCCTTCGATTTCACATATGTGGTGCCCAAACAACTGTACCCACACCACACTACCTCCAAAGTAAACCAAAAAGCTAAAAGCAAATGCAGTAGCAAACCTCAGAACTGAACTTAAAACAAAAGCTGTATTCCCCTGCAACTGCACAGGCAAACCACCTAGAAATCAAACCTTGCTGCAAAACAATGCCACCCCCAATGGAGGCTGGAACCTGCCCCACAAAAGGAACCTGGGACAAGCTGAAGCACCAATGGCTCAATTACCCTCTTTGATAACATAAAATGCACAATGATTATTTAAAAAAATATTTATTCCTTTTAATTAATTTTCTAAGCAGTAGCACTGGAAAGCAAGAGCACACAAAATCCTGAATTATTTGATTACTGACCACATTATGTAAACAGCAAACAAAAACAGCTTCAAAAAACAGAAAAACTCCCCCCCCCAAACAGAAAGCCCCAAATGGCTGAAAAACTCAGTTTCCCAGGATCCTCAGCCCTCGCAAAGGAACTACTCACCATGCAAGGGAACTCAGTTTCCCAAGCTCCCTTGCAACGATGATTCCCGGCAAATTCAGAAACTTGCCAGCACGATCTCTGATAGGCACGCCAGCTCTTTGTCGGCATGAGGGAGGGGGAAACAGCCGGCGCAACACACACACACAGAGTGGCTAGCTGTGCTTTGGCAAGAGCTCAATTGTTATTGAGATTTTGGGAGGGGGAGAAAGACCAGTCGTTGAGCTTTTTTTCAGGAGGAGAGCTTTTTTTTCCTTTTAGGCTGCCGATAACCATTTAAATTTTTTTTTCTGGGGGGGCAATTGCCCCCCCCTGCCCCCCCTGGGTACGCCCATGAGAGAAGGTGTGGGGAAGTATATGCTTTCTCTTTTATACTGTAGCTTCCTTTTACGTTTTACCAAATCAGCCACAGCAATGCGTGGCCAAGTCAGCTAGTTTTAAATAAAGGAACACATTCTATTCATGTAAAAACATGCTGATTCCCAGACCATCCGTGGGCCAGTTTGAGAAGGCAATTGGGCCACATCCGGCCCATGGGCCTTCTGTTGCCTACCCCTGGAATAGAGGCTTTCGCCCCAGCAGCAGAAATAGGACAAATGTGATGGGGGGTGGAGCAAAATCAGGAGCAAACAGGGGGTCCCTTTTTTTAATCCTGTCGGTTCCAGGGTTTGGGTCCTGAGTTGAGGGAGCTTTTGCTTCTCTCCTTCCCTCCCCCCTCCACTTGTTTGCTCACCTGCCTCCTTCCCGTCTCTCCCTGCTTGTGGCTAGCGCCAGACACTGCTTTCTGGGGCTTTCTGCGTGGTGACTCCTCCCCCGAGGAGACTCCCAGTTGGTGGAGGGCAGAGGAAGCGCCAAGGCAGCCTCAGCGCCTGCCTGCATCCTGTGATGCAGGGGGCAATAACATGCCCCCTGCAGACTTCCGGTTTGGTGCCGGTCAATGGCGGACGGGAGCTGAAGAGCTCCGGTTCTCCGAGGGGCTTTAGGGGTTACCGTGCCTGCGCCGCGGGCCCCTTAAAGCCACGGGAAGAGCGTCCCGTGGACCGTGGTCTTGTGGGTCCCCAGACGTGCCGTCCCCGCTCCCGATTGACCCTCGTAAGGGGGAAAATCGGGCGAGCGAGGCTCCGGCACGGGACTGAAGAGACGGCTGCCCCCGGAGAACAAAGCAGCGATCCCGTCAGATTCGAGCACCCAGCACTTCCTACCTAGAGACTGTAAAGAGAAGCTCTGTAAGTAAAATATTTATTGGACTCAGAACTTTTAAGAGTATTAAACTTGCAGAGGAACTTTAAAAGGAAGCCCGCTCTCTTTGAACTGCTTGACAGCAAAAGAGCTAAGCCGAGACTAACGGAAAAAGTTTTGCTAACTCTGCCAAACTTTTAAAAAGTGGATTAAAAGTTGTTTGGATGGTTTTTAAAGACTTAATAACAAGAATTAAGGCAAAAGAAGACACCACTCGCCCTCTGGATTAGGATTCCGGGTCGGAAGCGGGCTGCGTTACATTGTTGCCATTTGTTTTAGTAACTGTTTACCAGAGGAGACATTTTAATTTCTTTGTTGCCGGCTACAGCTAGTTGCACGGACTTGGTGGTTACATTGCAAGTGGAAAAAATAGATACTGACTTGGACTATTTAAAACTAACTGTTCTTGACTTGTGGAAAGTTTGAAACTTTTGAAGCTAGTGAAATCTTTGCCTATATTTGGATAGTTGGAACTGCTTGGGACTCCTGGCTCAGCAGTCTCTTTGTTCTCTGGATTGAATTGCTGGCCACCTGGTGTTTACTTTTGGGACTGTTGGTCTTCTGCTGTGAATGTCTGAGACAGTCACTACAACTGGGGTGACCTTGAGACTACAGCTGCAGAGCTCTCAGGAAATGCAAGATAGCACTAGATCCAAAACAATACAAAGAAAAGGCTCTGTTTCCCTAACTTTACAGGAGCAAATGGAGAAACTAGCTGCTAGCATTGCAGAAATAGCAGAAGGACTTAAAAAAGTATCTGAGGAGGTGAAGCAAACGCAGGTTTCAGTAAATACAATAAATACAACAGTAAACTCTGCAACAGACAAACTCCAAGCTGAGATTAAAGATCCACCCAAACATTGGAAAAGTCGATTGGACAAATTGAGGAAAACGTAAGGAAAAACAGAGAAGAAATTAACAAAATTGGTCAAGAGGTGACAGTTTTAAAGAAGGACTCAGAGGAATTTAAAGTAGTTAAGGAAAAAATAAAAAAGGTGGAGGAGAAATTGGATAACATTGATTTGGAGAAAATAGAAAGGATTGGAACACAGCAGAGAAGTATAGAAGAATCTCTTGCCTTTCTTCAACTCCGCCAAAGAGAGGGGAACATTCCGCCTAAGAGGTCTCCCAGAATTGGAAGGTGATAGCCTAAAAGCTTTTATAGTGAATCAATTTGCAACATTCTGGCATTTGGAAGAGGAAGACGTCTCAGCCCTCATAGTGAAGGCCTTCAGGTTTGGACCTAGAGGATCCAGAGGAAAGAAAAGCACCAAGACAGTCAGTGACTGTCTGATTGTGTTGAATAACAGATACGACAGAGACTATTTTCTGGATCTACACTATAAGAACAACCTGGTGGTACAGCAGAACAAAGTCATTCTTTATAAGGATATCCCCAAATTTTTCCTGGACAAAAGAGTGTCGTACAACGACTTAACAACAGAGCTAAGAAGAAGAAGCATCCCCTTCAGTTGGGAATTTCCGGAAGGCCTTGCATTTACGTTCAAAGAAAAGAAGATAAGGATAAAATCCCCGGCAGAAAAGCAAAAATTCTTGGACAAATACCTGGAAGACTTCAAAGGCTCAGCACTTGATCCAGCTTTTTTCTATCGACTTCCAGGAACATTTCCACCGCCAGGGGTACCAGGACCAAGTGAAAAAGACCCGGAAGAAGACAAGAAAGCAGAGGCATCTGGAGGAGGAGAGTAAAAAAGCAAAGGAAAATGGCGCTCAAACTGATGACGTGGAATGTTCGGGGATTGAACCAGAGACCGAAGAGACGCAGAGTTTTTTATAGTTTGGAGAAGAAGAATTTGGACATAATATGCTTACAGGAGACCCATATAGTTCGACGACATAGAAGAATATTACAAAACAAAAAACTAGGCCAAGAATTCATATCATCGGATAAAGTCAAGAAGAGAGGAGTTATAATTTATGTAAAGGAAAAATATAGCCCAAGACAGTTATTTAAAGATGAAGAAGGGAGATACATTGCTGTTGAAATTAAAGTACAAGGCGAAAAATTTTTGATTCTGGGACTTTATGCACCAAATGATGGAAAGTCAATTTTCTACAAAAACATACATGATCTGCTGTTGGATTATTTGGACTATAAAATAGTTTGCCTTGGAGATTTTAATGGTGCAGTTTCCACACTAATGGATAGATCGCAAAGAACTAAATTAACAAATGATGGGAAACTTCCAAAGACTTTCTTCGAAATGGTGGATAATTTGAACTTGGTGGATGCTTGGAGGTTAAGAAATCCCACCGAAACAGAGGCAACATATTTCAGTGAATCCCAGAAGTCATGGTCGAGAATAGATTATATCTGGATTTCGAATGAATTGGCACCGAAAATACAAAAAGCAGAAATCGGCCCAAAGACATATTCGGACCATAATCCTGTACAAGTGAATTTAAAAATGGTTTCCAAGGATTCCTTCAGATGGAGAATGGATGATGCTTTAATGAGAGACACCAAGCTGGTAGAAAGAGCAGTAAAAAAGATGAAAGAGTATTTTCAAATTAATTTAAATTCAGAAGTGGAAAAGAGGATTGTTTGGGATGCAAGTAAGGCGGTAATGAGAGGGTTCCTCATAAGTGAAAAAGCAAAAAAGAAGAAACAACAAAATGCAGAAATGGAAAGACTGTTGAAATTGATTAAAGTTAAAGAAAAAGAACTAAGAGGACACCCCAAATGTTTAAAAATTCAAAAAGAAATTAAATACTTGCAATCCCAATATGCAAAAATTATGAACCAAGATATTGAATGGAAAATTAAAATGATGAAGCAGAGGACTTTCGAATCGGCAAATAAATGTGGAAAACTACTAGCTTGGCAGTTGAAGAAGAGACAGAAAGCAAATGTCATCAGCAACTTAGTAGTAAATGGAAGAAATGTGGAGAATCCAGAGGAAATCAGATGGTGTTTTCAAGGATTTTATAAACAATTGTACAAGGAGGAGAAGATAGAAGAATTAGAGATAGACCGATTTCTGGAAAAAAATGGATTGCAAAAAGTCCCAGAGGATAAACTAACAATGCTCAACCACCCGATATCGACTCAAGAGATAGAGGAGGCAATTAACAACATGCAGGTTGGGAAGGCCCCAGGACCAGATGGATTGACTGCAAAGTATTATAAGACTTTGAAAGACTGGCTATCACAGCCCTTGAAAGAAGTTTGCAATAAAATATTAGAAGGAGATAGGGCACCAGAGACATGGAAAGAAGCCTTTATCACACTGATTCCAAAACCAGAGACAGATAAGACTTTAATGAAAAATTATCGTCCAATTTCACTTTTAAATGTGGATTATAAAATTTTTGCGAATGTCATGGCTACAAGATTAAAAAGAGTGCTGAAAGATTATATCCATAAAGACCAAGCAGGTTTTTTACCAGGAAGACAAATAAATAACAATACAAGAATTATTGTGGACATTTTAGAAAAACTGGAAAAAAACATAAATACAGATGCAGCACTAATGTTTATAGATGCAGAAAAAGCCTTTGACAATATCTCTTGGACATTTATGAAGAAGAATTTGGAAAAGATGGCAGTTGGACAAAGATTTTTAAATGGCATTAATGCCATTTATACAGAACAAAAAGCAAAAATTATAATAAACAGTGTGATATCGGAGGAAATTAAAGTTGAGAAAGGAACAAGACAAGGGTGCCCTATCTCCCCTTTATTATTTATTACGGTCCTGGAGGTCCTCCTAAACATGATACGAACGGAGAAACAGATAAAAGGAATAAGGGTGGGGGAGAAGGAATACAAACTACGCGCCTTTGCGGATGATTTGATGTTATCCCTACAGGAACCTGAAAGCAGTGTCCCCAAAGCTTTAGAATTCTTTCCAGTAGCACCTTAGAGACCAACTGAGTTTGTTCTTGTCATACCAAGAACAAACTCAGTTGGTCTCTAAGGTGCTACTGGAAAGAATTTTTGATTTTGTTTTGACTATGGCAGACCAACACGGCTACCCACCTGTAACTAAAGCTTTAGAACTAATTGAACTGTTTGGACGTGTAGCCGGCTTCAAACTAAATAAACAGAAAACCAAAGTATTGACTAAAAACATGAACTCAGAGCAGATACAAAAACTACAAGACGGTACTGGCCTCAATTTTGTTAAGAATGTAAAATATCTAGGTATCAACCTTACAGCAAAAAATCTGAACCTGTACAAGGACAATTATGAAAAATTGTGGACAGAGATAAAGAAAGATTTAGAGATTTGGACAAGATTGAAACTCTCATTGATGGGCAGAATAGCTGCCATTAAAATGAATGTGTTACCAAGGATGCTGTTTCTATTTCAAGCCATTCCAATCGTGGATAAATTGGATTGTTTTAAAATATGGCAAAGGGACCTATCGAAATTCATATGGCAGGGAAAAAAGCCTAGAATTAAATTTAAGATTTTAACAGACTCTAAAGAGAGAGGAGGCTTTGCCCTGCCGGATTTAAAGATTTATTTTGAAGCAGCGGCCTTTTGCTGGTTAAAGACTGGTTTAAATTAGAAAACGTTGATGTGTTGGACTTGGAAGGCTTTGATAATATGTTTGGATGGCATGCTTATCTTTGGTATGATAAGGCAAAAGTTCACAAGACTTTTAAGAACCATATAATTAGAAAAGCCCTGTATCAGGTTTGGATGAGATATAAAGACTTGTTAGAGAGAAAGACTCCTAGATGGATTTCACCTGTGGAGGCCAAGGCATACAAGAGACCTAATATGTCTGCAAGTTGGTTAAGATATGTAGATATATTGCAGCGAGAAGGTGAGTCGATTAAGTTGAAAAGTTATGACCAAGTAAAAAGTGAAGTCACCGACTGGCTGCAATATCATCAGATTTATGAGATATTTAAAGCAGACAAGAAAATTGGTTTTCAAATGGAAAAATCAAAACTGGAAACAGAACTGATTGAATCGAACTCTAAAAACCTTTCCAAGATGTATAACTTGTTGCTAGAGTGGCATACGAAAGATGAATTGGTTAAATCGACAATGATAGATTGGGCGAAAGATGTGGGTCATAACATTATGATGGATGACTGGGAGAGATTGTGGAAGAAAGGTATCAAATTTACAGCTTGTAATAGTTTAAGAGAAAATATTATGAAAATGCTTTATAGATGGTATCTGACACCAGTTAAGATAGCTAAGATGAATCCTACAATGACTAATGTGTGTTGGAAATGTAAATCTATGGAAGGTACCTTTTATCATATGTGGTGGTCATGTCCAGGGGTAAATGCTTTCTGGGATAAGATTTATAATGAACTTAAGAAGGTAATGAAAATTACCTTTAGTAAGAAACCAGAGGCATTTCTTTTGAGCATGACCAACGAAGAGATACCCAGTCAGGATAGAGTATTCTTTATGTATGCCACAACAGCTGCTAGAATTTTATTGGCAAGAAATTGGAAAGGCGAAGAGATTCCGACAGTGGAAGAATGGCAGATGAAGCTAATGGACTTTATGGAACTCGCCGAACTGACCGCGAGAATCCGAGACCAGAGGGAGGAGAAGGTGTCGCAAGGATTGGAAGAAATTTAAGGATTATTTAGTTAAATGTGTAAAATTGAATATTTGAGCAGAATTAGCTAGCAGAATTGGCTTTAGCTTGTTAATGTTAGATAAAATTGTTTAGAAGAAGTTTTGTTGTGAATGATTTAATTGTTTAAGAACACCTTAAGATATTGAGTTTAAGTGATGATTTATATTTGATTAAGCAAATCTAAAGAGTATTAAGAGATATGGTAAATGTTAATGGAAAAAGATACAAAGTTACCCAAAATATATATGATTTTGAATGCAGTGGAGGGAACGGGGGAAGTCCCCAAATAGAGAAGATAGAAACTAGAAAGTACAAAGATAAGTGTATGTTAAGGTTTGTATATGTTTTTTCTTATGTTTATTGTTATTGTCATTATTGTTGATTTTGTTTATTGTTTATTATGTATTGTGTTTTTATTGTGTTTATGTTGTGTTTTTCTTTGTCTTATTGGAAAATAATAAAAAATCTTATTTTTTTTTTAAAAAAAAACATGCCCCCTGCAAGCGCAAAGGAGGAGGGGCGGCAGCAGAACAAGGCCAGGCCGGGCACCTGGAGCCAGCTGCTTCAGCAGCAGCACCTAGCTCATAGCCCCAACACGAGCAGCACGTGGAGCAGCTGTTCCCGGACTCCTGCTGTTGGACACCCCTGTTGGTCAGCCAAACAGGAAAGATGCCCCTGGTTTGGACTGTACTAAGGAGGCATATAAGAAATCAGCTGATGTGCATAGACAGCCAGGTAGTGAAATCAAGGTGGGAGATCAGGTGTGGTTGTCAACACGTGATTTACTCCAGAAAGGTAGATATAGAAAACTGGACCGCCAAAGAGGGGGTCCATTTGAAGTGATAGAATAGATCAATCCTGTGAGTTTCAGGCTCAGGTTGCCAGTATCAATGAAGTTCTACCCTGTATTCCAGAGATCCTTGTCATTGCCAGTGGTGCCTGCACACCCTTACCAAGCAGCTAGACTAGACAAACACTTCCACCTCCAGTCATGGTAGAAAGAGAGGAAAAGTTTGAAGTAGAACAAATTCTAGACTCGTAAATGAGAAGGAAGAGGTTGCAATACTTGATTGCATGGAGAGGGTATGGGCCAGAAGAAAGATCATGGGAATATGCAGAACATGTTCATGCTCCAGACTTGCAAAGGGAGTTTTATAGAAGTCACCCCAGCAGACCAAAACCGAAGGGGTGGAGGGGAGGAGGAGGAGGAGGAGGAGGGTTCTGTAGAGGGGGTGGTGTCAGGGACTAGACTGAAGAGGAGGACTCGGAGGAGGAATGGTGGCAATCATCTCCCCTTCTCCACTAGTTTCAAGAGAAGAGTGAGACAGGATTGAATTACAGCAGAACTCAGAGCAGCTTAGTTATGAGGCCTTAGAAGGAGGGGTAGAGGGGTAGTGCTGACAGCAGAAATGTCCTTAGAAAGCATAGAAGAGCCACCATCCCCATGTACCTGTCGCTCATTTAGAGTTCAAGAGCAAAGGGTTCAGAGACATTTGACTCCTGAGGCCCCCCATAGAGCCAAGGGCTGTTGCTGGGGAAAGGAGCTCAGAGTGAGTAATGTCACTATGGAGTTAAGGACTGGATTCTTTGCCTTGCACCACAATGACTGAATAAAACCATTAATATGAACTTTTTTGTTTCTTCCTTGCTCTTTTATGCTACTAGGGGAGGAAAGATTCCCCCACGCCTGACAGCTATGTAGGAAATGTCCTAACTCTGCCTGAGTTCAATTGCACTGTAACTCTTCAGCTCTTTGGGCTTGATGGTGTCTGTCTGTGGTAGAGCTATCAATGGAAAGTGACCATCTGTGAGAAGATCAGCTCACCATGCCCAGTCAGGGCCCGGAAACATCACACATTGCTTACACAACAGAAACACATATACACACTCACCCACCTCTGCCTGACTTGGTGCTGCTCAGGGAGGTGGCTTGCCTGTCGGCACCTCGGCGCTCCTTTGGCCTCACAACCATTGGCTGGCTCTGGTTGAAGACCTGAGATGCTACTGCTGGGCTTTGAGAAGAGGCTGCTGGGCTTTGCTGCTCATTGAGTGGGTCTTGGGCCAGGGGCGGGATCTCATACACCTTTCGATACAGGTCTGGGAAGAACATTAGCATTTGGAAAGGGGAGGGATAAAAGAAGTTGGTACCCAACCTTCGAGCATGAAAGGTTGGGTAAGGCAGGGGAGAGGATTGGTAAATCATGGGAGAGATTGGGTAAGGCATGTGAGATATAAGGTCAGGTGGGGGAATTTGGAGGGGGGGAGGCCTGGGCCTGACAGGCCGATGGAAAGCAGAGTCATCCATGTTCTGGTCATAGAAGGGTGCTGCACTGAGTGGGGTTCGCTGGGAGTTTGTGAAGAGTTCTCGTCTGGACAAGACGCTACCCATGGTTGACTCATCATGGAGTGGTGCGTACGAATCCCACCAGAGCTGGCCATCAGCAGAGCCAGGCTGGTAGGAAGTGGTAGGAGCGACGGGGAGTGACTCATAGATGGGCCTGTTGCCGAGAGGCAGGCTGTAGTTGGGCTGGTGGAAGGGGGCAGGAGGCAAGGGTAGGCTCTGGTGGCCTGTCACCTGTCGCCCAGCAGACAGGTAGGAAGAATCATCAGCGACGTTGACTGCATAGTAGATGGGGGATGGGGGATGGCTCTGGTAGGCAGAACCAATGCTCAGTGGCTCACCCAGGATGGAGTGGTAGGGAGGAGGAGAGGAAGGGAGGGGTTCGTAGCCAAGCTGGTTGCTGATGGGCAGGCTGTAGTTGGACTGGTGGAAGGGGCTGGGTGTGGAGGGCAGGGGCACGGGCAAGCTCTGGTGGCCCGGTGCCTGGTAGGAAGCAGCGGGGAAGGAGGTGTCGTCATTGGCATTGACTGCATAGAAGATGGGAGATGGGGGCCCGCTCGGTTGGCCAGAACCAAAACTCAGTGGCTCACCCTGGATGGACTGATAGAAGGCACCAGAGGTGATAGTGGGGGAAGATGGGAGGGGGCCATAAGGGAACTTGTGGCCGAGGGGCAGGCTGTAGTTGGGCTGGTGGAAGGGGGCTGGGGGCTGGGGCAGAGGCAGGCTCTGGTGGCCCGGTGCCTGGTAGGAAGCAGCGGGGAAGGAGGAGGTGTCATCATTGGCATTGACCGCATAGAAGATGGGAGATGGGGGCCCGCTCGGTTGGCCAGAACCAAAACTCAGTGGCTCACCCTGGATGGACTGATAGAAGGCACCAGAGGTGATAGTGGGGGAAGATGGGAGGGGGCCATAAGGGAGCTGGTGGCCAAGGGGCAGACTGTAGTTGGGTTGGTGGATGGGGGCGGGGGCGGGGGGCAAGGGCAGGCTCTGGTAGCCTGGTGCCTGGTAGGAAGCAGCGGAGGAGGTGTCATCAGTGGCATTGAGTGCATAGAAGGACTTGTTGGAAGCTGCAGAGGTGACGGTGGAGGAGGAGGCATCACCGGTGACGCTGTGGCCAGGGGGTGGGCTGTAGTAGGGCACAATGATGATGGGAGGGGGTAGGGCCAAAGGCCGGCTCTGGTTGCTAAGGCCAATGTTTGCCTGGGAAGATGCAGTGTGGGTAACGAGGGGAGCAAGGCTGGAGGAAGGGGTGGGCGGGGCTGGCAGGGCCAGCAGGGGCTTGTGGGGGTGCCAAGGAATGGGGCACTGAAAGCAGAATCCACGTTGCCGAGGCCGGTTGGGCTGCCCAACTGTACCATCCTGGAGGTAGAGGGGACTTGTGCCACCATCTGTGCAGAAAGGGGGGGGGAGAGAGAGAGAGAGAGAGAGATGGTTGGTTTGGCTGCCAGAGACACACCGAGATCCCTCAGAAGTTTCCCAGCTCTTCTTCCCTCCCACTCCTAGGACATCTTTGATGGTGGCCATGGCTTGGTGCTGGAGGCACCCATGAGGGCTCTGTCCCAAAGAAGGAACCATTCTCGGAGTAGGGGAAAGCCCCACCCACAGAGAAAGAAGCCCAGGCTACTCTCCAAGAAGGAAGGAAAGAATATTCATGTGTTGAAACACGGAGGGCATGTTTCAAGTACTCCAGGATCAGTAATCTTGCTGAAAGCTGGATATGGGTAGGCAAATCCTACTGATACCCTTATCCCAAATTCTCAACAAGCCATCCCTTATTTGAAAAGCCGTTTTCACAATACTTAGACCACTCTTTAGGTGCAGCAATCTCTGTACATTCATTTGGCAGTAATTGGCTTTTCCCCTGATCTTGACTTGATATCAGGGCCACCATGATCTAGTTTAGACAATTTGCCTGGCAATAACAATTTCAAGTTTGGTGTTCTGAGGCCCCCTCACACTACTTTATCCCACACCCCTGTTTCTATCACAAGACCATCCTCTTTGGCTCCTACAGGCTGCTCCTTCTGCCTGCAGCCATTTCCCAAGATGCCCTTATAAGGATCCTGGCCCTCTCTCTGTGTGGGCAAGGGCTCCTCAGACTTCCATTTGTGCCACATTTCTAGACACAGGTTTGGGCACTCTTCCATGTTAATGTTATTGAGCATAGAATTGGATACCTTCTTAATGTCTCTGGACTTAAGTTAAATTTTCAGTAATTGGAAGTAAAGTTCTTTTATACTCTCCCACAGCTTTAGGAAACCTTTAAAACATTACAAATCCCAAAAGCTAGAAATAGCTCCAGATACTTATGATAGACAAATTATAGCAAAGTATGGAAAACAGTAAATATGAACATATGATGCTGGAACAAGAGGAAATTTTCTATTATGGACCCACTGGCTGCGACCAAAATGATTCATGTTCCAAAAATTTTATTTTTACTTCAAATGTTTCCGGTTTGGATTCCATCAACCCATAGGTCCAAATGGCAAATAAAACTTAATATTTCAATCGGACATGCTAGCATTTTAAAAATGTTTGCTCTCAGAGGACTAATACTACACACATCCACTCATCAACATGATAGACCTGTCTGGCAGTAAATGAGCTCAGTAGAGCACATTTGAGAACTTGGAAATAGATGGTGTCTTTATGAAAGTAATACCTTAACTTGGCTTACAAATTCATTCACTCTTACAACTTTCAAGATTTAGACAAAATGGGCAAAGTCCTGGTAGCAGGCTTCTCACCCATTGTTCCATTACACTTCTACCCAGTTTTCAAAAATATAGACTCTATAATATAGATGTGTGGTAAGAAAAGCAGTTGTATTATTTGAAATATTTTTACAAAGATGGATAACTGCTTACCATTAATGCAATGCAAATTGATTAGGCAAATGTTCAAATATCATGACTTTTAGACAAATTCCCAGTTTAAAAACAAAGTCATAAGACAATAACATGCAAAACTTATAGTGGAATAAAATATAACAAAAGGATTAATATCTTTGTATCTATATATATAAAATCGTAAAAGTTGGATGTTTGTTACCGATCGCCTTTCTCCATAACCGCTTGACTGATTTCGTTCAAATTTGGACACAACGTTCCATCGCCATATGGGAGTGATCATATGTAATTAAATTGTACAAATAGCACACCTTTCCCAGGTAAACATGTGATTTTGTGCAAAAAAAATCTAGCGCCCTCCAGTGGACGTCAGAGACCACAGCAGTCATCTCATCAATCCTAAAAAAAGCCCAACAGCTTTGGTTGGCTCTCACCTCATCAAATCTGGCCCTCTTTGAAAAACGCTTGGACACCCCTGATTTAGCCAAAGAAATAGAAGAGGAATATTTTTGCTTGGCCCCTGAAGGTATGTAGTGAAGGTGTCAGGCGATCCTCCCGGGAGAGGGCATTCCACATGCAGGGAGCCACTGCAGAAAAGGCCTGTTCTCATGCTGTCACCCTCCTAACCTCGTGGACATCAATTGCTGATCTATTTTTTTCATACGGTCAGCTATTTTTTTGTCTTTTATATTTAACTTTTGGTAAGTTTTGGTAAATTTGTGTATGACCTATACACAGCACCTCTATCTCTGCTTTGCTTCTGTTAAGGTTTACACCAGCAACTATCTTGTAGTTTCTCAGCTCAGCTTCTAACTGCTTTAGTGAGTTACAAAGACACAAAGCTGTTGAGATGCTACCTTAATACAGACTTGTTTTGATTTTTTATCTTTATCAGTCCATTACCTGTCTTTGAGGCATTCCTAGAATGTGCTTTGGTTATGGGTGCAGGAAGGAAAATTCCTGAGAGCTCCCTGCCAAAGCTTTGGGGCCCTCACTTTCCTTTAGAGCAGCCCCATGTCTACGAAACCAGCCTTCCTGTAATAAAGCAGCACCCGCTACCTCTAATATTGTTGAAGAAGCAAACAGGTGTCTCAGAGGGATGGCAGATAGTGCAGCTGGCTCCCCTTTAAGCTCACGGCTTTGCTTTTCAGTAAGGCAAAAGTCTGTGAAGGGAGCCCTTTATCCAGTTTGTAATTTAACTGCAAAACTTCAGAAACCAAGGAAGTTAAAACATAATCCTGAGCCTGCAGGCCAAGCTTTGTTGTGGAGGTCAACAGTCAACCCACATCCTGCACTCTCACTTCAAGCTTGGGTGGGTGGGAAGACTCCCATGACTGAATGCTCTTCTTTGCCAGGGGCAAAGAGCCCCAGTAAGAGCCTCCCCATTTACATGCTTTCCCTCGACACCATTTTCCCAACTGAAAAGCATTCAGTCTCCAGGTGCAGCCCCTCAGCAAAGAAAAGCCTGGCTGCTAGTTCAAGGATTTAGCAACAAGCAGCCACGATCTTGGTGCAGCAACCAATGTCTTAGAAGCTCAGCACTCTGTTGCTGCCTGCAGGCCTCTGACAGGACACTTCAACCACTAGAGATGTCAGTGTCTGAGTGAAAGACTATCTGTCCCCATCCCCACAAACAATCAGAAAATTCAGAAATGAACATAGCACCGAGAGGCTCCTTTTGCTGCTATGGTGGCCTGTGTGAGCCACTGCACCCTCCTGGCCTAACCTTGGAGATTAAAAACAATATACTTTGTGCAGTGAGAAGATTTGCCAAAAGCACTTGATCAATGGGGGGAGAGAGAATGGCCAGGGAGGAGAAGGGTGCTGCTGCTGCACTTTAGTGGAGGGCAGGTTTGGCAAAGAAGTCGCCTCTGACAGTTGAAGCCCTGCCTGAGAATTCACTGTCCTTTGAAATTGCCATAGACTTTGTTTTGCTTTTTGACATTTAGTTTCCAGGCCCAGCTGCCACCTTCAGACAAATGTTGAAGCAGAACGCACAGAGAAGTTACTTATTTAGTTATTTAACACCAGCATTTCTAAGACCAGTTTGGTGAAAAGTTATTTTTTTACTAACCAGCTATTAATACCAGTATTAGAATACAGAGTACAGAATGGAGTTAATACATCACTACAGAGCATTGTAACATTTCAGTAGCAAGTCTTGTTGTAATTATGACTTATGGAAATAGTTATTGCTTATGAAACGATCATGGCCTACCAGATCCGTCATCACTCAAGCAGACCATTTCCCATAAAGTAAACCCTGCCTTCATGCCAACCTTTTTACCCTTTGAATATCCTCCTGTAACAATGAATTTCAGTATATTTCTAATCATGACCACCCCTTGCTCTTTAATTAATTGCTTGCTGGCAATTAATGCAGTTCTGAAGAAGGCCAGCTGAGGGCCACAAGGGGGCCGAACACCAGCCCGGCCCACTCCCAAATCATGAAACTGGACAAGGAGGCACAAATTGTCTGCGGTTTACACAAGAAGACTCACTAGACATTTTCAGATGGTTTATTGTGTTTGCAGTGATACAGTGTGCACAGTGCGGGGAGTGGGATGTTCACCATATGAATAAGGGCTTCCCGTCATCCTGAGACAGTTGATGGAGGCAGTTGAGGAGCAGCATGCAGTTGTTGAACATTTCTGGAGGGGTGGCATTCTTGACCACCTCCTGCAGATACTGTATGTCATTGTAGGCGGTTGCCTCTGCGCCTGTCATGTCTGGCCGATCCCGGAGGATGCCAAAAGTGTTGACAATGTGCTCCGTCAGGGTAGGGTGGACGCTTGGGTCATAGCCCAGCTGCTTCAGGCGGTCCATGATGTGATTGTAGCGCTCCATGATGGTTGAAGCCTGCTCTGTTGTCAGCTGCAGGAAGGGGTCAGCTCCACTCTTGCGGAGAGAGAGGGACACGAACAGAGAGAAGAGCAGCATTAAGGCACATTGTGTTCACTTTTCAAGTTGTTTGAGACTTTTTTTTCTTTTTTATATAAAGTAACTGATAAATGCAAATACTACTGATGGTGATACAGTGGTACCTCAGGTTACAAACACCTCGGGTTGCAAACACTTTGGGTTACAGACTCCGCTAACCCAGAAGTAGTACCTCAAGTTAAGATCTTTGCCCCAGGATGAGAACAGAAATCGTGCGGCAGCAGCAGCGGGAGGCCCCATTAGCTAAAGTGGTACCTCAGGTTAAGAACAGTTTCAGGTTAAGAATGGACCTCCGGAACGAATTAAGTTTGTAACCAGAGGTACCACTGTATAGATAATTATTTGAGCACCCAGTGAAAGTAATATAAACCCATCCCAATAGACAGAAGCCGCAGAAACCCCTTGATACCATATGGAGTCCAGAAGAAACTGCTTCGGCCTGACACAGACCCTTGGGTCTGTCCAGCCCTGATGGTGTTTACTTTGACTGGCAGTCGCTCTCCAAGCCCCACCCAACCACCATCAGCTGCTGCCTGAGATTGTTTGACCGGAAATGCCAGAGGCTCCGTTGTGGGACTTCTTCCCATGCAGTGCTGGGCTATTAATAGTCTCAGGGTTGTCGCCCATGTTTGTCCTACACAGAGTAGACCCATTGAAATTAATGGACATAACTAACAGATTAATTAAATTACCGGTAGTCTGCTTTGAGTAAAATGTAGTAGGATACAACCCCTCAAACTCCAGCCATTATATTCTATACAAAATTTAAAATATACTTTTTATGTGTTAAAACAGCTAGCTGATAAAACCACAATAGGCTTTTTGCAACTATGATTTCCTTCTGAAATAGGACTTGGCATGTGCAAGACACCGGCCAGTCACCCCAGGATAATAGCAAGGCGTTGCTTGCTGGCTCACCAATTAGTTAATGGCAAGGGTCAGAAGGGGAGGATGTTTTTGGCACTCCATTACAGCTACTGAACTTCCAGCGCCTACAGAAGGCTTTGTTATTCCAGCAGGCATTTTAACCATAGTTTGATTTTATCATAGTTGATTTTTATTTTGTGTTGCATCTTTGTAAACTGCTTAGAGACTATTGTAGCTAAGCAGTACAGTGGTACCTTGGTTCTCAAACGCCTTGGTACTCTTTTTTTAAAAAACTTTATTGCAAAACTTAACAATGAACATAAAGTGCTTATTATGCATTTTTTGACCAAACAGAATAATAAAGTTTATATACATTCAATGTTATACTTTATATTTCTGCAACTTCTCGTCCTCTTAAAAAATAAAACTTAAGATGAGAGATAACACAAAAAGAAACAACAAAAAAGAAAAGGAAGAAACAAAAGAAAAACCACTTACGAATGTACCCAACATTATTAGAATACCCTTTATAACCTTTCTAATACATTATTAGAACAGAGCGTAACCTTAACTTATTTCATTCACATTTTGCAGAAAGGATCTAAGCCACCCACCACACCCCTGATATATAGAGGACATGGGCATAACCAATATTTTTATAGGGCTGGGGGGGGCAGAACCTCAGATTTGTATTGATTTTTGTTTCCCCAGCTACACCACTGTGGAAGGACATGTGGATCCAGAATTTGCTTCCTCAGTCACTTACGGATTCATTGTTAAAACCATGTTTATGGAAGACAATCTTATTTGGCTACGAGTGATCGCCAGAGGAAGGAAGGAATCAACATTGCAGACTTGGAACCAAACTCCACATGACTTTAACACTATTTATTTTTAAAACTTTTATATGCCTGCTGTTTTTGTCCATGGAGTTTTTGAAGAAATTGAAATGGACCAGTTCTGTGAATACTTACAACACCTTTTAGAAATGACACCAAAGAAGGATGTTCTTCTCATTATAGGGGATTGGAATGCTAAAGTAGGGAGTCAAGAGATAAAAGGAACAACTGGCAAGTTTGGCCTTGGAGTTCAAAACGAAGCAGGGCAAAGGCTAATAGAGTTCTGTCAAGAGAACAAGCTGGTCATCACAAACACTCTTTTCCAACAACACAAGAGACGACTCTACACATGGACATCACCAGATGGGCAGCATCGAAATCAGATTGATTATATTCTCTGCAGCCAAAGATGGAGAAGCTCTATACAGTCAGCAAAAACAAGACCTGGAGCTGACTGTGGCTCAGATCATCAGCTTCTTATAGCAAAATTCCAGCTTAAACTGAAGAAAGTAGGAAAAACCACTGGGCCAGTAAGATACAATCTAAATCAAATCCCTTATGAATACACAGTGGAAGTGAGGAACAGGTTTAAGGATTTAGATTTGGTGGACAGAGTGCCTGAAGAACTATGGATGGAGGCTCGTAACATTATACAGGAGGCAGCAACGAAAACCATCCCAATGAAAAGGAAATGCAAGAAAGCAAAGTGGCTGTCCAATGAGGCCTTACAAATAGCGGGGGAGAGAAGGCAAGCAAAATGCGAGGGAGATAGTGAAAGATACAGGAAATTGAATGCAGATTTCCAAAAAATAGCAAGGAGAGACAAGAGGGCCTTCTTAAATGAGCAATGCAAAGAAATAGAGGAAAACAACAGAATGGGAAAAACCAGAGATCTGTTCAAGAAAATTGGAGATATGAAAGGAACATTTCGTACAAAGATTACCATAATAAAGGACAAAAGTGGAAAGGACCTAACAGAAGCAGAAGACATCAAGAAGAGGTGGCAAGAATACACAGAGGAATTATACCAGAAAGATATGGAGGTCTCGTACACCCCAGGTAGTGTGGTTGCTGACCTTGAGCCAGACATCCTGGAGAGTGAAGTCAAATGGGCCTTAGAAAGCACTGCTAATAACAAGGCCAGTGGAAGTGATGATATTCCAGCTGAACTATTTAAAATTTTAAAAGATGATGCTGTTAAGGTGCTACACTCAATATGCCAGCAAGTTTGGAAAACTCAGCAGTGGCCAGAAGATTCAGTCTACATCCCAATCCCAAAGAAGGGCAGTGCCAAAGAATGCTCCAACTACCGCACAATTGCGCTCATTTCACACGCTAGCAAGGTTATGCTTAAAATTCTACAAGGCAGGCTTAAGCAGTATGTGGACCGAGAACTCCCAGAAGTGCAAGCTGGATTTCGAAGGGGCAGAGGAACCAGAGACCAAATTGCGAACATGCGCTGGATTATGGAGAAAGCTAGAGAGTTCCAGAAAAACATCTACTTCTGCTTCATTGACTACGCAAAAGCATTTGACTGTGTTGACCACAGCAAACTATGGCAAGTTCTTAAAGAAATGGGAGTGCCTGATCACCTCAACTGTCTCCTAAGAAATCTCTATGTGGGACAAGCTTAGTTTATGAACAACTTGGAAACAGAACGCTGCAAACCTGGAAGTAGGTGTTCCGGTTTGTGAACTTTGCCTTGGAAGCTGAACATGTTCCACTTCCTGTTGAGTGTGTTCTGTTTGTAAATTGAGCCCCCCCCCGCTAATCAGAGGCTTCTTGTTGAGTCTTGAGCACCCCACACAACTCAGAGGTGATATTTGGAGCTTTTGTTTTTGCTAAAAAAATAGCATTTTTGTTTGTGTGGCTTTTTCATTTTTTTGACCATGACTTGTTCTTTGTTTTATGAGACTGCCTTGTGAATGGCTTGTGACTTCGTTTTTGTGACTGTGTGGAACCCAGTTCAGCTATTGATTGATTGGTTCTGTGACTGCAGAAATGGATAAAAGCCTCCTATCCAAACAATGACTATCATTGTGCAAAGAAATGTTAATTTCATTTTTATCATCAATATTATCTTATTTATTTTGATGCATTGGATAAAAGCCTCCTATCAATGGTCTCGTTAGTACGTTCATGTTAAATTTAATTTTTATCATCTGTTTTCTTTTTTTATAGTACATTGAAAAGATGATCAATGGTCTCGATTAATCCATTTTGCATTACTTTCTATGGGTTGGTTTTAGAATGCTTTGGTTTTGGAACAGACTTCCGGAACGGATTAAGTTTGGGAACCAAGGTACCACTGTATGCTTGAACTGACCCACTCACATCCATTCCTAGCTGGCCTGAATGACTGGTCCCTTTTGACGATTCCTTGGGGGAAACCCACAGTTTGGGTTCCACAATTCATGTGGAAAACCTCTACTTGCTCTCTCTCTCTCTCTAAGCTGCCATGCCAGGGCTAGGGCCAGAGGCAGTAAGTGGAATTTCCCCTCACCTGCGCGACTTTCTCAGGGATGTTGCGGACGGTGAAACCGTAGAGGCGCACGCGGTCAGGAAAGATGCTGGAGAGAATCCTGCGGTCCAGTTGGAATGCGATCTCGCCCACGATGCGCTCTTGCTTGCTGGTTTCTGCAAAGACATTTCCTGTCAGAGAGGAGGGTCTCTCTGGCCCTCTACCACCCGCAAAGTGCCCACTCCCCTTGGTCAAGCTGCCTATCCTCTCCTGCCAGCATATTGCCTCACTGCTAGCAGCCCAGGCCACATTTTGCTGACCAGAGTGGAGTCCCCCCCTTCCCCCCTGCTTGTACTGCTGCATGTACTAAAGCCAGCCTGTCTTGTCTCTTTGTGAACTCTGCACCAACACCCCTCCTGTGAATATGTTAAGGGTCTTGTCCTGCACTATGCTTAAAATTGTATGCATCCTTATAAATAAATAAATAAAATAAAATACAAAGGTGAGCGGCTTTTATCATTCTGCTATTTTTGTTTTTTGCCCAAGCACAGCGCATTCGATGCAACAGGTGAGAGGGAAAAGAAGTCTGTAAGCTAATGGTGTTCAGAAGGACAGCTGTTCATTCTAGGCAGGATCATGGGGCTGTCTGCAGCCACCAGCACCTTTGGGAGCTAACAGGACACGGGAGAGGGGAAGAAATCAGCAGGCAACCACGGTGTGAGTCCATTCTGGATTGGAGTTGCATGGGTGGTTCCTTCTTCAAACTAAAACTTGTTAATTTAAGCATTTTTTTAAGTAAGAGTGTTTCTCCTGATGTGTCTGCTGGCCCCCAGTGGCACGCATTTTGTGGCAAAGGAAGGTGCATTATGGCAGCTTTCAGGCATAGGGTGCAATATTTACAGTTGCTACTAGGCACATAGGCCTGTATAAGCCTGTCTGTGGCCAGCTGCTGATAACTTCCGGGGAGAGGAATGGCAGTTTGGCAGTCTGTTAGCTCTCTGCTGACAGAAGATAATTATGTGGTGATTGATAGTAGTCAGACTGACTATTACTGTATTGGCCCTAAAATAAGCCACTCTCCCCCCCCCCCAATTCCAACCGTGAAAAAGTGCAGCTTAAATACGTGATCTTACAAAAATAGGCTTTTATGATCTTGCTGCTGAAACAGACATATAGTAAAATGGAACAAAGAAATGCTTTATTTCCAGTTTCCAAGCTTGCGGGTTGTGTCTAGTACCCATAGGATTTTCTTATACATTTGCCATTTTCGGATGTGAGTGCCTGGGAAATTGTAGCCATTGAATAGCAATTTGCGATTGTAGCAATTGTAACTTTTCAGGTCTACCGCCCCGCCCCCCCATGAATTTTATAGGTGCAGCTTATTTGCGGGTGCGGCTTATATTCGGGCCAATACAGTAGTCACTCAGGAGAATAAGGGTGATCTGGGAGCAACCTGAAATGCTTTGATGAGGTTGTTTTATGTTGTCTGTGCCTGGCGGCTTGGACAGGAGTTAAAATGAGCTGGCAAGGTGAGGAGTGAACATTGTGCCCAAATGTCACTTAAGCATGTTTTATAGGTAGAAAGACCAGCACACTCTCTTTCTTAAACACTTCTGGGACAAGGAAAACTAACTTGGAGAGATCCCTCTATGCTGCTGGTGAAAATTTACAATCTGAAAATTTTTAAGTACCTCTTTCTGTTGTTATGAAGAACAGAAAGGAAAAGTGGTTTTTAAAGTGTCTTAAGGTAAAGCTAAAAGCCTGATTTAAGGTTGACAATAAAGATTAAACAGACAAGGGAAACCCTTGTGTGAAAAATCTAAGCCTTTTTATATTTCTGAAAGTAAAGCGGTCATTTCCAGTTGTGGGAAAGAATTTCCTATAAGACATGTTGTGGCTGTGGTTTTAAGGTGGAAATATTAATGTAGAGTTGCTAATAATATCCAAAGCATCAAAAGTATCCAGTATGGCAAAGGTACCTTTAGATCTCCCAGGCAGCCCTGTTTAGGGAGTTTTTAAACTGTGACTTTGTATTGTATTTTGGTATTTGTTGGAGGCCGCCCAGAGTGGCTGGGGAGAAACCCATAAAATAATATTATTATTATTATAATTATTATTAAATTATTATTATTATTATTCAACAGTTGATGGCTGAACAATTAAAAATGATTGGAATCAATCAGTGGAAAAGAAAGGTAGAGAGAAAATAAATCAAAGAGATATGAAATGGAAAATGAAAATGAAGAATACCTAGAAGCTTCAGACCAAATCAATGAAAAGCTGGCAGGACTGGATGATGAAATAGCTAAATTGAAGAAAACAGATGCTGAAATGAAATGCATTCCATACAAGAATTTGGAGGAGGAGGAGATAAAATCACAAATGGGAAATTACCTGGATTTGGCATTGATGGAGCTGAGGTGGGGAAAGCTTTGGGGAAAACTTCAGTCCTGGCCATTCTTCAGTTCTAGCAGAAAGAAAGTATTTTGTATATGATTTGGAGCAAATTCAGAGAATGATGCTGCCAAATTTATGGTATTCTCTCTGGGAAAAGACTGGGGGAAATGAAAGTTTCTAGAGGAGAGGAGATCAGGATAGTATTGTAAATATAACAGGAAATGGAAATGCAAAAGGAAATGGAATTTAAGCATATGGAAATGGACATGAACTAAAGGATATATAAGAAGAAAAAGGAATATTATTCCAATATGTGAACAATGGAGAGATTTTAAAATGGACATGAATGGAAAGAAGAATTTGCTGTCACTCAGTATAGAGTGATTGTGGTGGAAATTAATGGAAGTAAAGTTAATAGAAAAGAAAAATATATGGTTGACATTAGCCAGTAATAACAATTAGGGAACTCCTCGTGGTCTTTTAGTGAGGAAACAAAATGAATGATTCTGAGGCACCTTAACTTAAAAGAAATATTGTTTAACAGAAAGTGCAGAAAATGGATGTTAGCATGGGCTAAATGTGTTAAATACCGTACTTTTTTCTTTTTCTTTTTGTCTTTTCTTTTTTATTTCTCTCTTTCTCTTTTCTCTCTTATTGTTCCTTCCTTCCTTTCTTTTTTGTTTTTCTTATTTTTGTTTTTTTCTTGGAGTCCTATGTCTGGGGCCTTTATTAAGGTCCAGAGATTATATATGAATGGGAGTGGTAAATGGTTGATGGAGGGCTTTGGGTGAGAAACAGGGAAATGTTGGTCTCTCAGGGTGAGAAGTGAGAGCTGGGAGGAGCTACTACCCTCTGTGTGTGGTAAGGGCTAATAATTACTTTTAGGAGAGGACTTCATATTCTATCAACTCTATTTGTATTTTTTGTAGCCGCTATTTTATTGTATTATGAAAAACTTTAATAAAAATCTCATAGAAAAAGAGAAGGAGCCTGGCCAGTTGCTGATGTTGACCTTCAGTTGCCCGCTGTGATTATTCATGATCCCATGATAACTTCAGCTTCTGGCAAATGGGCCTTGACTAGTGCCCACATATAGCCTGCTTACACCAGAGTTTCCTGGTCATCCCTCAGCCATCTAGGGGCAGATCATGGCCTGCCTCTGACCACAGAGGATTTCCCCCTCTCCCTTGGGCTTCTGGATCTCGTCCAGGGCAGGGCACTGCCCTCATAAGCTCTTTGGGGTTGCAAATAGCAGCACTCGTGGTGCTGGCCTGGGCTGCCCATGCTGCTGCTTGTTGCTGGCTCTAGGGCTAATGGCAGTTCCTTGTGAATTGTACCCCCACCACATAGCTCTGCTCTGCTCCACCCTGCCTGCCTGTCTGCCTGCCCCAGCTCCATCCTGGTCCCTCTCACCTTTTCCTTTGGCTTCGCTGCTGGTCTTCATGTCAGTCTCTTGCTTAATGGAGGCTCTTCGCTCCCTTGGCTTCGCATCAGGATATTTCTGTGGGGCTTGGAGTGGATTAGCAGGAAGTTGGGTTGGTGGCATAGCTTCAGGAGAGGGTAGTTGAGAAGGGGGTGGCATGGCTGCCCTACCAATAAGTGGGGATTGCAGTATGAAAGGGACTGGGCTTCTCAGGATTATAGGCTGTGCAAGTGCTTGGGTCATTACCTGGGCCTGGGCCTGGGCCTGAGCCTGAGCCTGGGCCCAGTGTGCCCGCTCCATTTCCTGTCGTCGTGCTGTTTGCTCCATCTCTGCCCAGATCTTCGCCCATTGCTGTGCCTGTGCCCTCTCGAATGCCTGCTGCCGTGTCAGTCTTGGTGCCTGGGTCACTACGGGTGCCTGTGCCCACTCCCTGGGCTGCATCTGCTCCCGCTCCATTGCCCGTCGCTGTGTCATTGCTTGGGCGTGCCTTAGTTCCTTTACCCCTCCCAATAGCTTCTCATTCCTTGGAGTCAGGATTTGTGCCTGCTGCATTGCTTGCCCCAGCGCCAGCGCCTGCTGCAGTGCTGGCATGCTTATGGCAGGCCACACTTGGCATACATAGGCATTGAGTGCTGCACTTGGAGGGGTGAAGGGCCGAGACTCCCACCAGCGCTGAGCAACATCAGCACTGATTAGAGGGCCTTGGCTTGAGAGATTTAGCACTGGGACAGGAGCATTCTGCGAGGCAGCATTGAGAGAGACATTCTGAGAGTTGGGGACCCCAGAGCTGGGCTGGACAGTGGTGATGTCTACTGTTTGTGTCCTGGCAAATCTCGGGGCTGGAGGATAGAAGACTGAATCATCCCCAGGGGACATGGAGCTGGGCCAGGACCAAGTTGATTCCATTTCTCTTGTTTGGTTGGCATTTGGAGAATAGGAGACCCCAGAGCTGGGCTGGACAGTGGTGATGTCTACTGTTTGTGTCCTGGCAACTTTGGGACGGCCTGGAGGATAGAAGACTGAATCATCCCCAGGGGACATGGAGCTGGGCCAGGACCAAGTTGATTCCATTTCTCTTGTTTGGTTGGCATTTGGAGAATAGGAGACCCCAGAGCTGGGCTGGACAGTGGTGATGTCTACTGTTTGTGTCCTGGCAACTTTGGGACGGCCTGGAGGATAGAAGACTGAATCATCCCCAGGGGACATGGAGCTGGGCCAGGACCAAGTTGATTCCATTTCTCTTGTTTGGTTGGCATTTGGAGAATAGGAGACCCCAGAGCTGGGCTGGACAGTGGTGATGTCTACTGTTTGTGTCCTGGCAACTTTGGGACGGCCTGGAGGATAGAAGACTGAATCATCCCCAGGGGACATGGAGCTGGGCCAGGACCAAGTTGATTCCATTTCTCTTGTTTGGTTGGCATTTGGAGAATAGGAGACCCCAGAGCTGGGCTGGACAGTGGTGATGTCTACTGTTTGTGTCCTGGCAACTTTGGGACGGCCTGGAGGATAGAAGACTGAATCATCCCCAGGGGACATGGAGCTGGGCCAGGACCAAGTTGATTCCATTTCTCTTGTTTGGTTGGCATTTGGAGAATAGGAGACCCCAGAGCTGGGCTGGACAGTGGTGATGTCTACTGTTTGTGTCCTGGCAATCTTGCAACTTTGGGGCGGCCTGGAGGATAGAAGACTGAATCATCCCCAGGGACATGGAAGCTGGGCCAGGACCAAGTTGATTCCCATTTCTCTTTTTGGTTTGCATTGGAGAATAGGAGACCCCAGAGCTGGGACTGGACAGTGGTGCATTCTACTGTTTTGTGTCCTGGCAACTTTGGGCGGCCTGCGAGGATAGAAGACTGAATCATCCCCAGGGACATGAGCTGGGCCAGGACCAAGTTGATTCCAATTTCTCTTGTTTGGTTGGCATTTGGGAATAGGAGACCCCAGAGCTGGGCTGGACAGTGGTGATGTCTACTGTTTGTGTCCTTGCAAATCTTGGAGGGGCTGGAGGATAGAAGACTGAATCATCCCCAGGGGACATGGAGCTGGGCCAGGACCAGAGTGTGGGGACTGCCACTGTGTGCAACGTGCCACCCTCAAGGCTTGTGTTACTGGGGTCAGAGAATGTTGTTGAGGAGGTCTGTGGATGGTGTGGATGCACCGGAGAGGAGCACTCATAGCAATAGCCTTTGGGACTTTGGGAGGAGGAAGTCTGTGGATGGTGTGGATGCACTGGAGAGGAGCACTCATAGCAATAGCCTTTAGGACTTTGAGAGGAGGACGTGGCAAGACTCTGATGGGCTGGATATAAAGCGGCATTAGCTGCAAAGAAGAGAGAGAGGCTCTGCTGAGCGTCGGGGTCACACTGACCTCACAGGGCATCACATCCCTAACTCTCAGAAGCCACTAGTGGCATCACAACAAGGGAAGCCCCGAGTTTCATGGTCACAGAGATTGTCTGCATTTTTTTGGGAAGGTTTTGGCTCCGTTTTCTCTTTGCTTTGTTCTCTTTAAAGGTATTTATGGTGGCTGGATGACAGCAATTCTGGCGCTTTTGTTTCAGTTTCAGTTTCCTCTGCACTCCAGCTGTTGTGGACCATATCTCCCATCTGCCCCAGCATCGCACGGCTGATGCTGGCTAGTGGCAGGTGAGAATTGCAATCAAAAACATCTGGAGGGCACCAGGTGGAGGAAGTCTGGCTCATGGTCCTCTTTAGTAAACTGTCAATGCCAAATGCTGAGACTGAAGGCAGTTACAGGGAAGAATCCAATGACCTGCATCATCTTTGCTACACTCTGGAACATGGGCAGGGGTCAGCAAACTTTTTCAGCAAGGGGCCAGTCCACTGTCCCTCAGACCTTGTGGGGGCCAGACTATATTTGGGGGGGGGGATGAACAAATTCCTATGCCCCACAAATAACCCAGAGATGCATTTTAAATAAAAGGACACTTTCTACTCATGTAAAAACACACTGATTCCCGGACCGTCTGCGGGCCGGATATAGAAGGCGATTGGGCCAGATCTGGCCCCTGGGCCTTAATTTGCCTGCCCATGGAGGGTTTGCTCACCACCTGAATGTGCAACAATAATCCAGTAACACCCACTCGACAAAAAGCCACATTTTAAAGGGTCAACCAAAGGTCTGGTTAAAAAGAATGTTTTGGCCTGGCACCTAAAGTTGTATAATCAAGGTGCCAGGCGAACTTCCCTGGGGAGAGCATTCCATAGACAGGGAGCCACAGCAGAGAATACCCATTCTCATGTTGCCACCCTCCTGACCTCTTGAGGAGGAGGCACATGATGGAGGGGCTCTGAAGATGATCTCAGGGTCCGGGAAGGTTCATATGGAAAGAGGTGGTCCAGGAGTACCCCCAAGATACGAACCTGCTTCTTCAGGGGAAGCATAACCCCATCAAGAGCAGGCAACTTCCCACCCATTTGTTCTGGGGAACCACCCACTAACAGTGCCTCCGTCTTATCTGGATTGAGCCTCAGTTTGTTGGCTCTCCTCCAGTCCATTACCGAGGCAAGACAGTGGTCCAACACTTCCACTGCCTCACCTGCAGATGTAAAGGAGAAATAGAGCTGAGTGTCATCAGCATCCTGCTGACAACAT
The DNA here is from genome assembly GCA_900245905.1 of Lacerta viridis. Taxonomy (NCBI): domain Eukaryota; kingdom Metazoa; phylum Chordata; class Lepidosauria; order Squamata; family Lacertidae; genus Lacerta; species Lacerta viridis. The sequence continues at coordinate 5,819 of OFHU01003283.1, read as the reverse complement.
GCTCCGAACCTCTGGATAACCCTACCCAGCGGTTTCATGTTGATGTTAAAGAACATGGGGGATAGGATTGAGCCCTGCGGAACCCACATTGAAAGTTCCACGGAGCTGAAAAGCATTCCCCAAGCAACACCCTTTGGAAACTACCATCTAAGTAGGAATGGAACCACCGCAAAGTGGTATCACCCACCCCTAGTTTGGAGAGTCTCTCCAGAAGGATACCATGGTTGATGGTATTGAAAGCCGCTGAGATGTCGAGAAGCATTAACAGGGACAATTTCCTTGTCTCTCTCAACTGAGGTCATCATACAGGGGGACCAAAGCAGTTTCTGTGCCAAAACCAGACCTAAACCCTGATTGAAATGGATCAAAAAAATCAGTTTCTTCCCAAACTGCCTGGATCTGGTCTGCGACCACTCGCTCCAGAACCAGGGAAGGGAGATTAGCAACTGGCTGGTAGTTAGGTTTTCTGAATCCAGGGAAGGTTTCTGAAGGTTTTTTTTAATGTATTTTTTTGTTTTATTCTGTGAACTGCTGTTCAAATGAATAGTGGCATACAAATTTAATAAAGAAAAGTAATGAATAAATAAGAGCTGAACCCAAACACTTTCCCGAAGCCTGGATTGGGTTCCTTAGGCCTTCAGAAACATTTGCTGAATGCTTCCACCTTCAATCAAGTCTTTATGCCTTTCCTTTGCTCTTTCTGTTTTCAGACTTCTCAGCATAAAACAAAGAGGTAGCAGGGAAATGCCAACAGGAGGTAATAGCGGATTCACCTTCCCATCAGCACAGTATTTGGACAGAGCAGATGCTTTGACGGCAGCATACTGCTTTGGTGAACCAAAAAGGTGATGGTAAAGGTTGGGCAAAGATGGCTCATTGTATTTGGGGAAAAAAAACCCCATCATAAATAAATCGGCAGTGTAACAGCGGGGAATGGTAATGCCACACACTCCCTTAAACATCTGGGTGGGCGAGACATATGATCTCCAAATGTCCCAAAGAGCTTGCCTCTTATCAAATACAATTCAGTTGACAATGTCAGACATGGGACAACATTAAAATGAGAATAATAAAAAATGACCCTATGATTCTATGACCCTATTAGGAGAACGTAGATGAGGACCAAGCCCCAGCCCAGCTGGTGAAATTGCAAAGGTCCTTCCCACCACCCCACATAGGGGCAGCCCAACATTTTGCCACCTGAGGCAGACCCCCAAATGGCGCCCACCTCCCCAACAGAGAAGAAGGGGTGAGGGAAGATCTGCATCAAAAACAACAGGGAAGAAAGATTGTGATCTGCTGTCCCAGTGGATCCTGCCACCTGAGGCAGTTGTCTCAACTTGCCTCATGGGTGCGCTGACCCTGACCCCACTTAATGCTGTAACTAGTCCAAATGGGTAGAAGCGGCTTATTGCAGTGAGAGCAGAGGGCTGTTGTCACACTTTCTGGGCCCTTCCACAGTAGGTGTTTCCCCGTGTGGAATTCCCACTCTTTGTCCTATAAAAAGTGAGTAACAGGCGGTATAGAATGTATTCACAGAAACATGAAAAGAGAAAGAACTTTATTTCTCTCGTCCACTGATTTTCATGGCTTATATGTGTGTATGTGTACCTGCGTATACCTGTGTATACCACACAGCATACAGGACAAGTAGCTCAGCTGTCATATGGTATTACAGACTGTTCTAATATTGCCCACACATTTAACAATAACCAATAGCTAATTACAATTTTCCCAGTAGTCTTTCATGCCCGCATGCATTCAGCCTTTATTGGCTCATTGAATATCTCAATGGTTTCAACTGTATTTTATTCCAAGAAACTTGGTTAGTGACTGAGGTAAACACTGCTGGGTTCTCTTCATTCAAACTACCTGCCTACAGACAATTCTGTAAAGGTCGCCACAAGCTGGCCTTTTAATATTAATTGCCGTAAATTCAGTTTGCCATATGAAACAATTCTTATTGGCACATCCTCCACTAGCCCAAGCTTTCCTAATAAATATGGGCATAATCCAGAACAAATTGGTAATTTTTATAAATGTTTACCTCCCTCCCTCAGATAATGAGATGATTCTAACTGCCAGTTGGTACAAGGTGCCGGGTTTTATGCTTTCTTTCGCATCCCTCCCCCCACCTGCTCAGTTTATTATTATGGGTGGTTTTAATGCGCGAATTGGAGCTGACAACCAAAATATTGTATCCCAGTTGGGTTTTGAAGGAATGGACTGTATCTACCCTATTGTCTGTCCCTTGCTCTTCTAAGGATAGATTAACCAATAGAGTAGGTTCAGGCTTATGAAATTCTGTATTACCCAGAACACTGTTATCTTAAATGGACTGAATAATTTTGCTGCTGTTGCTGAGTTTACTTTCATTACGTCAAGGGGTCTTAGTGTAGTTGATTACTGTGTGTGTTCTTTCTATAAAAATGGTAAAGGTAAAGGACCCCTGGACGGTTAGGTCCAGTCAAAGACAACTATGGGGTTGCGGTGCTAATCTCCCTTTCAGGCCAAGGGAGCCAGTGTTTGTCCACAGACAGTTTTTCGGGTCATGTGGCCAGCATGACCAAATCACTACTGGTGCACGGAGGACTGTGACGAGTGCCAGAGCACACGGAAACGCTGTTTACCTATTCATCTACTTGCACTGGTATGCTTTTGAACTGTTACGTTGGCGGGAGCTGGCACAGCAACGGGTGCTCACTCCGTCGCAGGGATTCAAACTGCCAACCTTACAATCTGCAAGCTCGAGGCTCTGTGGTTTGGACCACAGGGCCACCCGCGTCCTATGTTCTTTATATTTATGTTCCAATATTAACTTCTCTATTGGATCTCGTACAGAAAGTGGCAATTTCCATTTACTTTCGACTTTACAGTGCAGACCAGCAAATAAAATCTCAAAGCCAGTCATTCAGAGCAAACCATCTATAGCGTTTTGGAAAATATTAGGTGGTCGACTTCCAGTTTCCTGCTGTGAGATATGGCTGCCTCCTAAGAGATCGGAACCCCAGTCGTGCAGTAATTCAGGGTTAATATGAGGGTAATTAGCCCTGCTGACCCACCCCCTCAGGGTAGGAGGGGCTGCGCTGCGCCACCCACAGATTGTCTGTTACCTGCCTTCCACAACAAGGTGTGGGGGCAGGGACGCTGGGTGAAGACCACAGTGTTTTGAAAAGGATTGGACTCGGATAGAATGTTACACCTGAGGGCAACCCTTATCAACTCACACTTTATTAAGGTAGCAGTATCATCTTATTCTCAATTAATAGACCACTGCAGTACAATAGCTAAGCCTGCATCTGCGGCCCTCCCTAATCCTTCTCCATGGTTTGACTAGGAATGCTATACAGAGAAAATATTACTCAGAACTTCATTTAGGGACCTTCACAAAAAAGGAGATATAACAAATTTTAACAACTATTTAATATGTAGGAAGCTATATAATGATCTCATTGCTAAGAAAAAGAAAATATACTATCAGAATAAATGGACACATTTAATAAATGCAATAAAAATGAACCATCATAAATCCTGGCAAGTAACTTCTGGCCATCTGAACACCAATTCCCTTCTAAATGTATATGCTCCCCCCTTAAACCTAGGTGAATTCCTTTTTTAAAAAAATAATTAATGATTCACCTTGTCTTCTATCTAATGCTGACGAGCTTGTTCCCTCAAATATACCCAATTGGCCACTGGTAAGCTTGGATGAAATTATAGAACTAATCACAGAACTAAAACTTGCCAAGGTCCCTGGCTGTGATGGGATTTCTGTTTGAGATTTTGAAAAAGCATGCAGAATGGTGTGCATTACCACTTGCCAACCTATTTACTCTTACAGGTCAACATGGAATTATTCCAAGATAGTGGTTAACTATTTTGATTGGTTCTTTTTTTTTGATAATTTTATACATATAAAACATAACAATATCAAACATTAAAATACAACAGTCTATATATGAATTTCTCAGACCTCTCTCTTCTCTCCGCCTCCCACATGGTTCCATGTTTAAGTTTTAATTTGCTGCATCTTTTTACCATTATCCAGTACTATTATATAACCATAATTGCAATAAATAATTCCACATTACAAGTGTCATTACATCCCTGCCAAATCATTCCCATTAAAAACATACAGACAATCACAACGAAAGCAGCATAGCACCATCTGTCTCATTAAAAGAAGTCAGTTCTCAAAACTGTTGGAGCTCAAAGGTGCAACAGTTTTTTGCCAGCAGGACAGGGAGGGAGCCAGTCTAGCTTCTCTAGAGAAGGAGTTCCTATGTGTTCCTGCACCTTCTCCCAGGTGCTGCTGAAATGCTGTGAGCCAATCTGAACTTCTCCTATGGTTTATTCATGTAGACCATGATATCAGCACAGTTGGCATAAACTTGATATGGAATACAGAATCCCTCAGTGAACGTCCCTGATGCTGATCTAGTTCTTATCTCTAATGCCCCAGAAGGCTTTCAGATCTCCTAAGATTTTATGTAAAGATCAGCACAGCAATCTGGTGTTACCAGCAAAATTTCATTTACATCACCTTTGAAAAAGTTCCACGTAGACAATGATACATAAAGTTAGAGCTCAAGAAACAAAGGTAGTCGGTTAGTTATTTTTCACTAGGGCCATAGCCCTTCAACTCCCAATTAAGTAAACAAATTAGGAAACAGGCCGGAACTTAATAAGAAAGAAGCAACAGAACAATAGAATATAGGTATTGTAGGAATTACTCATCCCAAAGTCCTTCTCCCCTCTCCATAACATAAGAGTGGCTCGAAACCATACTTAAACCCCAGGTTTTCAAGCTTGGTTAGTTCTCACAAGCTCCAGCATGCATCCCCTCTACAAAAGGTCCTAAACCTCTTAGTGGTGAGTGTAGGAATACACATGAGTGCTGAACACACATGTAGGTTCAGACACACATCTTGTAACACTGCTTCATGTGGAAATGTGGGCATGCCCAAGAAAATGCCCAGCTGCTTCATGGCCACCAGCTTCCCTTGATCTGGACAGAATCTCAAGGGGATTACAAGTGATCAAATCTTCCCAATGCTCCCCATGGTTTTCACTCTTAAAAACATTGTGTTTTAGAGCCAACTCCCTGTCTCAACTTCCACCAGAGTTCATTAGGATATGCCTTTACTGAGTTGCGTTTCCAAGGAATGCCATCTGCTGCCCTGGACAGGTGTTATAATAGGGTTCTGTATGCAGATAGATGTTGTATTTGGGCAACTGCAGGTGGGACATCCAGCATGATTTAGTGTTCCAGTGCCCACTATACTCAGAACCTAAGCGACGCTTTCTAAATCCTTTGTCCAGGAAAGCTCTCTCTCCCTGGCAGAGGGGGGTCTCTGGCTGATCAGGGATGCTAATGCTCCAATGACTTTGTGCTGCGGGCAAGAAAGATCAGGAAGAAAAACCTGGACAAAATTGCAGTGAACTGTAAGGGGGATTCAGAGGCCTAAATGAGGAAACTTAATGCTTGTATGTGAGGCCCAGATCTACCGAGAGCTGGCTGTGTGGATGAGTTGCGTTGGATGGGGTTGCAGGGCGAGTGGGCGTGGCTGTTGTGCGTGTGAGGTGCGTGAGAGAGTGAGGGATACGCGGGGGTGAGGTTCTGGGTGTTGCGTGGACAGGTGAGTTTGGTGGTGTTGTATGTTTGCCGTGTGTGCTATGACGTGAGGGAGAGGCGGTGAGTTTGATGGTTACCTGAGACAGCTGGACCAGACCCCGTGGACAGTGCGTGCAGTACCAAGGAATGCACCAGCAAGAAGTCTTGGGCATGGCGTGCTGCGTTAGTGCTCTCTCCTGGGGGG